>OX104127.1:142164310-142532679 GCA_944470555.2 Heterobilharzia americana | reverse complement strand
TCCCGAAAGCAGGCTTTCACCAACTGGCGTCATTTCGCCTCTCCAATTCCAGCGAGGTATAATTTTATTTTTATTTTTAATATTTTGTTTGTGCTTTAAAGTTTTTTTATCGATTGGATTGGTTTTACGGGGTAGGGTTGCTAGCCCTATGCCCAACCTACCCTCTTAATCCGGGCTTAGGACCGGCTAGTAACTAGTGTACTAGTTAACCAGGCGAGGTTACTAACGGTTATGGAATTTTCTTATTCAAGTAGTTAATTTGTAGAGAAATAATCAATTTCAAGGTGATTTTCATCATGGTTCAACGTCAGTTGAATTATGAACTGAATTCTTTTACATATCTTACCGAGATTGAAGGTTGCAAAAACATCTCGTCCAACTTTTAAAATAAATCGTTTCTTATCTGTAAGCAAAACATTTTTTTCTTAAATTGAAGTAGTTCAAGATTATCTGACTGAATGGAGGGTTTTAAGTAAGGTGAAGAACTAAAAGTAATCTAGGGTAAAAATATTCACTAATTAGTAGACTGTATCCAAAATATTTGGCACATAAGTAGACATTGAAATGGGGTCAGGCGAATCTTCTGCCATCCAAATACACTGGAGACCAATCACATTCAAGGTCAGCAGCATCACGTGTTTCGACCAATTACAACCAAAGTTACAACAAATTCGCGACAAGGTTAACTCACAAATATAACAATACAGAAAGGTATGTTTTAAAAGGTCTTTTCAAGCACACTTAAAGGAAGATAAACAGAAGTATTTTGAATCCTACATACTAATAATTTGATGGTTGGATGCAGTGACTGCCATACAGGTGGCAAGGACTCCACTACTAGTCCTGTATCCATCATTTGTGTGAGACTGAAATTGCCGGCAATTTGGAGGCATCCACAGAGGAGTCTGTCTATATGTGTCAATAGTGACCGATGGATTCGGTGAGATGAGATGAGCGAGTATGTGCAACAGGCTATAAGAATGAAGTATATGGATGACGAAGCGAGTAGGTGTGGTGAGTGGCTTGATGGACTAGTGAATGATGAGGCTGTGATGTATGAAGTGATGATTTATGGTTTCAGTTGTCATTGGTACTGTTATGCCTACTTACTGAGATGTAGGTATGTGGAGGTGAGGAATAGCGAATAAGATGTAACACAGGTCTTGGAATCTATTGCTAGCCACTTGTCATCATCACTTGAAGTCTATACTTCTTAGTTTATTACTGTTTATTTCGAGGTCAGTGTTTTGATCGTTATACTGCAACTGAAAGAATTGTATAAAACGACAAGATGCAGACGAAGGAAGGAGTGTTTATAACTGACATCTTGTACAGTAGTCGTCAAATATTGTCCACTTTCCACTAAGACAGTCATTTGCATAATGTGCCTCATTTCCTCTTCTGCTTCTACCTTCAATTGCTCTTAGTTAGCCCACATTATTTCTTGCGTTTCTATGGATAAAATCTTCAACCATTGGTGGTTATTCCCTGTGATTTCTTTCGCACTCTCAATATATACTACTTATATCCATTCTGATCAGCAACGCCCACAACACTGTATGTCTATAATTCCCTGTAAAACGGTTGCTGTAGTATGAAGCCTACTTTGCACAATACAAATCTTACATTCCTTTGTGTGTTGATGAGAAGTGATAAACAATTGACTGTCATTGAACTCTTCTACTCATTCCGCGCATAAAATAGGTGAATGTCAAAACGTCTGGCTGAGAAACCACTAATTTAACTGATGTATAACTCATTCAGTGAGTCATTTTGAGGGAATTTAGCATTATTATTACAAAATATTGTAAGTTGACAAATGTACAAACCTTTAGTCATGGTTAAACAACACATATTGGTAACAGAGGGGATTACATTCAAAGTATAAACATTCAATTGGTAACTATATTCTGATTAACCATTACATATGACTGAATAACCAACCAGGGGGACTCTTTTAAACAATTTTGTTCTTAGGCTGTATTCACTCTGCTTTGGAATACAAAATATTTATAACATAGATTGCGTGAAAGTTGAACTTCACTTTCTAAGAAAGTAGGCTCATGGAAAAACTGTCGATTGGTTGATGAAAATATACAAGAAAGACATAAGAAATCAGTCATCAGTTCAGTTTCGAAAAAGAACTTTTTCACGAATCTTGAACTTAAAGATGATGTAGCGTCAGACATCCTGAAAAATTATCATTTAATAGGGTCTTTTGAGTAACCGAACTTCATTTGACGCTTACTAATCTTAAATTGTTCCCTGTATATGTAAGAGACATTATCCCCGATAGATCACCTTCATATGCATCTACCGGTTCACCTATGTATTGGCCGTAACCGGAGATTGATATCAACACGTATATGGGAACATATTCCAGCCTAATTTTATAAGTGTGAAAGGAAAGGTATTAGAAGTTCTGTCCTCGAACAGTTCATTGATTCTAACCATTCAACTGACATGAGCAATGACTTCACGTTTCTTCTGTCTTCAACTTCTAAAAACAGTGAACGCCTTGACTATACATGAAATGAAGCCTGACATTTGTATACAAAGAAAGTACGTACAGTTTTTGTCTCTACCTTGACCTCAACTTAATTTAGTCTTAGTTTGTTTCATTTTTCTCTTTCTTTTTTTGAGTTCTCATTTTGTCAGTCATTATCATTATTACAATCTTTAATAGTTTCTGGTGTCACTTCATCTAACCTTGCAAATAATTTCAACTTTTAACAAAACAAATTCAGTTTATGAAGTGGTATTCATCACAGACTGACATCAGTTGGAGGAATATTGGAAACCTGGGAGCACTGGACTCTCACCACTCGGTTAGGGATCGAACTTAGGACCTTCAGATTCCGCGGCGAACGCACTAACCATTCAATCACTGTATAGTGCTCATTAGTGACATACTTGCAGATGGATACCCCGAAGTTCTAATGCGAGGCCGTTACCTATGGGGTCAGCTAGTTGGAAGGGAAGTGGCTGCTATCTGAACACTATAGGTGATAGTCGCGCTATATCGCGAACTGACAGAAGTTGGAAACTGTGAACCGTTGAACTGCTGAACTCTGACCCAATGGTTGAATGACTAGCGTGTTCGTCATGAAACCTGAACGGCCTAAGTCCGACTCCCCAGCGGAGTCGTGGGTGTGTGCTACTGAGGATTCTCATACTAGGACGAAATAGCTGTCCAGTGCTCCAAGGTTTTCAATGGTTCTCTGACTGATATCAGTCCATGATGAATACGACCTCAAAACTAAAATCTTCATTCACCTCAAAATATTTGATTTATCTCAATGGTCCTGGCTCGCTCATCTTACCTAATACTTTGATTGTTCGTTAGATCTACCATGTTTTCACACCTTTAAAATCTATATGCACCCTATGAACGATTGAAACAAAACCCTTCTTGTCATCATTCAATCTTTACCTAATCAACTAGCAACATTATTATAACTATAACCGCGTTGAAAATAGTCCTCTTCGCTGAATATCTTGTTTTTGATGCCACAGTGGGAATTATCAATTCGATTCGGAGAGTAACAAGCACATACCATTCCTGTCGTGACCAATATGCATTTTTGGCGTGACTTTAAAGGCCACCCTAGCAAGTGACAAAATAACCAATCACGTTCCTCTATTCTATCGAAAATTGTTTACCTAGGCAAAATATGGCCACCTGATTGGCAACTTCGGTAGTTGATGTGGTGACCTTTAAAGTCGCCCTATTTTTTCAATATTAAACATTGATAATTGAATAAGCAATCTTCACATATTCACCTTGACTTATATTACTTACTTTATTTACTATAGGTGAATGGTATAATGGCTGTTGACTTAAACCACGAAGATGTGGTCGAGCATATTCGTTGTAAGTACTCATAGATTTATTGTTAAAACTTTGTTTTTTTTCTTTCTTTAAGTGTGATAATTCATAAAGTTTATCTCAAACTCTAGTCCTCAAGATAACTACTAACTCCTTTTTCAGATATTTACCATTTACTTCATTATTCTTTTAGCAAAAAATGAAGTCTGCCTAAGACTTAGACGGTTACGTTATCAAGTAGTTGATACCTTGACTGGATATCGAGTTGGTTCCATGCGAAATTTAACCTGTAATGAAGCTCCACTTCTACGATTACAACAGCGTTATCATTATCAGAAACGTCGATCAATTCGTGAGTCAATGACAACTGGTAGTACAGCGTCAGCTGTAGTCAAACGACGACCTCATCTTGGAACACAAACATTTAAAATGGCTAGAAGTTGTTCACCACCTCCTTTAACATCAGTCGATTCGGTTAATGATCCACTTGGTCCACATACAGATGAAGATATTGACTGGAATAAGGAAGATGAGGTAAGAATTTAGAAACTTATGAATTTCTACGCATTTTTTCGTAAGTGATCAAAAGATACTCAGTTCATTTCAGATAACACAGTAGAACAAAAGTTGTTTTAATTAACAATTGAAGGAGTATAGTTGTAACTGATATCCCCCCTTTTCTTTTTCTGACAACCTTCTATACACATATCCCTTCTAGATACCTTAGCTGTCGCTAGTATTATCAGATATCTAGGCTATTAACACTTGGATCCTTTAGAATAGTAAAGGTAGAATTGATCGTCATGTAATTCATAGTTACTGAAGTTTCTCAGGTCGAAGTCATTGGAAGTAATCGTTTAGGATCACAGTGTATGCCATGAAAGTGAAAAATTTACCTAAGGCATTAGATACAGTTTGCCAGATGCTCGAAAATCTACCTGAATGCTTACAAAATGCACAGAATCACACTACAAAATTTAATGCCTAATAACTATCCATCTATATGGTGTAAGTATAGTGTGGTGCGCTCTTCCAAATAACGCTATCCTATTGCATAACAAGGCGTTTTTACTCCTTTCCTGTAGTCAGTATGGTTCCAGTATCAGATGATCTCTTGATTTATCACTAAACTTGACATTTGTCTGCTCAAGTGAAAAGCCAATTGTTGATAGTTTACACTCATATTAACTACATTTGACAACTGAGAATTTCCACTTGATACTTTTTTCGCTGTGAAGTTTAAGGCGACATTTGAAATGATCCATATAAATAACTTCTTTAGCATTATTACCTTCAAATTTTCCTTGCTTAAGATGCTCATTATTCCAATCAAATGGCACCCCTTCAGTATTACGTTTTTATATGAATGCAGTGTACATTTTACAATTACAATGAAGTTCTTGCGACACATCTCTTTGCTGGGAGTTGTCTTAATAACGAGCTTATGACAGAGTTAACTCGAAAAAATAGGAACTGAAGTCAATTACTGATTTTCCAAGGTTATTCTATTCATTTATGTAGAGCACAGCTTAAAGTGCATCGAACCCATTAAAATCAAACTATAAATAATCACTTAGACACATACCAGTTCATTTATTTTAAATAAACGAGGTCCAATACAAACGTTGTGTGACAAACATACGTATGTACAACCCTGTAAACTAGCCAACCAATAACAGGTTTAGAAATTTGTTAACGGTCAACCAACCAAAAGCAGGCCGTTTGACCTTGATAATGACTAATCATACGAGCAACGCCGCTCAGTTCAAACATTTTTGGTGGATGTAGTAACAAAGAAACTTTTGGTGTTTCATTCGTATCTAAACAGATACAAACTACTGGATTTATACGGAATTTTTGAAACTTACCTTGTAAATATAAAATTATCAACCTGGTTGGTATAACCAAACTGACGCGGTCAAACCGCCGCAAAACGGTAAGTTACTTATCTCACTTCTATTCACAACCTAAATTATCACATTTTCAACTTCTTTTGGTATCTTGCATCTGTGCGAATATTTTAATTCTCTATTACCCCGTACTGCGTAATGGACCAGCTCACTGGTCCTCATTCTATTAGTGCTATGGACTGTAGGACGTACTATAGCACGTCAATTTGGTTTTTGTTAATCCTTTCAGTAAGTTTTTCTCTATAAAGATCTAGTTCCCCCTTAAGAGCTTTTAGTAATAGACCTGATATCTTTTGTTTGAGTAAGGAGTTCCAGTCCCTAACCACTCTGCGTGAAGCATCGGCACACGATGCTCTGACTCGACTGTCGTTTTTGAGTTTTCTTATGGTGACCTCGGGAGTAATTGATCTTTGAGTGACATGAGAAATAAAATATATCCCCAAAGCTAGGAGTACAGAATACTAATGGTAGCCGGTCCCTTCTGCGGTAAGACAGTAGGAACAGGCTTACTCCCTTCAAAGTATCCTCATAGAATAGTTTAGATAAACCAGCCACCAACTTAGTAGCGACTGTTTGAACGCGTTTCAATGACTTAGCATCTCTTTTGAAGCAAGGACTGACCGCAGGATTTGAGGAGAGACACAATGTCGAAAGAATGTCTCCAGAGCATTTGGAAGCTCTTCGGAGAGGTGCGGAGGGCCCAGAACTCTTTCACTACAGCTTCATTATAGTGTGCAAGCGCCTTCAAGTCGTAGCTGACGACTATCTTTAAGTTTAATCCCTCTGACGTCAGGTAGTTCAGCAAGTAGCCTATCAATAATATCTGTTAAAAAGGACAGCAGCCTTAGCAACAGGCTATCAGGACCAAGAGATTTTCCAAGTTTAAGGTTCATCAAAAGCCGAAAGACTGCTTCCGTTGTGATAGTGCGTTGGACCATCGGCGGGGTATTTCTTATAAAATTGGTGAGAGCGAAACATCTACTACGGAAACTTCACTGAAGTTGTCGAAGAGACGGACTTGACTCCATGAGCTTCTCTGAATCTTCATCTGATTCGACAGGTCCTCACCCATTCCTCACGTTTAGTTTTTCTAATATGTGAAAATAACCCATATGGGAAAGCTTGACATTCAACGACAATGAAAGTTATTAGCTCTCTGAAAGAAGCATATATTCTAAAATCACGGTTATTTTCATATGGTTATGGACGTTCTCGAGCCTTTCAAGACGAGAAATTTTCAATTCTGTCAAACGGCTACGTTACGTTGCACTTCTTATAATAGATTATTAGATTATTTTGGCTAACAACAGAATATTTCAAAAGTGCTGATGTCCTGAGCTAATAGTACCCGTACGTGAAATTTATTGTTATAATCCCAAGTATGCTTTCTTTCAAGTGTAGTTAAAGGGGAATTTTGAAGTAGCATTCTCTGTCCACGGTTGCCACATATTATCAACAGCGGGGGAATATAAAAGACAAAATGCTGATGATTGTGAGCAATTAGGCTGGACTATATACTGATAAATGGCTAAGACATGTGGATAAGAAGATAAGTTTGTGGCCGTGTTTTTGTCTTCAACCAACGATTAACCATCTGGAAAATTTTAAAGCTGTTGGTTGATAGCGTGTTATGAGATGTGACAGCCGGAGTCCTTTTGCATAAACGAAAAAGATACTACCTTGGAAAATGTTTGAGTAACTACATGCAAGTTCATGGACCAGGTGATGAGTCATGCCGATTCTGTGAGGGCTAGTAACGCTAACTGACTACCCAAACTTTGGTACGTAGAATGGGGTTCGCACCCGTAACTCACTAGTTGTATCTAGACCAATGAAGTACAGCTCCACTAATGTTAACTTATATATTTACAGCTTGACGTGAAAACTTGCACTCAAGTATCAGATTTTGTGTTCGATAGTCAACCTAGCCCTTAGATAACTCATGATGAACATACAATCTATTTCTCACTACCATTGACTGCTAATCATTATACTTGTCCCTCAGCATGTAGCAGGTGGCAAGATGATGAATGGTCTCAAGCATCTGTATGTGCAGGATTTTTCTCTGCAAACAGTTTGCAAGGACTAAAACAACTTCCAAAAGCAGCAAAGTATTCACCGTGCTCAATCAGTTCACTACCTCATCCTTTTATTGACTCGAATCACTTTGTCTCAAACGTGAGTAGACCGTAAAAAAATCTCCAGGTTTATATTCATGATTTACATTAAGCTCTGAGTCATATCACTGTCTTCATCCAAGTGGGGGACGGGAAACTGTCATACACCTCAAAGGGAGCGAACTCACCCATGATCTACAAATCAGCTCTATTATCTTTTCTTTGAAACCGCTCTAAGAAGCGTATCGGTTCCATTTTTCACCTAACAGAACTATGCTATCTGCACACTCTAATCCAATCACACCTCTCTACAGGGGTTTAATTCTTGACAGTCAGGTGACAGAGTTACCTCTATCAGTTGCTATAAAACAGCTGAATAGCAATAGCGATTATAAGGGTTCAATGCAAACGCCAGTGGTTGCAGTCATCTTAAGTGACACCATCGTGATGTCTTGCGAAGTCGAACGCTGGCATTAAATTTCTCAGGCCTCAGAGTTATATGCTGTTTTCAGTTCAAGGCTAAGAGTAGTACATTGTGTATAATTGTGTTCCAAGAACCGACATGGTGATTGTCTGAACAATGGACGCTGGTCCATGTTTAAAACCTTGACTCCCTTGGATTTGGTACCCTCGAAATTCAGTTAGGTGTTCGAAAACTGACAGAAAAACAGACAGTTCAGCTTAAAATCTGGGGCAAAAGTGTATTGGTTTAATTCATCACACTTCACACCAGCACGCAAAAACAAAATAGGTAGAGGATTGATGTTAAGGTACAAAAAAGTGTGTGGCAGGAGAAAAAAGACAAATATATATTGGTGAAAAATGTTCACTTTGGAAAATTGTGACGCTTAATTACGTATGCTCCACTGTGACTGATTTTCTACCATGTCACCAAGAATCTCCAACCTAAGCCTATTTCACTTGACGTCCCACGATGACTTTGACGGTGAATAGGTGTGCATAACATATGTCACAGCCACCAGAGCCGATAGAGGTTCACAACCTCATTGACTGACCCATGTCTACGTAGATTCTACACCTGGCTTCTGCATTACTGACGTGGTAGTTCCGGGACACGATCTATGCTTCAAATTAAAAGTGGCCGGACACCTGGAGCTGCCTTATATCCTCTACATTTAGTAGCCACACTTCACAACCATAGACTAGGAAGAAGCAAACTACCTGCTCACTACACTCGACCCGTGATCAGCAATCGGATATTACAGCGGTACCATAAGGGATGTAAGTTGGCTAAAGCCAATTGAGCCTTTTGTATCCGATTGTCAATGACCGTCCTTAAACATCCTTGCTTTATGTCCATCTAGCTGTGCTACATTCCCTTGTTTCAAGTTAATAACAGCCTTCTCAATATGTGCAAGAGGTGAAGAACCTATCTCAGTGTCTCATTCAAGATCCAACTAGGTAGCAAGCAAAAAAATACTAGTTAGAGGCCAGTTGAACTGTTCCTTGAGGTGTTCCATTCATAGTTACAGTCATCTCCGCAAAATGATTCCAGATCCCTCCTTTTGTACTGTTATTTCACCAATCATTGTCTGCCTTGCTCCTGTTTGCTTGGTAAGCCTAAATAATTGTGTACTACTGCCTTTCAACATTGGGTTTTCCATCTGTTTAGCCCTCGCTACCCACCCGTGCTTACGGTCATTGCCTAAACTTCTCTGGAATCTACATTTAAGTTGCTTCTACTCATTGTGACCAAGGGCCTGTGGGAATGCGTATACGTGTATCTATTAGTCAAGATGCTGTCGAGATATTGATCATTTCTAACTTTTTTTCCGGAGGTCAGTTTTGGTTTTTAACGCTGTTTTGACAGCAGACTGGGAATAGCACCGGGATTCCTCAAAATAAGTTCTGTTGTTCTTTTCTAACAACTATCTAGCTAGTTCCTCGTTGAGAACAGCCATAACATTCTCATAATCAAGCTAAGCTAAAGATGGTTCCGTGCTGTAGTTTTTCTATGTCCATTTTACCGCAGGCAGGCGCACTCAGATCAACGTATGATCACTATCCTAACACATTCACCAGAAGTACCAATCTTCTACCGATCCTCTTCAGTGACAGCTGATATCAATGCTATCTATCAATGTCCACCGTTGAGCCGAGGTTGATGGATGTCATGTCAGGCAGTGTCTTTCTTTATACATAATTTTCATTTTGGCCGGAACAGCGCGACTGTGTGAACATATTTGCAGCAGGATACCATCATTATTGGTTCATTCTGCTGAGATTCAGGAAGTGCTACTTAAGTACCTTTATGTCTGACTTAGCCTAAACTCTTGCTCATTAGCTAAAATAACCAAGGCAAAACGGTAAGAGGCTAAACAGTCCGGTAGAACCCACCTTTCACTTCATCCAAGCTGCAGTTTGGATGCGTAAGGAGAGGTGAGAGTACAAAGTGACAACGACGAGTTTCACTACTCTTTTTGGTTCACACTGCACCACTCAGTCAAGCAGTGAAAAGGTGACTGTTACCTGGATTCCAGTCGTGTAGTGCATTTTCTGCCTCGAAGCTTGATGTTATACTTACACCTCCAAGACCACGAGAAACTATCCTCGAGTCTCCGGATAGACGAATTTCTCAGATTTACCATACTGGCCTGACAAGACCAATCTCGTCACACACACTCGGCTCTTGTATGCATGTCTGAGAAAAAACAGCACATTCATGGCGTGCGATGCTAGAGTTTTGGTTAGCAAAGCTTGTTATCCGGTATGACGGAAAGTGCGGACATTGAAAGGTCTGATGTGTATTTTGGTACATGGTTTAAGAAGATCAGAGATGCTGTTTCAGGAATGTCTTTATAAAGAGCTGCAGAGCTGCAACAAGCCAAAGATGACATAGAAATATTAACTGAGAGATCTGAAGAAAGATGTGGAAGAATAATTATGATCTGAGGTAAATTGGGTGCTGACAGAGTTCTGACGGCAGTTGACAATTTATGGTTTCCTACACCGTGGAAGGTTACTGAGAAAGAAATAGTATTAGTTATAGTGATATATGACCACAGAACGCGACGGATATGTTTGCGGACAGTTTGCCATCAAAAATTTCTGTGAATGGAGGTTGAAAATTACTGGTTAGAGTAACTGAGCTGCTAATTAGTGTATTAAAATCAGAAGCAGTCCTATCAAACTGGTCTAAAACGTTGGGCACTTTAACTTATAAGAGGTTAGGTAGGTTTTCATGTCAACATCACAAGAGAACCATTTTGACTAAAAATTCATCGAAGATCCTAGGGCCCATAGTTATACGATGGTTAACCGGATCTCAAAACAAGTTAGGTTTTGGATCTGAACGAGGATGCATCAATAAGATCTCCACCCTTCTACAGGTTTCGGAACACAGACATGCCTACCGGCGCGAACAGACGTCATCTATCTGGATCTAATGATATTCAACATTATATATATATATATATATATATATATATATATATATATATATATATATATATATATATATTGCAATATCTGACTGTGAAGTGAATACAGAGCATGCATATTATGCTAATCAATGTTCTCTATTCTAACGCATGAAAATGCTTAACAGCTTAAGGAAAATGATTGTCTCAGTCGGTGACAGCTGATGGCGACCTTTAGGGATATCCTTTGTGACCATCCATTCTTATTTAATTTATCATAAATGTGCTCAGGGAATGTAGTTCTATTTACCTCGAACTTCTCGAAGAATAATTTGCCACATGGAACGCATCTGATTTTCCTAACGTATCAAGTATTTTGGGTTAGGATACTAAAATATGCAAAACCTCCCAAAAGCAAAAATCTGAGTACTTTTGTCACGCGCTTCATGCCTGTCAAATGTATCACCATGCTTCAGGACTGATCTCCATGGACTCCTAGTTTAAAGATCGGAAGTGAAGTGGTTTAGTGCGTTCATCACATGTGTTGCTCATGTTGAGTCACCTTAATGTGTGATGCTACCTTAGCTGAGATAAAGTTTGAAAGAGACTAAGGGTTTTGAGATCGAGACATAGCACCGCTCCATACAGTCTTCGATTACTGATCTAGGTAGTGTGTGTAGATTTAGGCCTTCTGGATAGAATTTTTGAGAGGATAGGAATAAGCCGTTAAATACTTGATTGTGAAACTCAAAACTAATTACGATGGTGCATATATATTCACTCTTCATCATCTTCAAAAATTTGGACTTCTTCCTAACCTTCATTTTCTGGTCCCGTTCGTTCACACACTTTTGTCTAGTTAAATATTATTTTCTTACTCACTTCCTCTTTATGTGGTCGTGTCGTGAAATGTGGTAACTTGAGGGTGATACACTTCTGTGCACGGGAAGTTTTGTCATTTCTGACGAAATGTAATGGTCAGCAACCAAGACTAGCCTATAGAGACTGTCTCTGATTTTCATGCACTAGCTATTCACTAATTCCAATTGGTGATTCATCGCTCCCATTCCTTATTGTTACGCATAAATTGTTTCTCGATACGTTTTGTATATCAGTATATCCATACTACTGAACAGTTATTATTTATGCCCAGTTTATTATCTAAGTGTTTCCATAGATTTATTTCACAATTAGTTTATTGGGTTGTAGACTAAAAGGTAATAAATACCGAATGTCTAATAAATTTCTTTAAGTTAGACTGTAGTGTTTTTCATACCAATTGTATTCTGTAATAGTATGTGTGTGGGTTATATCGACAGTTTCTGATGACGTTATTCGTTTTACCTGTTCTAAGTTACAAAACGGATTTCCTCTTATTCTTCTATGAGTGGATTTCTCTCTGTTTGTACAAATGATTATAGTTTTTAATGATCTTTCTACCAGGATAATATGAAATTATATCAAATATAGGGAAATTAAATATGTGTGGATTTTTGCACCAGTCAGTCAGTCAGTCAATCAGCATAAACTTGGAACCAATCATCACTACTTAACGGTTCATGTTGTCACACCTCAGATCAGCACATGCAGATAAAAGAAACCAAGGTAAAGAATAACGAAATAAGAACCAAGTAGTCAAATTCGTAGTTTGTGAAAGGAGAAAGAAGGAATGGAACAATAAGAAGATTTAGTATGGCGATTAAGACGAATATAATGTATGAGCGAATCTACAATAGTGAGATAGATTTTGAGGTGTGTCACTCACAGTTTTCAACCACTGACTTCGGTTACCACTTAGACCCCAACTGGGAAGCCTGTTTTTCCCTGCATGGCTCAGATCAGCAGTCAAAGACTTCATGAGCTGATGATAATTTTTAGTCTGACCGCCTTCAAACGTTTTCCAGCCTAAACCTACTCCAGCTTATGTTGCATGACAGGATAAATGGTGACTAAGCATGCGTAACACATGTTACAACAACTGGAGTCGAAAATCCACAACTTCGTTAACTGAACTATGTCTACCGAAAACTTCTCCTAACTTTTGCACTACTGATGTGGTGGTACCAGGACACGTCCTAAAGTACGAAGATCCCACCTGTCCACTTGTTGCTTTAATGCTACTTTGATTTATGACAAATTGAACCGATACACGTATGTGCGAGGTTCTACGTTGATTTTATCCGTCTATCATGTGATTAGGCTGGGACTTGGCGATTGGGGATCCAAAGTGGCATGGCTACAAATCCATGATAATGGTATGTGTGCATGCATTCTTAATCCTCCTCAAAGCTATGAATCAGTTATAATTCTTCATTTGTCCTGTTATTTCCTTCAAACACTTTATTTATTTCAAAGTCCTTTGCGTTTTGCTTGTTTACTTTCTATGCATCAGTAATAATTGTAACAACTCGAACTGATGGATTTTTGTGCGAGTTTCTACATTTCCTTGTCAACTTCACAAAAACTAGGTAGACATTAATTGTATAGCTTCATGTAGTTTTTTGCTAGTTTTCAAGTCCGCTTGCTAGTAGTTTGGGGGGTGGGGTGGGGTGGGGTCATTTTGTTACCATTTATGAAAATTTTCGGCCTTAAGTTTTATTAGGTTACCCTATTTGAAAAAATATAGTTGTTGTCATCTCGTCATTTTTCTTATGTTATACTTGATTGCCTAATCAAGCATTTTTAAAAGTTAGTTGAGCAGTAATCGTTTTACTTTGAGTAACCTGTATGTCTTTGCTATTGTTGATTTCCATAGTTATTCATAAAGCTCGTAACAAACACAAACTAAAGAGGTTTATCACTTATAATAAGAGAGACCCCTTTATTTCTCAACTTATCACCACTGTGCTACTGTTTGGCCTCCAAATTTATATCCTGAACTGTAATATTTTTATTAGAACTGCATTCAATTTACTGTGCACTGGAATCGAAGATCTGGATGCGTTTATCGACCACACGTACAATCGTGCAGTAGGCAACGAACCATACCTATTGTGCAAAGACTGGTTTCTCAGACCTCGGTATATGGAGCGGTGTTCAAACCCATAACTCGTGGGTTGAAAGTCAAGTGTTCAGATCAATGAATCACAGCAATAGCAACATTTTTTGCCATTCATACTTATAGTTTCATACATCAGATGTTTGGTTACTGAATAAAAAAGTGAAAATACTCAATACCATGGCAAACTAGACATTTCTATTATATTGTACACATCCAGTCCATAGTTGTTACGAGTGTCCTGAAAGAAGTTGAACACATTGCTCAAGACGCTGCGCCATACTTTTAGAAAAATCTTGTTCTCATTTTCTAAACGCGTTAAGATTATATTAAAACTTATTTATCTAAGTTTTGTTAATTTATAAATTTCTAATAGATGTGAAATTTGGATTTTGAGACTGAAAAACAGCAAAATTCTGTGAAACCATATGTGGTTTACAACTACTGTAATGCATATTTTTATTCAGTCAACCATTTGAATATCATTCAGCCGATTTGTATCACTAACTTCGAATTTTGCATCCACTTTTCTTTCGAGAGTGCTTGTTACTTCTCTGTTTGTTTCAAAATACCTTAGTAGATCAGTGGTGGTAAACAGCTATCATACTCACAGAAATAACATCCTTATAGAATATAAGATTGATTCGAATGCGGACAACTCCGCTTAACAACGCAGAGGCAAGGCAACAATGAAGTGATTATTTCCGAAATTTTAGGTGTTGACTATGTCGAAGCTTTTCTTAGTGTGTAATTTTTGGTGAGGTAATATTAAGTTGCAATAAAGAGCTGCATAAGAACTGTTGGTTGATATGAATTGTCTAGAAGTAATATGCTAACATTTTGTGTGATCAGTGTCGTATATCGTTTTTAACTATGAATGGTTCAGAGGAACAAAGGATCATGATTACCAAAAATATTGACTAAACTTTTAAACACATGAACGTTAAAGCTGACATAGTTCAAGCCTCCAACTTTGGGCATCATATGTTCAAAAAAGCATTCGGCTAAGGAACTTTTCATGTCTAGTATAACTTTCATATTGAAATCATCTTCCTTACAGCTGTTTGCAGCTAAGGTTATGTTTATGAGTCAACATTTTGGCGTTATCTATAATTTAATATTAAATAAGTATGAATTGGTGGCACACACTCATAAGACCAGATATTGGTGCGTAGCGTCCCAAGTTGCCAAACCCCATATCAACACACCAGGGGAGAAAGCACTAAGACGTAAGATAATGGAATAAAGAAGAATCGGTCAAAAGAAGTAGGAATAAAAAGATACTGAATTCAGTGTGACGATCAAGACGAAAATAATATGTGGACACATCTGCGTCACTGAAGTCGATTCTCAGCGATGCCAGCTAGAATCTCCGACCACTTATTTCTGTTGTCACATGGACCCCAACCAGGAAGCTTGCATTTACCAATACGGCTCAAACCAACAGTCAACAGGATTTCATGCAGTGGTGCCATGGTTTACTCTGACCACCTTCAATCGTTTTCCAGCCTGGTAAACAGTGACTAGGCATGTATAACATATGTCCTATCTATTATCAGTCAATGAAGGTTTACAAGTACATCAACCGACTTTCCTCTCTTCCCTAAGACTCTACACCTGACTTCTACATTACTGACTTGGTGAACACTACGGCACAGCCTAAGCTATGAAGGCAACGGTGCTCAATCACCGGAAGTCTTCTCATATCCTCTATTTTTGATGACCATGTTTCACAGTTATACAGTAAAACAGAGCGAATTGTATTGCAGTAAAGTCGGCCTTTAGTAGGCAATCGGATATCTCGGCAACGCTATGAATGGCGTAAGTTGGCAAAGACTACCCGTTTGTATCCGTGCAGAGATTTTGTTGGCCATTGACCCATTAGGGATGATCCGACTCCCTAGATAAGTGAAGTGGTCAACGCGTCCAACTAGGACTAAGCATCAATACAAACCAGTTTCAAAGCAATAATTGGCGCCCAGGTGATGAGAAACGCACCCCGATAATTCTCATATCGTCAATGAAGGAGTCCATAAAACTCTGTATCTCGTCAGCGTTTTCAGCTAACAGGACCATATCATCTGCGTACTCTATGTGAACTAAGAAGTCTCTTGTGACAATATCAATTCCTATAATCACACGAGAAGAGGAAGTCATTCGTGAGAATAACTATCACGAAGTCAGACAAGGGTGGAGAGAATGTACATCCTTGACGAACGCTAGATGTAAAAAACTCACGTAACATCTCACTGTAGGCTCAGACATGTCTTTGGGTGTTTGAGGACAGAGCCTTTGACATAGTGATATATTTATTTGACACCTCTTTCGGTGAAAGACACTGGTATAAGACTTTTTAATCGATGGAGTTGAGTGCCACCTTCAAGTCGTGGGATATCGCCAGTGTTGGGCATCTGTACATGTGTCTTTGTTTCACAACCTGGCGGGCAGTGGATATTCGGTCTACGCACCCACTCTCAGGTCTGAAATCTGCCTGATTTTTTCGTACTTACTGTTTCCAAGCTCCGCTTAGACGTCTAGTGATCATAGAACCTAGAATGTCAGACACTATGTTCGTCAGGCTGATTCCTTTGTGGTTAGAGGATTTCTCTTTTTTCTTGACTGAGATGATCAGTGGTTGTGACCAGTCATATTTGACTCTCATACACTTGCTAATATTTCAGTTGATTCGAAGAATAATGCGTGACCGCCACCCTTAAATGGCCCCAGTAGTGGTTCATTTGATCCTGCTGATCTTCCTCGTTTCAGATTGCTTGCAGCTTTATTGACTTCTGTATCGTATCTCGATGTTCCACTCAGGATCCGACTGGATAACGGGAAACGGGATAGTAGCTGGAGGCCAGTTGAACTGTTCCGTGAAGTGTTTCGCGCATTACTTCGGTTGTTATCCCTGCGAGTGAATTACAGACCCATCCTTCTTCCTTGTAGTCTCACTAATTACTGAGCTTTTTGCCTCCTTCTCCTTGATAAGTTTAAATAAGTGTCTTATGTTACCTGTGGCCGCCGTCTTTTCTCTAGCTTTCGCCACCTATCACGGTTTGCTGTCAGTACGTAAACTTCTATTCAATCTACGTTTGAGTTGCATTCGCTCCTCATTGTGCTCGGAGTCTGCTGGGATACATTCGCGTGCATGCATTAATTGAGAAGAAACTGCTGATATCCACTGGCACTTTTTAAGGACTGTTTGAGAGTTGACAATAGTGTTCAACGCTGTTTTTACAACAGTAGAGTTGGTATTAGGCTTATTCTGGATGAGTGATGTCCTATTCTGGTAACTGTCCCACCAGTTTCTCTCTGAAAGCATCAATAGTCTTGTCATTGTCTAGCTGGATTCTCAATGGTCTTGTGTGCTATTGTTTCTCCGCATCCATTTAGGCGCAGATGCACACGTTCTGGAACCACCACGTGGTCGCTGTCCAGACACGTGCTCCGAAAGTAACGGAATTCTTCTGCCTACCCTCTCCAGCGATAACTGGTAGCAATATGGTCGGTCTGTGTCCAGTTCTGAGTTAGGGTTGGCGATGGCACGTCAGGCGATGTTTCTCTTTATGCCTGAAGTTAGTACTTAGACACTCGAATTCCAGACCGCAAGTTTCAGACTAAGATAACACCTCACCCTTTCCCAGCTAAGCCACCGGGTAGTATCATATTCCCCCACAACTAGCAGGGCTCACAGTTTAGTGTGTTGGTCTGTACCAGGTTAAGTCGCATTATTACCGTTATTATTATGATGCTTGTCTCCGTTCCTACTAGCTTGTGTATCTGTTCCGGTTAGTTACTTGTACCGACCATAATTTCTGAGGAGTCGATGAAATTTCTACATTTCACTTAATGCCTTTCTTCAACCTCATGATTCCATTATATAATTTAAAGTTGTTTCAGCACCTATTCCAAAGTCTTTCAAAAGCCTAAGAAGAATTAAATAAATGTTACTTGAAATGTAGCCTAGAAAGAATGGTGCCTTTTTTACCTAGTTTAAAACTCAAAGTATTTGAACAATTTTAGACTACTACTAGCCATACTTTTCACTTATCTTTGCCTATAGAACCAGGTTATGGTAGAATTTATATAGACTGTTATATCCTATCGAATCTGTGATTGAATTCAGTTGATTTACGTGTACAAAAAGTGTGTGATTAGAACATCAAATTACATTCTTGAATAACATTCTTTTTTATATTCTAACGATCAATCGCATTGTTTGCTTACTTGATCTATGTTACCTAGTTAGTAAAAGTAGACACTATAGAACACGTTCACTTCTCAGTGACAGGCTGTTATAAATCAAATAGGTTTTTGCGTGTTTTCACCTTCTGTTTTTCCCCTTATTCGATAATAGGCGAGGCTAATATAAGGCTGAATATGTGGAAATCGATAAAGCCTTGAACTAATTATGGTTATTTTTCACACTATTGTACTGAAAGCAATCTGACTGATGTAATCCTACTTTCCATTGAAGTTAAACTATTTCTTGAAAATAGCTTTCGGTCACACCGACTGTATATCATTTAGTTCATGGGTCGTATTGTTGAGTTTTATATGATTGTTTCTACAATAGCATAAAGACATAAAGTACTATTAATTGTGATTACACATTATTGGAACTTGTGTCTCCGTACTATGGATCAAATCTCCAGGGTGTCACACGTTTGAATCTGTTGAATTTCGACAAGTTTCTTGAAGATAACATCAGTCACTTTAAAGGAGAAGATAAGTAGACAAAAGTGAATAATACAGGAGACTTAGATTTTCACAATTTAGAGAAAGGTGAATAAATAAATGTCAGGCATTATGATGGGATTCGAGTCAGACAGAGGTCGGTTCAAAACAGGACAGAAGGAGAAAATCACTATGGTCATGGCACTGAAGGTTATCAATTTACTAATTTCTAATATCTTTTAGAAAGTTACATTTTAACATAATGCTCAGATCAATGTATTCTCTGCCTTGGTCTGATCACCATACATTTCCTTATAGTCTTCTCTGATTGTAGCCATTACTGTACATTAGTACAGTCGGAACTGTGACTTCATGATCTAGGTACTTGACGTTAAACCACTAGCCATAACCTCAAACCCCATTGCACTTAATGAATTTCGAACGGCCAGTTAGTGTTATTACCTCTCACATAGTGAGTGTATCTTGTTACCAAGTGCACATGATAACCGAATGCGAATTTTCTTTTAGGCTGATTGACTATTGAATGGAAAATATTTTAAATTATTTGTACTACAGTTCAATACTGTACTTCTCCTGGGCTTCAGTTTCATAGTTGAAACGGTCTCAATTTTCAGACTTTACAATTTAACTCCTGTATTTTCTTGCTATTGATTAACAGACATTTATTTTTGGCTTTGGTTTATTAAAGAATTATTGTAAACTATGAGTCTGTATTAAGATTATTCTGACTTTATTTTAGACCAATTTGGAACCAAACCCTAATTCATCCCCTCAAGTGTCTCAACCAAATGCAGCCAATTTACCTCCAACGTCAAGAATGGTTCGTCCTCGATCAAGTATTGGTCCCAGTGATCGAGCGAATAAAGAAAGGCCTGTCAGTTCAGGACCTGATATGTTTAGTCTTTTCAAGCGGGGTTCCGTAAAGGTAAACTTTATACTGTATTAATATGTTGTATTCACTTTATTTCAACTAGGATGAATGATTACTTTTATATGTCGCTGTTTGAACTACTATTCTCGGTTTGTATTTTTCAAGGGTGTGCCTAACTAAGATAAATTTCCGATAACTTCATCTGTGTAGTTCATTCAAATCTTATGTAGTAGTTTTATTAACAAACTGATGATTGCTTTGATTTTCATCAAGCCTTGATTCCTATCCTGGGTAAAAATAATTTGTAATAAAAAAAAGCTGATCGGTAACCTCTTTGATCACAGCATGGGAACTCAGGAGGAGTTGATTAATGCTAACAAGTGGGAAACCTTTGGTTCTCAAGATCACCTACCAAATTCCTTCTAACCATATAACATCAAGTAAATTGCATTGTGATAGTGTATTGTCTAACTTTGTGATCGTATTGTAACGTGATCAACGCTTAGCAATGAATAATATGACATTGGTAGCTCTTCAGTGATCAACTAGTGCATAGAATAGAACATTAATTTAGGGCACCATTATTGATTTGCGTCGTCCAATTTATCAGCATTACTTGACATCAACACATTTCGAATGCTTAATAGTTTCTTTTAAAGCCTACAATAAGAAATAATTTTGAAGTAATAACTTCATTTAACTATTGGAGTAAATATTTCAGCCTTTTTGTTATGTAAATAAGTTTCCATGTTTGCTTTTTACGTCTTTTAAATCTAACTTTATCTAAGCCTGAATTATTACAAGTTGTGTGTATTCTAATGATTGATTTTCTAGCGTTTCGTATAAAATCACTGGATAAGTAATTTTTACTATACAGACTTAACTAAACGATGGGGGAATGGTCCCTACCGATAGCTGCTGGTTTTTGGTGGCGGTGGCGCTTGCACATCACAATGACTTAACAAGCTACGCTAGCTGGAATGCTTATTAATGGAGGTTTGTTGGATAGTGGTAAAACCAAAAGCAGTTACCGTCATAAAGAGTTACACTGCGATAAGGTTCTTAGAGTGGAGTCATACCACTGGTTGGACGGGATCTGAAAACAGTGAGGTGTTTCCCACGGATGGCCATCAATACCATGCTGATGCTACCTTCCCCACGCGAAAGGAGCTGGTTAGAAGAAAGGTTGGCCTCGAAAGCAGAAAACACTTCCCTGTCCTTCGGTATTCCGATGCCGGTAGTATGACTTTTTCTCGCTCGGTATTATCATAATCAAATTCACATCCAACAGAAGGTCATGTATAGATAGCTTCAAGCAAATGTTCTATGAACTGTGCGGTCATGCGAAAGTGGTCCATTTTACCTTTCAGATATCTTGAAGAAGCAATTTCCACAGTGTGGGTAGCCGCAAAGTACCACCTACCAACATGCTTCCCAACTAACCATAATCTACCTTCCTTACCTTTGTCTTCTCTTTTTCCTTCACTTCCTGATCCAAACAAGGATTAAGTTACTTATTCGACTTCTCACCCTGCTCTCATTACTAACGATCCAAGCCAGCAAAACACTTCCAAGTTCCACAATTTCCCATTGGAGCTTCCAACGCCTGGACCCTATGTCGAGTCTGACACCACTTGCCAAAACTCTGGAGTTTCAAGCCATGGATGTCCGCTGTGTTTATGAGGCTCTCATACAAGACGGAAGTGTCGTTATTCACTTGATTTCGCCTGGCCAATATGATAAATCTACAAAATTGACTTAACGAGTGTATGAAGATTCAATGGTTAGCTCCCACAGACTCCCTGGTGTAGCCATGACATTAAGTTGTCAAGTCGAAATCATAGTTCTCGACTGGATATCAGTCAACAGCTGTATATGTCTTAGTCCGGCTCAATGGATTTGTGGGTGATGGAAGCAAGAGAGATGGAGAAGGCATTGGTATTACGTTTATATCCAGGATACCGCCAAGAAGAAGATAATCGTACCTGTTACTATCACTGGGAAGGATGGGTCAGTGATAACGTCTCAAGACAGGTGGTTAGAACTTTGGACGGAACACCCTGAAACACAGATCACGTGATCCAAAGCAAAGCTTCACCTGTTCAGCATCCAGTCCAAATCTGACTAGGAAGTAGACATCGGTCGTGCAATTCTTTCCGAAGTTGAAAATGACTTTCAAAACCTGAGGTGATACAGGTTGGAGATGGAGGTGAGAAATTATTGAGTAGAGTTACGGAGGTCCTAGATAGTCAGAGGTCAGACTAGTCTACTTCACTTATCATTTCAGCTTATAGGAGGAGAGGAGGGAAGAACTCCTCCTGTGACATCAATCGAGTGGTCAGTTTGACTAAAATTATGTTCCAAATCCTAGGGTCCATAGTTATCCAACACCTAACCTAACTGGAACTGTAAAACAACAAAGTTGGGAACACCAGGCTAGTCTCATACACAACCAACGGGTGCATCGATCACTCTTCGACTCGTTTCCGGACACAGGTGCACTTACCCCGTCACCGAATTTTGACACATTTCTTCCTCCGAAAACAGTATTCGATTCTGTCGACTCAGAGGTGTTGTGCTTGATTCCAACTCTGAACGGAGTATGAATCAAAACATTTCACTCTCACTCACAAAGCAGTGGAACTGCTAATCACGAGCCTACATTTAAAGTGACGAAGACCGTCACCATTCTCCGTAGATGCTTCATATCACCGTTCCTGTTTAATTTTCCTATAACGTGTTAATCGATGTAACCTCACATGATACCTCCCACGACAACGCTTGCTTCACATGCTATACGAAGATGATATTGTCGTGTGAGACAAAAACACTGACAAAACGTAGAATATTTGTAACACCTTGAACAGAAGTGTGAATATATATTCGGCATATATTTGGCACCTGTCAAATGTAATAATAATGATGATGATGCTCTGGGACTGGTTTGCAGCTAACTCTAAGTTTTCAAGAGTAGAGGAGAGTGAATTGGTAGAATGTGTTGACCACCTCACTCGAGAAACTGTATCAATGCAAACCGGTTTTTGATTGATGAGGGGATTTCAGGTCGGAATCCAACAGGCATTTTGTCATTTGTTAAATTACGCCGTCTCTACTCTAACGTTGGTGAGGTATCTGGCAAATTAGTCAAATCTCTAAATTCCAAGCATTTTTATTGAAGGCTATCTATCGTAAGCTTTGATTGTAGTGAGACTTCAAGAAAAAGCCTTAGTTTTCTTTTTCTGACACTTGTTTTCCTGTTTCAGGATGTAAGCCATCCAGAACGTGTAAAAGAAGAAGAGGATCCACTAGATGAATCGTCTATCATTAATAACAACGGTAGCGGTAGTTCTTCCAAATCATCATCTCGAATGTTTTTCTCAAGTCATTCTAAGTCTGATGGAATTTCAGATAAGAAAAACATTAGCAGTCTAAAGGATCCAACTCATCAATCTACGGTAATTCATCCACAGTTTATTGTTTCAGTAAACAATATTGATCTTATTGTTATTACTTGTATTACACCGTCGTTGGTAGGACCGAATTGATCAGCCTCTGTTGGCATATGGGCTCCCATGCGGATGCCTCGATATTGCCTGTCTTTTAACTATGTTTAGTAATGATGGGCAGTGGCTAGCTGTGGAATCCAGGATGCGCACTTCGTCCTATTTGGGACTCGTCAGCTGGATGTACCTGCTTCCACTGCTAGCCACGGCCCATCATTACTAAATATTGATCTTACCTATGATAATTTATTGATTTTTGATAGTGGCTTACTAAAATAGATAGTAAGATGTAATAACTTGAAGTTCGTCAGTTTCCGATTCTCTTATTTCTAAAGCGATGAACTTTTTTTGTCTATAATTTTTTATCACATTTTTTTCCTAACGGTTGTCTCTTAAAACGTTTCGTTGATGTACTTGTAATTCTCTGTTGTTTTTTCTTACTGGACTGGATTGTTCAACCTCTGTAGCCTAGTGGATAACGATTTAGTGTTTGGAGCGATCGGTACAAGGCTTGAGTCTCAGTGGGAGTAACATCACTCCACACTGGGGTGCAGGTACATCCAGCTGACGTGTCCCGAATGGAACGAAACGCTCATCCTGGGTTCTTCTGCTATCCACCACCAAGCAAATTACAACATAATGAATGATCAGGCATCATCGACCTATCCACATAGAGGAACCCATATACAAATAAAGATCGAACAATTCGGTCCAGTAAAACAACGGAGAATTACAAGTGTATCAACAAATATTAATAACTACTACCTGTTGTACAAGAGATGGCTATCGTACCACAGTGGCCTAGTGGACAACACTTTGGTATTTAAGGCATTGGTTACGAGGTTCGAGTCTCAGTGAGAACAACCTCACTGACTGGGGTGTAGGTACATCCAGTTGACGTGTCCCGAATAGGATGAAACGCGCATCCTGGATTCCTCTGATAGCCAGAACCAAGTAAATTGTCTACTAAGATTACAACAACCAAACAATTGGAATTGGTGATCGCATAAGTTGGTAGATAAGTAGTTATGAAGATCTGAAGTCAGTTACTTTGATCGCCTGACTGGTTGAAAAATATTTAAAAATTCATATTATCTCTGAAAACATAACTAGGCGTATACTGGAATACAGAGAAAGGTGGTAGGACTGTGGCTAATTGGTTGAGGTTGTCAACTCTCGACTAGTTAGTCAGGGGTTCGAACACCGCTCTGCTTATCAAAGTTTGAACAGCTATCTAAGGAGTGTCATTATCCTTCACTTTCTTTAGTGCAGTGCATGAACCTGCACTTAGTTGTTCAATTATATTCATTTTTATCAACTTAGAAAAGGTTTTCATTAGCTCAAAGAGTAGTGAAGTATGTGAAAGGTCACTAACTAGTGAATACCAATTTTTTCTCATTGTTTATTGGAAGCTTCATAAAATATTTTAAAGTGATTTTCATCACAAATTGACAACACTTGAACAGACATTGAAAAACTGGGTGCACTAAATCCATGTCCCTATCCTAGTTTAAGGGCATTCAACAGCTCGAGACCGCTAAGTTTATTAGTAGTCATGTTGCCATTCTATCAATAGTCTGAGCTACAGTCGTCGACATTTTCTAATTTCTATTTGTTCGTGATATAACGAAACTGTCATCTAACGTCATCGGTGGGTATTCATTCTTACTTCTAACTTGGTTAACCTAGAGGGTGTAAATAATAACGTGTTTGCCGTGAGACTGGATGGTCTTGATTTCTCTTGCGTTTGTGGGTCATGTGTGTGTGTGTGGGGGGGTGTTCAGTGCTCTTGGGTTCTTATTACTGGTTCCCGAATTGATGTCAATCTGTAAAATCTATTATCACTTACAAACCACTAATTAATTAAAAATATTACATTCTGTGTAAATGAGGCTTTATAAGGGAAGAATGCCTTAGATTTTTTAGTATGACGGTAACTAAAGAAGTAGGCGTAATCATAAAGTCAATTTTTGGTGAAACATTGTTTTTCAGTTTGTCAAAGAGTCGCCCTTGAAAGTCCCAATTTAAATCAGGTTAATGATTCTGTATAAATAGTTACTGAAAGTCACGTAATTATAATAAGCAAAGTAACGCAAATAATGAAATGTGTAAAAGGAATAACTTAAGGGGGTGGTTGAAATCTATCACCATATGAAGCATGTAACAATGAAACAAAGAAAAATTGTGAATAAATCTGTATCACTACAATCGATTTCAAACTGCAACTATTTGTACATGACAATGATAATTCATATGATATTCAGGCAAAAATCCTTTGTGATTGAAGTGAAATTAAGATCTAGTCAGCACCTGGGTCTGGTAGCTCAGTTGGCAAACCACCATATCATGAAACTCTGGGATCTCTTGTTCGAATTCTTCTGCGGCCCAAATTCGCATTTCACATTCAATCATCACTCATTATAAATACTAGCCTGCCAAGCCACGACTATCTCAGATAATCGAGCTAATAATCAATATAATGCTCCCCTCTCTAATTCAAGTAGATTTGGACTGATATGAGAAGTACTGACTAAGCAGTCAGTGTGAATACAATTGATTAAGTGGTAGTAACGCATCACGAATTCATGTGGTAGTCGGGAAAAGCTCTTGATGGTTACAGTAAAATAAAAACCTCTCCAGCAGTTGGACCTCGTAGCTCAGTTAGTAGAGTGCTGGGTCTGGCAACCCGGTGGTCGTTGGTTGGGATTCGGCCACTGTCCAAATTTTCATTTCATCTTCAACCATTACCCAGTATCAAAATTGATATTCAAAGTAGTTTGTTACATTAATAAAAATCTGTAATTATTTATATCTGTCATTGGCTGGTTCAATATTTGCCAATTAAAAATCATAAATACTTTATGATATTGTAATATAAAAAGAAGCATATTATACTATGAAACTGTTTTCACTTTTTCTTGGAAAGTTTATACAGAAATAAAAGAGATCATTGTAAAGCATTGCACCGAAGTGCACTGGTTCAATACGCTGTTCACTTCATAGTATCATGTAAAGATCACGTGAACAGAAGTAAAGTGTTATCAAAGTCGAAGTGCACTTGGCAACCACATACACGTTCATACAGTAGGCAATGAGCTAAATGATACTACCTGACTGCTTACATCTCCGTAGAGATGAGATTGGGTTCGGTCCCTTTGTTTGGAAGTTGAATGACTAAACTACGTGATATCGAAGTATACGTGGACAAAGAGTTTTCAAAAAGTTGGATGTTAGTGGAAATGTTCAAACCTCAGAAGAGATTCAAGTGTGAATACATCTACGCCATTGTGACCACTTTTCCACCATGTCACCAAAGTTCATCACCCATTGATTCTCATCATCTCAAAGACCCCCCAACCAAGCAGTCTATACCTTTCCACATGGCTAAGACCAGTAATCAGGTGTATCGTGAACTAGTACCACATCTTAGTCTAACCAGCCTAAACCTTTTTCCAAGCTAATCCAACTTCTCCTACCATTCCATATTAGATTTGTTTATTCCATATGACACACTGATGCAGTATTATTTACCTATATCTCTTCATAAACTTAAGGGATTAATACTATTAAAAAAGCCATATAAAATAAAAAATCTAATATGGAATTATAATCTACTACAGTGGCCGTGTTTTCTCCTAACACACTACACGTTGAAGTAGGTGATGGCTTGGTATGCGTAACACATGTCGAGGCCACCTCAGTCGGTGACTGTTCACAACGTTACCAACCAAATCGCCTGTCATGCTAATTCCTTCGTAAATGAGCGCCACTAAGAAACACCTATCATCAAAGGCCTATAATCCCTTCATATTGTCTACGTTTAGTGGTTGTGTTAGAGCAGCATATTATATTCGGATACCTCACTTACGTTAGAGTAGAGACGGCGTAATTTAACAAATGACAAAATGCCTGTTGGATTCCGACCTGAAATCCCCTCATCAATCAAAAACCGGTTTGCATTGATACAGTTTCTCGAGTGAGGTGGTCAACACATTCTACCAATTCACTCTCCTCTACTCTTGAAAACTTAGAGTTAGCTGCAAACCAGTCCCAGAGCATCATCATCATTATTATTACATTTGACAGGTGCCAAATATATGCCGAATATATATTCACACTTCTGTTCAAGGTGTTACAAATATTCTACGTTTTGTCAGTGTTTTTGTCTCACACGACAATATCATCTTCGTATAGCATGTGAAGCAAGCGTTGTCGTGGGAGGTATCATGTGAGGTTACATCGATTAACACGTTATAGGAAAATTAAACAGGAACGGTGATATGAAGCATCTACGGAGAATGGTGACGGTCTTCGTCACTTTAAATGTAGGCTCGTGATTAGCAGTTCCACTGCTTTGTGAGTGAGAGTGAAATGTTTTGATTCATACTCCGTTCAGAGTTGGAATCAAGCACAACACCTCTGAGTCGACAGAATCGAATACTGTTTTCGGAGGAAGAAATGTGTCAAAATTCGGTGACGGGGTAAGTGCACCTGTGTCCGGAAACGAGTCGAAGAGTGATCGATGCACCCGTTGGTTGTGTATGAGACTAGCCTGGTGTTCCCAACTTTGTTGTTTTACAGTTCCAGTTAGGTTAGGTGTTGGATAACTATGGACCCTAGGATTTGGAACATAATTTTAGTCAAACTGACCACTCGATTGATGTCACAGGAGGAGTTCTTCCCTCCTCTCCTCCTATAAGCTGAAATGATAAGTGAAGTAGTCTAATCTTACCTCAAATAAGTTGGTCAACACACTCCGTCACTCACTTTCTACTCTCGGAACTTAGAGTTAGCTGGAAACCAGTCCCCAAAGCATCATCATCACCCATATTATCATTATTACATGTGACAGGTGCCGAGTACATGGCAAATATGTTCACATTTCTGTCCAAGGTGTTTCGAATATCCTACATTTTGTCAGCGTCTTTGTTTCACAAGACAATGTCGTCTTCGTACTGCATGTGAAGCAGGCGTTGTTGTGGCGGTAGGTTAATTCTTATGAAGTAGGAGATATCTAAGGTTATATCCGTTAACATAATGAACTAAACAGGAACGATAACACCATGCGTTCCTGATTTATGAGGCTAGTTTATTTTCAGTTCATGTAATAAAACCCCGTAAGACCTTGCTTTACAGCTCTTTTGTTACAGATATAAAGGTCCAAATCTCTTTTTCCTCTTTTTGCGATTGCTATTGACAGCAATTTTTTTTCTCTCTTTCACTTCTAGCGTTGTCATTTTCTATTACTATATAGTTACTGCAATAATTCGAATTTTCCTCTGTTTTTTTAATGTTAACATTTCTGTTCAAGGTTCCATGGTAGTTTATCCATTGGTCGTAATAGTTTATAAGTTAGAGAGAGGGAGAGAGAGAGAGAGTAATATGTTTCATTTCACTTTATGTTTATTTCTTTTGGATGCATAGTTTCATTCTTGTTTGTTTTTGAGTTGGTTATTTTATCATTTTATCATTGTTACATGATTTATGTTTATTCTCAACCAAATGTTGTTATTGAATCAATTGATCAATAGTGAATTCCAGATTTTTTGTGTTTTAATTCAGTAGGAATTAGTTATGCATTTCATATTAACATCTTTGTTAATTAGCATATTATTAACTAGGTCAGGTGGTTTCTGTTGTTATGGTCAAGTGTTCAACTTATTTCTTCAGATTTGCATCATCAGCTTGCATAGTTAATTGTAAATTTCATTAAATAATAAATAATATAGTTATAAATTATCGCGGGTTCGATTCCTGTCGTGATCCATATTTTCATTTGATAAAGGAAACTAAATTCTTGTAAAATATTGTAAAATAAGCTCTATTAGTAGTCTATTAGTCTATGTGGACAAATATGATTTAACAAACTATTGAAAATTCCCATTTAGATGGTTTGAGTGAAGAAGTATTTCTTTTCAATCAGATCTTCGACATCTAGGTAGACAGGTTAATTACAGCCTCTTTTGAACTCATAAATTGAGTTTTATCCGCTGGATGGCTATAACCTCAGCGCATTTCAGAAGAACTCAACTCACTTGTTTCCCAGTTTATTATCTCTAAAGAATTGAATAGTCTGAGAATATTTGGGATGCGTTTCTCACCACCCAAATGCAAATTGCCGCTCTAGGATTGGTCTTCAACGGTGTCACGGCTAACAATAGAGACTGAGTGGTTGAGTGTGTCGACCACTTCAATTACCTGGGAAGTAGGATCAGCCCTGGTGGGGGGTCATTTGCCGATGAAATCTCTGCTCGGATACAAAAGGCTCGATTGGCTTTCACCAACTTACGCCACCTATGACACCGCCTTGATATCCGATTGTCTACTAAGGGTGGCGTATACTGCATAGCAGTCCAGTCTGTTGTACTGTATGGTTGTGAAACATGGGTATTGAGTGTGGAAGACATGATAAGGCTGGCTGGAGGTGTTTGACCACTGTTGCCCTCGTAGTATAGGCCGCCGTATTCTGTAGTGTCACCCACCACGTGAGTAACGCCGAAGTCAGGAGTAGAGTTTTAGGGATGGAGAAGAGGTGAGTTGGTTGACGAGGTTGTGGACGTTGATTGACTGAGATGGTTGGGACACGTGTTACGTATGCTTTGTCACCGATTGCCTGGTCACACAATGTTGGGGGAAGTAGGTGGAGGCTGTAAAAAGTCCCGATGTGGCCAGAGTAGAGCATGGCATGAATGTATGAAGTGTTTGACTGTTGGTTTGAGGTATGTGGGACGATGTAAAGTAAGTTGTTGGGGTCGGTGGGACAAGAGGAACCATTGGTTGGAGACTGTAGGTGATCACATGGCTGAGAACCGATGTCAGTGGTGCAGATGTATCCCCACACACATTATCCTCATGTTAACAACGCCATACCGAATCTCACCATTTTGTCACACCTCTTTCCTTTTTTCTCGTACTTTATGTTTCTTTTGACTGCATTCACTTATCTTCATCCTTCACCTCACTACCTTTTTACTTGATGTACTGATATGAGGTGTGGCAAGTTGGACCGTTACTCAGTAATGCATGGTCCTATGTTGATAGTGATGATGAATACATCTGCACCATTGTGACTGGTTTGGAACCATATCACCAAGTCTCCTCAACTATTGATTTCTTTCGTCTCGGGGATCCCAACCTAGTGGTCTACATGACTCAAGCCAAGAGTGAGAGACTTTATCGACTGATGTCATGTCTTGGTCTGACAACCCTGAATCCTCTTCCAAGTTAATCCAACCTCATCTAGCATGGGACGTCGAGGAAGACAGTGGCTGAGTATACTCAGTATATATTCAAGCCATCTAAGTCGATTAACGTTCAGAATCCCATCGATTGACTTCCCTGTCATATTTCTTCATTTTCATGTCGTTACTCTTTTTATGAAGACACCTTAGCAGTATACATTGAATACTATCAGGTTTTAGGAAACTAACTGTAACTGTTTTTATAAATATTTATTCAACTTCAGAATGTTGGCATACATAGGACATTTGTATGGCTAGTTTTTAATTCTCTATGGATATAATAAAACTATTAAAAATAATGTGAATTCATAACATATTGAAATAGACAGAAACTAATTGAATGTTGTTTATTCATATTGCAACTGTACAAAAGTTGGAATTTAATTGATTCAGAAAAAAAAAGAAAATCAATAATCCGAAATTAAGTATATATATATATATATATATATATATATATATATATATATATATAGTTTATAAATAAACAGATAAATCACACCTGTTATTTTATGATTTATTCAGTCTGAAGTGGGATTAGTCCTGAACTTAAATCTTGATGGGAATAATATCACTTACTGAGGTGCAAGTGTATCCAGCTGATAAATCTCAAATGAGACGAAACAATCGTCTTGAACTCCTCTCTATCATTTGACTTTAGAATAGTTCGTTTATAATGATAATTGGTTAATGTATTTGAATCAAAGTGGAAATATTTTGACTCAGTAAAGGTTACCTATCATCTTAGTGTTTTCATAATTCTGAGAATTGATGCCAATTGCTTGTTTGCATCTAATGTCTTTTGATTAGATTGTATTAACACTGCAGCATAATTACATTGAACACTTTCTACTCAGCTTATTGATAATCTTGGGTGGGAGGGGGGGGGGGGTAGAAATCGCTTCATTTTTTCCACTACCCTTTTACTAAGTTAACGTTATGTATGCGAATAAATCAACGATTCATGAATTCTAGGTATTGGTATTCATCATGGACTGATATCAATTGGAGGAATATTGGAAACGTGGGAGCACTGGACAGCCGGCTCTTTCGTCGTAGTAATTGACTCCTCAACAAAAGTAGAAAATATGGACCGCTGGAGTCCAACCCAGTGGCTTAATGTTAACGTGCTGGCCAAGGGACTTGAAGGCTATGGATTCGATCTCCGGCTGGGTCATGTGTGTACACTGCCGAGGCATCCCATACTACGACGAAACAGCTGTCCAGTGCTCCCAGGTTTCCTTTGTTCCTCCAACTGATGTCAGTCTACGATGAATAACAACTTGAAATAATTCCAAATCTCCACAACTCCCTCAAAATTTAATATCATTTTTAAAGTTTATGAAATCAAATTTTCATTCTGTAATCAAAACTTTCTTCAGATTAAACGCGATTGTAAATACCCATACGAATGAGCTTTAAGTACAATGCTACGGTTGATAACAATTTTTTTCTATCCTCTATAAACCTTAAAGTATGTTTTATGAAGCGCATACATCCGGGAGCAAGATTACCATGTTTACGCGCTTATTTTTGCTTTCTTACTGGTAGGTGCACACATATCATAGATCGATATGCTAAATAAATATAACACGCTCTGACAGATTTTTTTCTAACCTACCTGAGATATATGTTTGCTCACACGCCAACTTGTATGTTGATCTGTACCTATGTATGTATGTATGTATGTACACTGAATTCCGATACGACCTTGACTTGTGAATATTTAGAAAGATTAAAACAACAACTACTGTACATTTCTGTTTGTGATTTCGTAATCAATATCATCGAGATACGAGAGTAGAGTGGGAAATGTAAACTATGGTGCACAATTACAATTTATTGATATACTTGTAATTCTCCGTTGTTTTAGTGGATCGAATTGTTCGACCTCTATTGGCATATGGGCTCCTATGCCTTGGTGTTTGAAGCGATGGGTACAAGGTTCGAGTCTCACTGGGAACAACATCACTCTACTCTGGGGTGCAGGTTCAGTTACATCCAGTTGACGAGTCCCAAACAGGACGAAACGTGTGTCCTGGATTCTTCTGCTAGCCACAATCAATCAAATTATGGTGCATAATGTTCTCCATTATTATCAACAACCTAATCTTTAGCTAAATAGAATGAATTTGTCAGAACGTAGAAAAGTCTAACGCTGACCCTTTTCCACTTGCCGTCTGATGGTAGCATAGTAACTAATGAAATTGTACACGGGTTGATTTAGTTACACAGATAAAATGACATGGGATATACGATAAGCGAACAGTGTTTATTTAGCTTAGCTACTTGTAGAGGAGATTATCAAATCCATCCATGAAATTCTATCTACTGCTAACTTTCAGGATTTTCTTCTAGACCATTCTTTTTCCCACGACACTGACTGTTGATCCATTTCTTTATTTCTATCACATAATAATTGTTATCTATTATTATTATTATTATTATTATTATTATTACTATTATTATTATTATTATTATTATTATTATTATTATTATTATTATTATTATTAGAACACAAAGAGAGTACAACAAGGGCACCAAGAAATGCGCCATACAAAACAATAAAACATTATGAAGACGTAAAGTGAAGGAAAGTAGATAAGTAGGAAGGAAAACACAATAAGAATAGAATGATTAGAAGAGCATCCTAGTAAGATACATCCGAAACAAAATTTTCATTAGTTTTCAGCCGCAGAAGGTAAAAGGGAACTAAAGCATGACCCCCACTGACTTCGATTCTGAGCCACATCTGATAACGTCTGAAGCCACTGAGTTGCGTGATATCTCGGACCCCACCCAGGGAGTCGTGATGCACCGACAAATGCCAACTCAATACAAGTATCCTTTATCTCACGGCTCCACGTTATACACTGACCACCTCTACACTTCTTCCATCTAGTCCCATGGTTAGCAAACAATGAACGGCGTCTTAGCCGTTGGGATGACATGAGTAACAGATGTGGAAGACACTGAAGCTGGTGTTTCCAGATGACTTTACTTATTGAATGACGATCTCCATGATGCTCGAACACACGCTGTCGTACCTCGTAATTACTTACATGCTGTTGCCAGTGGATAAGCTCAATCTTGCGAAGACAAGGATGATGGAACACACAGAGTTGTTGCACATTTTCAGCTTGTAGAGGCCATGTTTCAGAGGTGTAGAGGAGAACTGCTCACAGTGAATTGTCGTAAATCCAACTTTTTAGAGTCAGACTAATGTGGTGATGACACGAAAGGTGGACCAGATTGAGGTATGTCACTGTGACTTTTGTTAAGTGGTTGAAAATTTCATCACACACACACGCACACCTCGACTGGCCCTCACACATGTGCCCAGATACACAAACGTTTTGACTAGTTGCAATAAGTCACCACTGAGGGTGAGTGCACAGGCACAGGCTTCTTTCAATCTTTCAGAATTCACTTCAATGGTGTAAAACATATACCATACTTACGGACATAGCTCAGATATTACACTTCTTTGAGGTAATTTCAGCTTTCGTTTCCTCTTTTAAGAAGTATATAATCGTTGAAATAGATTACCGATAAAAGTGCAGGAATCATTTTCTTGTCATCCTTTTTGCATAGACATAGAAAGTGTATCTGATCACAGGTGATTGTTGTAGAAATTTATTACATTATCATCAGTTAAAATGATAAGTTCAGTGTATATTTCTTTGTAAAGTTGAGGGTATGGAGTTTCGCTAATGTACATATGAGAGTTTCCAACTAAAATGATGAATTATATAAGATGCATCTACGCTAATGAATTCTGCTAGATTCTCATCGCTGTTAGCTACCTTAAACTACTTAATAATTGACACATTTTAATATCAAAGTAGACAAAGTAGCGTGAGAGAATAAACAATTTGAAGATAAAGGTTAGTGCAAATATTCAAGCTTTAAAAGACATCAAATGATGAGTAGATCTGAGCTATTGTGTCTGATTTTCACCTATTTGTTATCAAGAGTCCTCAACCACTGATTCTTATGTTCTCTGGGAACCCAGTAAGCCAGATAGTCTACATACATAGTTGAGATTAAAAGTCGAGAACTTCATCGACTGATGCCAGATTTTGGTCTGACCATATACCCTCTAAACTTTAGTTAGACCTAATATTTTGGCGCCTTCATTTAATGTTAAATTCAATTTTTCAAATTCAATTTCATTCTGTTTTGTGACATTTTTCAAAGGGATCAATTTTAAACAGATTCCTACTTAACTGGGCTAATTCCTCAAAATATACCCATTAAGTTATTGATAAAAGGCATTGTGGTACATATACACACAAACAAACATGCAGTTGCATATTTTTATGCTCAGGTTTGTCACATTTTGACTGTCAAGATGTTAGAAGTAGTCTACGGGAACGTGTCAGCAAGACTGCACATTTTTAAGAAAGCATCTTGTGTCTAAGATCAGTTATGAATCTAAAAAGTGCTGATGTGGGTGTATAGTGATTCGGATAGCAATCAGCTGTGAAATTAGAATAAACTCGATAATTAACCGCAAACTGACGTCATTGTCAAAAAGAGGAACTGAAGACAATCTATAAAACACTGGACAAAGAAGTGAAGAAGAGTGCGCGCGAAGACAAAAGACACTTCTACGACACACTCGCAACTGAAGCACAACAGACTGCAGGTAAGAGGGACCTGAAAACATTATATCAAATAACCAGGTTGCTATCTGCGAGGAGATCAACACAGCACAGATGAAACCAATGAAAGATAGTGAAGGAAACTTAGTTACCAAAGAGGAGAAACTAAGGAAACGATGAGTTGACCACTTCAAAAAGCTCCTGAATCGACCACCACCTGCAACTCGTCCAAAAATACCGCCAGCAGCCACAGAACTATCACTGAACTCAACCCCCCCCCCCAACAAAAGCAGTAGTGGAGTCCTGAACGCCACTGTGTTACTGAAATCTGGGAAAGCAAGAGGACCAGATGGAATTCCACCAGAAGCACTGAAAACAGACGCAGAGACATAAGCAGTGGATATGCTAACACCACTATTGCAGAAGGTTTAGAAGGAAGGAAAGGTACCTGCTGATCGACTGGAGGGAGGGCTACCTTATCAAACTCTCAAAAAAGGGCGACCTAAGTCTTTGCAAGAACTAGCGTGGAATCATGCTCCACCTCTGTCCACCCCCATCCTGGAGAGACTAAAAGGTGCTCTGCACTTAAAATTGCGACCGGAACAGACTGGCTGGCTGGTTGGCTGACTTCAGCAACAACAAATCATGAGGGGATCTGCTTCAACACTACGGTTTCAGTGCTACAAACCTTTACCAAGCTCATTCCACTGGAGCTATATGCTATATTATGAGGAGGTTACATGCCACATGGGAAGTGATTGATAATGGAAAGCTCAGTGACACCTTTGAAGTGAAGACAGGAGTAAGAGAAGGTTGTCGCATACTATTACCTATGGTCTTCTTGATTGTGGTCGACTGGACTGGACTGGAGTGGAGTGGACTGGATTGGATCTTGTAACAGACAAATAAGATGAGCTGTGAGAGATGGGCATACGCTGGCTGGACAGATGAAAAGACTATAGAAGAAGATTTGGATTTTGCCACCGATGATGATTTATGTCTAATGTCTTGTGGAACAAACTTGAAGATCTACAGGCGAAAACCAAAAGGTTGTCAGGAAAGGTGAGATGAGGTGAGGTGAGACGAGGCGAGGTAGAGCAGGGCAGCCAAAGAAGATGGGACTGGCTTCAGGTGAAGGTAGAGAAGACAGAGGTGGAGGTGATGAAGATACCCGACCAACAAGAACCAGTCATCATGAATGGGAAACATCTAAAGGAAGTTGTCTCTCACTTACCTACAGACCTAGGTTTGGCAGCATCGTTTCAACTACAGGCAGTGTCACAGGCACAAATGAGGATGTCAAAGCAGCCAGGATCGTAAAGACAGCAAGACAGGCCTTCCTTCATCAATCTTAAATAATCAGTGTGGAGCTCTACTGCACTCAGCATAACGCGTGAAGAAGACCCAGATATTCAACACTAGTGTAAGTCAAGTAAGTCAGGGATTCTATGTGATGGTTGACAGACTTGGTGGCGTGTTACGAAAAGCATTGGTAACAAACTGCAGACATACATGAACAGCTGTCTACGCTCAGATCAGATGGATGGCCAGAATAATAAGAATTAGCAACGAGGAACTTTGGCTGTCTGGCTGGCAACGAACCAATCAATGTATTGCCCAACAAATATGCGGATGAGGAAAGTAGAGATGAACTGGATTGGGCACATACTGAGAAAACCATTTGCGTCAGGCTAGATCATGCCGTCGAGTGGAATACAAATGGGAAACGATGAGTCGGGCATGCGAGAGTGACGTGGAGGTGATCATGTGAGGAAGAAATGAAAGGATGTGGGCTGTCGAGAAGCTAGGTTCAAAAGACTGCAGAGAAGAAAGTGGAGTGGAGACGTGGTAGTGAAGCCCTATGTTCCACTGGAAACCCAAGAGACACATACTAATAATAATAATACTGATAATAATAACGTCATTTTGTAATCCTTCGTTCGGCGATTAATTGGATGCTATGTTGTAGGTTTCAAGTAGTTACATGATTTACATGGTTTCAGTTTTCCAATGGAACATTAGTTTTAATAACGATGGGCAGCGGAGTCCAGGGTGCTGATTTCGTCCTATTTGGGACTCGTCAGCTGGATGTACCTGCCACCGGATAAGTGATGTTGTCCCCACCGGGACTCGGGAGCGATCACTTCGAACGCGAGAGCGTTATCCACTACACCACCGAGCCACGATAGCCACTTCTTGTGCGACGGGTATAGTTTTAGTGTTATTGCTTAAAAAAATGACTGCAACTAGCAATTTATCACAAGAACATTGGTTCAATACTTACCAAAAATGTAATAATGCGTAAATATAAGGTATTGTAATGTTACGTGACGTAGTTTTATAGCTGTATCGCATTTTTGATCTGTTTATCTCATTTAATAATGCTAATAAGTAAATGATGACGTGGATTATCTTGTAACATCCGGTTCGTTTGCTTAAATTTCCCTTCTGTATGTTTGTAGCTTTTCGTGTGTGTGTGTGTGTTAGCACTAAGGGTTTTTTCAGTAACCTACTAAACTTATCATAACTGAATAATATAACATGTTTCTTGTTTTTGCATTTTGTTTGTTTTTAGTTCCCTAGTAACTTACCACCTTCTGGTCATGTAATGGGTCGAAATTTTGACGATGAGGGTGATTGTGATGTAAGTTTTGCTTATTAAGTCATGTACACATTTCTAACATTGATTATTGGGTAACAATTGACTCATTTAATTGATTCTTGAAGCTCACAACAGACTGCTTACCAATCTAAGTATACAACACTATCTGCCTGTTGCAATGAAACAGGCTAAACCAATCGATATTATTGTATGGTAAAATATCCTATTCAAACAACTATTTGTAAGAATGACTCATCATACTGATTCAGCTTTGTATGACTTTTTATTGATTGACTTCTCATTTCATACACAATATGAGAGAACACCTTAATAACACCCTTTCAATTAAAGTAGAAATCTAGATAACGTTAAAAATATTTGTCATGTGAGATATAACTTACTGCCCAGACCGTTTCCTTATATTCAGGTAAGGTAGTTAGTTAGTAGTTGTAAGACCTATCACAGCTTCCTTTCAACTTTCAATTTTTACCTATATTGGAACACTTTAATCCGTTCAAGTCTGTATTTGTTCAAGTCAGGCAATAAGCGTTAGCTATCTATTACTTGTTTTGTCTTTCAATTGTGTAGGCAGAACTTTGGTGACCTCAGGATAATTGTGCGATAGACTAGGTGTCTGAAATCGATACTATAATATGTGCGACTCTAAAGGCCATCCTAATAACCACTGAAATAACCAACTAGACTTCTTGATTCTATGAAAATCTGCCTTTCCAACAGGAATAGAGAAACTTGATTGGCTATTTCAGTCGTTGCTAGGATGGCATTAAACGCCATTCCTTTATACATGTCAAACAACCAATAACTGACTAAAAATAGTAATCTGTCAGTTAATTCTTGCATCTGTAGGCAAGACTGCCTTTCTGTTTCTTATGATATGACAATCGTACCCTTTTGTGCAAAAGTATCCACCTCTTGATAACTCAAGCAGGGTCTGAAAACAGTTCAAGCACGACTACTTGTTATTAGTTATAGAGAAACTACTTGCAATACAGTTTTGTTCTTACATGATTTCTTACTGTACCTAGCGCTGAACTTTGACTACTACACATATCGCAGTGTAGATGAATGGAGACAGTTCGGTAAAAACCTACACACTTTTAGATAAAAATGTCAATGATATTCCAAATATTCCTCAGTTTACTACACTATCCAACCTTGTTAGCATGATAGGAATTATGTTATTCAGTTGGGTTTATACGGAACTGTCTTCATTCATCTACACGAGGATGTGTGTAATCGTCGATGTTTAGCATAAGGCACAGTAAAGAGACCTTATAAGACCGAAACTTTATTGGAAATAGTTTTTCTATAACTGGTAACAAACGGTTGTGCCTGAAATCCACAGACGTTCTTATGGAGGTCTGCCTCGTCATCTGGCTACCAATTATCACAGGAGAACCCTTGATAAATCTAGAATATTCAAATGACATAGTTCTGTTACGTGAAGAACCCGAAAACCTTGAGTGGCGATTTGGCAATCTTTTGGTGTGTTTCCCACCACTCAAATGCAAACTGCTGCTCCAGGACTGGTCTTCAGTGGTGCCATGTCTAACAGTAACGAGTGAAATGGCTGAGCGCGTTGACCACTTAACTTATCTGCGAAGTCAGATCAGCCCTAATAGGCCAGTGACTGATAAAATCTCTACACGGATGCAAAGGACTCGTTTGTCCTTCGCCAACTTATGCTATTAATGGGGTCGTTGTGATGTCTCATTGTCTATTAAGAGCCGAGTGCACTGTGCGGCAGTTCTCTATGTTCTACTGTATTGCTGTGAAACATGGCTATTAAAGGTAAAAAACGTGGTTGACCACCGTTGCCTTCGTAACATAAGCCGTTTCGTGGTGTCACCACGCTTATTAACGCAGAAGTCAAGCGTAGAGTTTTAGAGAGGAGAGTTAAGATAGTTGGTGCGGTTGTGAACCTTCATCGACTGAGATGTTCCTGGGTCGTGTGTCACACACACACACACACACTTACCGTCTGCTTCGTCGCGAAATTTTGGTTGAAGTATGCTCAGGCTGGAAAAAGGTTAAAGGTGACCAGACTAAGGCATTTCACGGTTTCATGAAGTAATTGACCGTTACTTTGAGCCATATAGGAGAATGTAGACTAGGTGGTAAGGGCCCGCGTGACAACAGAAACCAGCGGTTAGAGACTCTAGGTTGTGTGACTTAGGATCAATGTCAGTGGCACAGATGTATCCATACTTCATCTTCATTTCAACCACTTTGCTGAATTCAGCATTTCCTCTTCCTATCTTTTACTACTTTCTACTACTTCTAACCGAATTTTCTTTTTTTCTTCATCCTACTACTTTGTTACTTGAGATGTGACAACTTAGACCACTACACAGTAACACCTGGTTCTATATTGATATTGGTATTGATGATTTATGTATTTTTTAAGATGTGTAATGGTTGCATAACATTTTTACTCTAGACAAATAATACCCCTGGTTAAACGTAGAGATTAAGGTGAATGGTTACTTTACTAACAACTTTCATATTTATACTGGGTGATGATTGAATATCAGATGAGAATTTGAACCGCAGGTCTATCAAACCAAAATGATAATCAAGATGATGCTTCTCCTCTTCTCTAATTCAGTTATATTTGGATTGAGATGAGAAGTGATGACTGAGCAGGCAGTGTATCAATACAATCAAGCGATAGTTACGCGTCACGACGAATTCACATGATAGTCTATCAAAACCCTTAGTAAAGTATTAATCGTTTCATCTTTCGAAATATCAACAGATGCAAAAGATCGAGTTCATACATACGCTTGACGTGTTCTGTTTTTTTTAAAATCGTGTTTGACTTATTCTAGTTAAGAACATCAACGTCCTTAAAACTGTGATGGTTACATTGATTCTTTCATAAGTTTCTGTTAAGTATCACAACTAAATGCAGGAAAAAATTGATTACTAAAACTGACAATATTTCACACAGTGATATTCATACTTTTAGGCCACTTATTTCCCAATACTTGAAAAAATCATACCCTGAAATCCTTCTACAGCCTTTTTCCAAGTAAGCATCGTTGAGTTGATATCTAATATGGAAGATAGAGGTGAAGCTTTACATTTGTTCGTAGAAATTTATTGATTAATTGCTTACCCTCTATATATCACTTTGAACTGACCGTTAGTTATTAGAAGATCAAATTGTAACCATTTCACTTCGATCATATGCTTATCAATATAATTGACTGTCTGGTTAAGTGTTTGTATCTGATTTTGAAGTTTGAGTATTCTTGATCGATGAGGGGATCATTTCAATTTATGAACTAAAGTATCTAGTTCGACTACTCAGTTTAATGTACACATAAATTTATTCACATTAACTCACTTCATAGAGGCTAAAATATTAGTAAATATGTAAAAATAATCATTACTTTACTACATTCTTATAAACTACTTTCTCTTCAGTAGGTTACATTCCATTAGAAAGTAGATCTGTCCAGAGTTGATCTCATGATGTTTCTATGGTAAATGATTCAGTTATGTAATTATTTATACTAGGTGATGATTAAAAGTGAAATGAAAGTCTGAATTATGAAAGAATTCTAACCAATTGAAGTTAAGTGAAGATATGATCAGGCAGCTGGGTTTCATACGTTAGTTGTTAGAACACCAGCCTGGTGACTTTGAAGGTCACTGGTTCGAATCTAACAGCAGCCCAAATTTTCATTTTTTCCTCAATCATCATCTAGTGTCAATAAAAGTCTGCCAAACCACAGCTATCTCATATAGTCAAACTGATAGAATTATGTATTGCGATTGAACTGGTATTATAATCTGCTGTACACGATGTAGGTGGGAATAAAATATCGACATTTAGACAATACTAATCAAATGTTATTGCTTGTATGACACCGTCGTTGGTTAGACCGAATTGATCGGTCTCTATTGGCATATGGGCTCCTATGCGGATGCCTCAATATTGCCTGCGTTCTAATTATATTAATGACGGATCGTGGCTAACAGCGGAATCCAGGATGCGCATTTCGTCCTATTTGGGACTCGTCAGCTGGATGTACCTGCCTCCCAGTGGAAATAACATCACTCATTGGGAGGCAGGCACATCCAGCTGCCCAATGAGTCCCAAATAGGACGAAATGCGCATCCTGGATTCCACTGCTAGCCACTGCCCACCATTACTATAAATAGTAATCAAAGCATAAATACAATCCACACGAATCTTATCTATAGAAAAAAAATTTAGCAAAACATAAAATTAGGTAGTCAAAGCTAAATGTGAATCTGACAATATATTTTTGTATTGTTGCTGAATTGTTTTTTTTAAAGGAGATTGGCTTTGGGTTCATGATTTTCCCATTTTGCTACACCTCTCTTAGGATTTATCGTCGTGAATATCTCCACATCCTTATATGATTCTAATTAATCTCCTTTACTTTTATAATTAGGTATGGTATGTGGGAGATTTTACTTCTCTAAAAATTCATACAGTTAAAGATATTGTGTGTCTGTGTATCACTATGGTATGTAGTTAGTTGCGTGAACAACTTTTATGCGTGGGCTTGTGTTTCATTGGTTTAAGGAGTAAGCAGACTTTCAACCAGTAGGTCGCGGGTTCGAACCCCGCTCCACCTACCAAGGTTTAGGCTACCAGATAGTATCATCAGTCGTCTCACACAATAAGCGTTGCTCATTGCCTGCTGATCGAATATATACAAAGTATCTGAATGCATTTCAATTTTTCGATTTTCACTTCTTGTTTGTACTTATTTCTGAGTTGATAAATATTCCATATTAAGATATCTTCATGAGTAATAACACAAAATGCATATTGAGACTAAAGATAGGATTCTAGTATTAACAAAATTTAAGCATTCTATTTATTCAGTGAATTCATGTTCAACAGAGATGAAAGATTTGTCATTGAAACTTGTACATTCCTGAAAAGTAGATATAAACATAAAACAACAACTGATAGGAATTAACGTGAAAAAGCTGTATGAAACAGATCCAATAATAATGAGGTATATAATAAGTACAATGATAAGCGTAGTAACAAGTTGATTAGTTAGTGCATCACTAGAAAAACTTCTATTAGAAAACTTATATACATGATTTAGGCCATTGGTGAACAATTTTGTCGCTTACTTCCATATCTTAATTCAAAAATGATACAACTGTGAACTCTGTATTGGTTTGTGTATTAATTTATACGCCAACACTTGTTGTATTGCTCAATTTAGTTCTTTGTAATAGTTCTTTGAGATTTCAATATGAAACTCTTCATTTCTTGAAAGCAGAATACTTGAGCCAACGATCCACATCTCTCTACATACCTTATTCAGATATATTCTAAGGATTCTTCCTGACCCGAGCATCAGTTTTATTTGCCATCTTATTCGTTATCGGTTGATTTCTTAGTAAATTCTCTACTTCTTCTTCTTATGCTCAGTTTCCAGTTATGATGTTTGGTCCAACATCGATTATGTGTGTAAGTGAGATACAGAAGTACCGTTTGTCATTTGTCACGTTGAGTCATCTGTGGCGCCAACTAGAGAGATATCCGACTATCTATCAGAGAACGAGTATACTGCGCTTCAGTCCGTTCTGTCCTGCTATACGGCTGTGAGACGTGACAACTAGAAGTTAAGCAAAAGAAGCAGTTACAGGGTTTTGGTCACAGGTGTCGTCATAGCATTGCTCTTGTGTGGTGGAATCGCCGTACGAGCAATGTCAAGGTGAGGCTGAGGGTACTAGACAAGACAGTTAAGTCAGTCTGAGATTTTGAACCTTAAGCGTTTGAGGGGGCTTGGACATGTACGGCGTATTCCAAGGCACTGCCCACCTCGACGTGGCATTATAGGGTAGGCTGGATTAGGTTGGGAAAGGGCTCTGGGTGGCCAGACCAAGACGTCGCATCGGTCAACAAAGTCCCTGGCTGTTGCTTTGAGCCGTGTGAGGAGATGTCAACTGCCTTGTATGGGGTCGCTGATAACAATCAGTGGTTGAAGATTCTTGGTAACATGGATGGAAATGGGTCACAATGATGCAGATGTATTCGCTCCTTGACATCTAAAGCTTGACTATTTTCATTAACTACTTTTGTCGAATTGATTATTCTCTGATACGACATTGTCTTCTTTGATATCATTGTGTTTCTATCCACCTGTTCTTTTTTATGATACCGTGAAGTGTTGCAACGTGAGGTGATGCACTTGTGTCCGAGGTTCTATATTGATTCTGTCTACATATCTAGCAACTCTTCTTGGATTCGATCGCTGACTTCAGTGTTTCTATATAATGCACGAAATTGTGGAGGTTATGAATTTAACCGACACGTATATTTTCTTTCTTACCGACTATTCAGGAACCAGTGGTTGGAGACTCTAGGTGATCACATGGCTGAGAACCGATGTCAGTGGTGCAGATGTATCCCCACACACATTATCCTCATGTTAACGACTCTATACCGATTCTCAGCGTTTTATCATTCTTGGTTTCTCTCTTTTCGTAGTTTATATTTATTTTGAGTGGATTGTCTTATCTTGATCTTTCAGCTCACTGTCTTTTTACTTGATGTACTGATATGAGGTGTGGCAAATTGGATCGTTAGGCAGTAATGCCTGGTCCTAGATTGATCTAGATGGATGATTCATGTTTTGATGATCACAATACCCAGCCAAATATTTCCTCGCTATAGTAGTAGTACCACAGTTGTGTATCGCATTGAGACGCGCATAACACTAAACGATCTGTCTAATTTTCTAATTTTATTAACCTTTTTATTGATTGAATGAATTCTCTTTTGATATAGCTACATAGTAGGGGTATTCATATATATATATATATATATATATATATATATATATATATATATATATATATATATATATGCATGTTGGCATGAGTGTTACAGTTTCAAGATATTCGTAATTTAAATTATTTTAATTCATAGTATATTTTATGAAATAACAAGAATAAGTTTTTATTTATAAATATGTGTATGCTAAATACCTACAAGTATACTTCCGTCCTAGGCATAAGTTATTCGATTTTCACTAAGTTGTTCCTTTCAATCGATATAGTAGTTTTAGTCAGTTTTATTACTACGACTATTATTATTGTTATTATTATTATTATTATTATTATTATTATTATTATTATTATTACAACTGTTAATGACGTCCCTGGTTAAACTTTGGGCTACGGTATATATTTCATAAAACTTCCGTTTCAATTTGTTTTAATCTTTCAAATATATCGTTTAAACGCTTGGAGTTACTGTTCCACACTTTTAAAATAGTTCCAAACTATCGTTTTTCCAACTAACAAGAAATCAAAAGAGAAACGATACGCTGATAAAAGATGGGTTTAACAATGTACAGAGAAATACAATACATTACACTATACATTGGATATAACTATGTTGAATAACAGATTTTGTATCTGGAGGAATAAACTTACCATCCTTAAAATGACCCTCAGCACGCTTTTCATTCACCAGTTCAAATCAAACGTTAATCCAGTTCCAGATGTCTGTTTCACATTGTGACTTTCAGTACTGTTGCTATTCTCATTATTACTTCGCTTAAAAAATATTGTACAGAGAATAAATTTGTTAAACTATTATTCATATGCTGAGAATTACATACTTGTACCACCCTAGCAACTGCTGAAATAACCAATCAAGCTTTGTATTTCATTTGGAAAAGTACTTTTTCTCAAAAAAAGGATATGATTACCTGTTTCATCAGTTGCTAGGGTGGCCATTAAAGTCACTGTTCACAAGGTTGGTAAACGATCACTAATGTCTACTAGAATGTTTACTACGTACTGCAATTTTCAACGTGTGTCATGTTAATATAGTATCCTAAGTTGTTTTATTCAAGTATAATATTGCTATGATGATTCTTATGATACATACTTAATATTGATCCACTTATTTTCTAGCATATTATTTTATTTCCTCTTTTTTTCCGTTATTTTTGTTTACTGATTAGAAGTTTTATGATACTAAACTGTTGAATTGAAAATGACACTGAAAAAGTTAACTATATTGATATTGTATCATTTAATGTTATACAATATATTCTTTTAAGCGAACCAGAGAATGAGTCGAATCTGGATTGTGTTAGGAGTACAGTTAATTAACTGACCGTCTTAACAGAAATCAATGTCAAGATAGTATTCATCGTTTAGTGATATCAGTTGCAGAACCATTGTAAAACTGAGAGCATTGGGTAATTGTTTCGTCCAAGTATGACACTCCTCAACAGTATGCACCCACAATCCTTCAAGTTTCATGGCAAACGCGTTAACCATTGAGTCACTGAATCAGAGTTCAGTGGTTCACAGTTTTCTACTTCTGTAAATTTGTGAAATAGACCGACTATCCACAAATCACTTCAGTTGGTATCCACTTTACCTTCCAATTAGTCAACCCTAAAGGTTATGGCTTTTCAATAGTTCTCTAATTGATTTCAGTCTGTTTTGAATACTACCTTTGAGATAGATATGTCTTGATATAAATTCTATTTTTAAGTGATAACTATAGAGATTACTGAATTCCTAAACTACATGCGCTGAAGTGATTACATTCCATTTTTGTCTTTGTTTTGTCCATTGCTCCGTTGTTTTTTCAATCGATAGTGACAATGAACGAAAACACTATCATCATCAATCATAAATGGTTGATTTCAGTGCCAAAAGTTTTCGCTGTGTCGTAAGCTTTCAGCTCACTTCACATACAATGCATAAAATAATTCGATTGTCTTATGAATCGTTTTAAAAGGGTACAGTGTACAGTCTGTGGATGAGTTGCACTAAACACAATATCCTTTTTGCAATACTGAGTGGTATTGATTGAAGGTGAAATGGAAATCTGACCTGCGGCTGGATTCGAACCATAAACTTCCGGGTTCCCGACCCGATACTCTACCAACTAAGCTACGAGATTCAACCGCTGACCAAATTTTTATTTCACTTCAATTACCAAAACGGATTTTGCCCAATCACCATGTGAATTAGTTGTAATGCGTTACTATCGCTTGATCGTATTCACACTGGCTACGTAGTCATGACTTCTCATCTCAATCCAAATGTAAGTGAATTAGAGAGGAGGTAGGGTATCACATTGATTATCATTTTGACTGTCTGAGTGAGATAACCATGGTTTTGCAAACTAGTATTGGTACTGGGTGATGAATGAAGGTGGAATAAAAATTTGGACCACGGCAGGATTCCATCTGGAGACCGCTAAGTTTCTGTGTGTAGCGCTCTACCTACTGAGCTTCGAGACTTGACTGCTGACTAGAATTTTATTTTGCTTGTACTTGCACAAATGTCTGTTATAAATATATATAAAAATTTTCTTCTTCCTATGATTTTCTTTTTTGTAGCTTAGCAACGCAAATGATCTTGCTCACTTATCATCAGAATTCAACAGTGCTACATCAGTACTGAATAGCCCAGCTAAATGTGGTATGTTTATTGATTACCTGTTCTCTCACAAACGGGATCCTACATGGACGGTAAGTATATATGTTGCAATAAAAACAAAATTTAACTTGTCATTAGTGTAATCAGTCACCTATTGACTTAGAAATATCACTGCTCCCATCTCAAATTTGTCACACTGTGATATCCAGTAAACAGGTGACTTTAAAGACGCCACTCTAACAACTGGCAAAATAACCAATCAAGTTGCGGTATTTTGGCCAGGAAGCCAATTTGTCATCGAATAGGGAAATATGATTGGTTGTTTTATCAGTTGGTTGGATGACCTTTAAAGTCAAATCAGTCGACTGAATTCCACTTTGATATGATGGAAAAGGTTTTGTAGCTCAAGATGAGAATGCTAGTGGTTCGGTGTTCTCTAAGCTTTGTCATTTTATGGTGGAAGTTTCACCACCTGACTGACATCATCAACGTCAACTTCATAAAGCAGTGAAATACATTCGAATGTTACACTAATTTTTGGATTCATGCAACAGATTAATCAAATACAATAAATGAAGTGATTGCAATGCAACAAAAAATATTAGAACCAATCATCTGGCTAGGTAGATTATATTATCATTATTTTTTGCCCTTTGGGTTCCTAGTGGAACATAAGGCTTTACTAGCACGTCTCCACTCCACTCTGTTCTCTGCTATCTTTTGAACCTGGCTCCACGACAGCCCAGTAGCTCTCATTTCTTCCTCACACGATCTCGTCCATGTCACCCTCGGACGCCTAACTCGTCGTTTCCCATATGGGTTCCACTCGGGGGCCTGGTGCGTGATGTCTCCAGTTGGCCTTCTCAGTGTATGCCCAATCTATCTCCACTTGTTCCTGCACGTTTGTCAAGTGATAGGTTCTTGGTTGGTTCGCTGCTTGGTCAGAGTTCCTTGTTGCTTATTATTATCATTATTTTGGCCATCTGAGCTTCAGTAACGAGCCAGCGTGGGGGTAGTTGTTGATGAATGTCTGTAGTTTGTTGGAAATGCCTTTTCGTAGCGCACCAAGTTTCTGAGCCATATAGGAGCACTGACTTGACATTGGTGTTGGTGTTGAAAATCTGGATCTTATTCCTTTATGATGAGTGCAGAAGATCTCCAGATGCGATGAGTAAATTGCCATCAGCTATCAGTATGACAACTAAGACCAAAGCCGAGAAAAGGAGGAGGATGTTGAGTGATAGACTACTGGAACTGTCACAACCAACAGAGCAGGAATTATTGAAGGACTATTTAGTGAATTTTTCAGAATGTCCACTATCTAAGACGGTGTACGATTTACTTCTACGGGGATTGAACTACAACATTGGAGATGTAAACTAACTAAACTTGTACACTTCTTTGGAATTTACAGTAAAACCTCCAGGATTAAACATTGAGCAGTAACAAGAACTATATCAATCAGTTGTATTTCTAGTGAGAAGCAAAAGAAATCAGGACGTATTAAACACAAAAGAAAGGACTACGCTAAATTGTAATATTACCATCGGATAAAGAAAGTAAAAAACGGTCATAAAGAACAAAACAGAATGTATGAGCCAAGAAGACACAAGAATTACCGAAATCCAAAGAAAACTGAGTAATTTAATAAAACTTGGCCAAATCACAAGAAAGAAGGCCAATAGTGAATGAAGACAAACGGACCAGTCGTAGCGAGATTCTATAGTCAATCCATGAGGAAGAATAAATATCATAGGTATTCCGCAGCAATTACCTAGGATACTTTCATCAGTCTATCGAAATAATTATATAGAAAACTTAAACGTCTAGTCAATAGAAGGGGGAACACTCAGTTCCCTCAGTAACTGAGTTTATAGACACAATAAAAGATTTGAAGATCGACAGTGGTGAAATGATAGTGCATTCACTCTGTGCGTTAATTGACTTAAGCCTGGTTAAGGAGACAATAGATATTCTTTTGAAGAATGACCAAACTCTTTGTTACTACGCAAACTCACTGTTACAAACTTATTAAAGTTGATCGATGTATATCTGATGCTTAACATTTCGTTAGGAAGATTTACAAACAAATAAATGAAAAGGATATCTGTAGGATTGTCAATATCAGGATTGATTCATGAAGGAGTGATGCAGAGGCTAGCATAACTAATCAACCCACTTACATAAATTTGGATTCGGTACGTTGACGATACGTTCTTAATTCCCAAGGAGGATGAGATAGAAAGTACATCCGAACTAATAAACAAGGCATTCACTTCTTCAAAGGAAGAGGAGGCCAGCAACAAAATTCTGTTCTTAGATATCCTCATCAGCAGAACGTATGGTGGGTTTTTACAAACTTAAATGTACAGGCGATTCACATACTGATCAAATTTATAACTATCACAGGAACAACTCTACAGTGTACAAACTCTATTCTCAAGAGCCAAAACGCACTACACCATTGGAGCAATATGGGAAGCGGAAGCAAAATACCTTTGTTCAAAAGCAATGATTATCCACTCATCTTTATCAAAAATTGTTTATTAAGAGAACAGAGGACAGGCCAATTGCCTCAAACCGATAAGCGCCCTACTTCAGTCTTCTATATCAAAGATATGTCAGAAACTGTCAAGTGATTGAGTCGCCTGTTCAGAATTGGGATAGCGCACAAACCAATGAAATCACTAGAAAGCATGTTATGCAAACCAAAGAATCTGTTGACAAAGGAAGACAGGACAGATATAATCTACAAAAATAGCTGCAAAGATTTTTCACAGCATTGGATTGACCATGTGGTAATCCTCCAAAGAGTAGGTTGAATTTCTAGAGACCATGACATTTCAACGAAAAGTCGATCAACTGACACATGGATATGAAGGCAATCTAAAATCTACTTAGGAAGAAAAATCACCATCCATCAAATGAGAGCGAGTTCACCAAATAAATTAATAATGAAGTATAGTGTGATAGTTACAAATAGCACAATTCTCTACTAGTGTGACGGAGTGAATTTTAAGGTCAGAGAGGTCAGGGTGTGACAAAAATCTCTTTCCCGACTTATAACTGGCCAACAATCAGTCAATAAGGACACTACCTAAACATTCGTGTAATATTCGAATATGCTTCACTTCTATGTGAACTTAGTGCTGAAGATATCCACGACAAAATACCAAAGCTCAGTGAACTCCACTTTGTATATACAGGAAATATCTAAATATCCTCATTTTGCTTCCCATACAAACCATTAACTATTGTATTGTCATGATGAGCAAACTAGCCACTGAATAACATTGTGCTTAGCGTGAGATATGACAATTCTGAGTTTTACCCCATGTCCAGTGCTTGTTTGTTCCCTCGTATACTACTGGGAGCGTGTGGGTGGTTGACACTTCCCGGCTGCCTACACTGTAGAAAGTTATTTCTTCTTAGTATACCAGAAACAGAGAAAAAGATCTGTGTGACCACAGAGCCCATGGAACATCTGCTTTAAGGTCTCTCATACACACAGCATTTTGTGGATTGTTGTTTTGAGATTTGGTTGTTTTAACACTGGACAGACAGGACGTATACTGTCGACACTGGAAGACTGTAGGGAGAAGGAGGAGTTTGCTATTCTGTGAGCATACCTTTCCTACCCCACGTCATCCAAGGGAAACACCTTGGTACTGTCAAATCTCACCCAGCCAGCAGCACGACTTCGTCCTCAAACTTGCATCATTGCGTCGCAATTTAAACTGTAACGGTAACGTTTTCGTCTTATCATTCTGGTATGGTAGAGAAAAAGCATTCCGCTAGCTTAGCTTGTTGGCTCATTGTGATATGCAAGCCTGATCACCACGTCGGCCAGGTCACTTGCTTGTTTTTTTCCTACCCCTACCCTACATATAATTTCAATTTAACCGAATAAATTATCCAGATGCATTGATCCTTTAATAATATACATTGAAACTTGGTCAATGTATGCAGTCGGCTGGGTTACATTACTTATGTATACTTTCTTACTTTCATTGGTTTGAATTCTATGGCTTACTATAGTCATCCATATAATGCTTACAATACTTTGTGTATTTCAGTTATTTTATCTTGTCAACCAATACTTTCATCGATCAATTGCTGCATCTAAAGAATTGTGTAAAGATGAGAAACGTGTTTGTGTTGAGATATTTACAACATTTCTGCATGAGAAGTCGGTAAGTGTTTACTCTTATTTTACTTGTCATTCATTGGTATAGTACATTTTTATGTATACCATTTCTTTTTTCTTTTTTGCTTGTTCTTCTACTGGATTGTTTTTTGATCAGATGACAGTGTTACTAGCTGATTTTTGGAGTGGTTTTAAAAGCCATCCTAATAACAACTGAAATACGCAATCAGACTTCTTTGTTTTATAAAAATCTGCCTTTCCAGTCGAAATGAACAAACCTAATTGGTGATTTCGATTGTTGCTAGGGTGGCCCTTAAAGTCGCCTCTGATTTTAACGATAATTTTAAAAATAATTGATTTTAACTATTAGTTGGTTGGATGCAATCGGCAGGAAGCCCTGGACCTAGGCTTCATGCTTTTTGGCACTCGTCAGCAAGGTGTATCTGCGCCCTCGACGGAACTGATGTCCCGCATTGCAAATATGATCGGTAGAATTCGATCTGCGCTCAGGACTAGACAACATGAAATTGGTTGCACTCCAGTGACCAATCAATACATGTAAGCCAGTCCTATAGGAGGCCAGCCGCGGCCCGAATAGCTCAGTGGTAAAGTCGCTGACTACAGCACTAGGTGACGCGTGTTCGAATCTCGGGCGGGACATCAGTTCCATCGAGGTTGCAGATACGCCTTGCTGACGAGTGCCAAAAAGCACGGAACCTAGGTCCAGGGCATCCTGGTGATTGCCTCCAACCAACTAACATCTACTAGTGTTCACCGCTTCCTATCTTGGTTGCCGCATTGCAAATATGATCGATAGAATTTGATCTGCACTCAGGACTAGACAACATGAAATTGGTTGCACTCCCATGACCAATCAATACGTGGTTTTAACTATATTCCATAGTTTTTATTGTTGTTTTTTTGTAAACAGGTGTTGTGTGAATATGCTGAGTTCCTAGTGGAACATAGGACTTCAGTAGTAGCACGTCTCCATTGCACTCTGTTCTCTGCAGTCTTTTCAACCTGGCTTCACGATTGCCCACATCCTTTCATTTCTCCCTCACGCGATCTCCCCCATGTCACCCTCGCTTTGGACACCCAACTCGTCGTTTTCCCATTAGACTTCACTCGAGTACCTGACGAATGATGTCTCCGAATGGCTTTCTCAGTGTATGCCCAATCCATCTCCACTTTCTTCCTCTGCATATTTGTTGGGACAAATAATAATAATAATAAATGTATATATTAAGAAGTGTAGGCATTCATATCGAAACCAGTAGGCGAAGAGAATCTGAACAATGATCCACTCGTCAGTGTTTCAATAACTTGACACTATCCGTAATTTCTCAGATTATGAATTCGGCCTTCTGCTTGATTACTGAGTTTCATTGGTATTTTATTGTCATTAGCGCATGTTATACTACTACTAATTGCGCGAATTTTACTTCCGAGTTGGAAGTGTTGCAGTGCTCAAAATTTGTTTAAATACTTTTTATATATCCCGAGTGGATATAGTACGCACGCTTAACTGACAGCCAACTTCATAGGCAAGAATCGCCGATTGTAACTCGAGATGAATAGATAAGAAGGCTGAAGCTGGATGCGAGAGTTTATTCCTCTGAGAGTAATAATCAGTTAACCCAAACATACATGAGTATGTATACGCATAAGATATGAATTTCATTTAGACTATCTGAGGTAGCTGTGGTTTAACAGACTTGTATGGATACTGCGTGATGATTGAAGGTGAAATGAAAATTTGGATCATTGCCAGATTCAAACCAGCTACTACAGGGTTTCCTGTCCAGTGCTCTACTAACCCACCTACGGCATCCGACTGCTCACCAGGTTTTTATTTCATCCCAATCACTATGGCTTCTTCCTGATGCGTTTCCACCACTTGATCGTATTCACACTGAGTATCTAGTCAGGGCTTCTCATCTGAATCCAAATGTAACTGAATTAGTGAGGAGGAGGAGAAGGTGGGTAATCATATTGATTATCATTTTGACGATGTGATATAGCCGTGGATTGGCAGACTTGTATTGATACTGGATGATGATTGAAGGTGAAGCGAAAATTTGGACCCGGTGGTCGCTGGTTTGAATCTGGTCACGGTCCAAATTTTCATTTCACCTTCAATCATCATTACCCGGTATAGATATGACCTTGTCCACGAATTGAGACATTAACATAGTAAAAATAAGCATTAACCAATCTGCGAATTACATTGATAATTAAGGCAAAAAATGAACTACTAGTCATGCTGTAAAATATCGATCGAAATATACTCAGCAACCTTGTTCTTATTCGTCTAGTAGGCAATGTACCGAACCTATTGTGTACGGACTAGTAATAATACTTGGCTGCCAAAACTTTAGTAGGTAGAGTGGGGCTCAAACTTGTGGTTCAGGTTGTTGGAAGTCACCTCCTTAAAACAATGAACTACAGCGCTACAATGGAAGATTAGAAATTAGTGTGTACGTTTGAGCTAAGTATAGTATCTCGTTGACGACTGACTGATATTAGGATTTGAAACTAGCACAAGATTTTTAGTGAGATGAGATGATTTTCTCCAGGTATCAGAAAGTTGGTATACTGTCTTCAATTCATTAATTTAGTTGCATCTTTTATTTTGGACTTTTATCATATTAGTAAAGGACTTCAGTTTGTTCTGCCTGTGTCAACATTTTACAGTACAGAGATTCTTCTTCACCTATTCATCAGTTGTTCGCTTAAACAGAGGTCTTGGGTCTTTTAAAAAGGGAATAATTAGGAGTATAAGACTTAAGCCTATAATTTGTGACTCCTTCCTATGTTATGCAGGAATGTTTTAATCTTTATTCTGTTTAACCACTTATGATGATATTGAAGATTATTATTATTATTATTATTATTGGTCCCTTGGGTTCCTAGTGGAACATAGGGCTTCAGTAGCACGTCTCCAGTGACCTCTGTTCTCTGAGATCTTTTGAACCTGGTTCCACGACAGCCCAGTAGCTCTCATTTCCTCCTCGCACGATCTCCTCCATGTCACCCTCACCACGGACACTCAACTCGTCGCTTCCCATGGGGATTCCACTCGAGTAACTGGCCTGACGCGTGATGTCCTCCGTCGGCCTTCTCAGTGCATGCCCAATCCATCTCCACTTCCTCCTGCATATTTGTTGAGTGATAGGTTCTTGGTTGGTTCGTTCCCAGAGTTCCTTGTTGCTTATTCTTTCTGGCCATCTGATCTTCAGTAGCGAGCCAGCGTAAGCAGTTGTTGATGAATGTCTGTAGTTTATTGGAAATGCCTTTCGTGACGCGCCAAGTCTCTGAACCATACAGAAGCACTGACTTGACTGATGTTGGTGTTGAAAATCCGTATCTTGTTCACGCTTCATGCTGAGTGCAAAAGATCTCCACACTGGTTTCAGGCTAATGAATGCCTGTCTTGCTTTTCCGATTCTGACTTTGACATCCTCGTCTGTGCCTGTCCCGCCTGTAGTTGAAACAGTGCTTCCTAGATAGGTGAAGGAGGTTACTTCCTTTAAGTTTCTCCCGTTGATGGTGATTGGAGTTTGTTGTTGTTGTTGGTGGTGAGGTATCTTCATCACCTCTGTCTTCTTTATATTCACCTGAAGTCCCGTCTTAGCTGCCTCTTCTATCAACTTGTTAGTTTTTGCCTGCAGATCTTCAAGTTTGTGTGACATCAGGCACAAGTCATCGGCGAAATCCAAGTCTTCTAGGTTCTTTTCCGCAGTTCAGTGTATCCCCCTCTTCTCGCTGCCCACTGTTTGCTGCATGATCCAGTCGATATTGAATATGACGGAAAAATTCAACGTAGAGCCTTGTATACAAGCTTATCACCTAAAGTTGCTACACTCCATGGTACTATACAAAGAACAAGTGGGTAGAAGTAGAGTGATAACAAAATAGACAAAATTGTATGAAATAATAAAGATAACGGTTAGTGCAAATATCCAAGCTTTAGAAGACGATGAGGAGCGAATACATCAGCCTCATTGTGACGAATTTTCAGCCATATGTCATTAACAGTCCTCAATCACTGATTTCTATTGTCTCAGAGACGCTAGCTAGGTGGTATACACCTCTCAGCACAGCTGAGACCAGCCTGAATCCTTTTCTAAAGTAAACCAACTTCTAGTTTTACGCGTTGAATTGGTTGAGGATTTGCAGTACATGTCAAAATCATTTCAGTTGATAAAGTTTCATGAATTGAGTTCCCTGTCTTGTCTAGTGTATCATTTGTCTGACCTCGACATTGCTCACACAATGACTCCAACCTACATGAAGAATGCTACGAAAAAATAGCTTTTCGGATTCCACTGATTCATTCATTCACTCAGATATATATATATATATATATATATATATATATATATATATAATAGGGTTGTCGGCATTGACTTACTTGTTCACTGAATATACGAATACACTCGAATTTAGGTGTATAACTACGCTTACGTCAAAACCAAAAGTATTTGTTTTCCTTTTTTTTAAAAAAATGCCTATTTAATTATTTAGATATGTTTTGAATTTAAGTAGAAACTGGGTTTTTTTCCCCTCTTTACTTTTGTCATCCGATAGCATTTTTTTTTCCTTATTCATTTAAAATATGACAAAAAAAACTGCATTCCAATGTGTTATCTGGCAATCTTTTATATCTTAACAACTTTCTTCATTGATTTATTACCTCGTTAAATATATAAATAATGAAGCAATTAAATGGACAAAGAAATAATTTTTTTTTCCACCTATATTTATTGATACTTCTAGAATCGATTGTATTCTTTACTTTTCAAATGTGAAAGAGAAATTAAAAGTTTTTCTTAGTTATTACATGATATGATAATTTAGACTGAAGTGTAATAATAGATAGTGGTTAGTAGTGGAATCCAGTGTGTACATGTTTCGTCCTATTTAGGACTCGTCAACTGGATATATCTACGTTTCAATGAGTGATGTTATTCCTATTGAAACGTGGAAGCTAGGATTGATTAGGTTAAATACCAAAACCGTTATTCACTGGATTACTGAGTCACAATAATCACAGGTATAGTTTTAATGTTGTATTCCTTGAACTGAATTGATGTATATACTTTTAATTTCAAATATATGAGTATTAAATATGCCTTATATGTCTTATCTTTTACTAATGAACTTGTTTTGATGACTATCACTAGTTTAAATGTGAAATGAAGGTTTTCAACAAGGTCAAACGGAAGTGATCAGGTATATCGCAAGTGAATGAGATCTGTTTAGAGATTTATCATTCATATGTCTAAACTATCAAATAGAATCGTAGTTATAAAGTTACTTTTATCTGCTTTCATTTCAAAAGATTTAGTGATACTTTGACCAATAGAAGATCTGAGATAAGTTTGGCCTGATCACAGAAATTGTACTCAAATTATTTCAGTTCACTAACTTACCAACTGTCTTATATCCCTTTATTATTATTTGTCCCTTGAGTTCCTAATGGAACATAGGGCTTCAGTAGCATGTCTCCATTCCACTCTGTTCTCTGCAAACTTTTGAACCTGGTTCTACGAAAGCCCACAAGCTTTCATTTCTTCCTCATATGATCTCCTCCATGTCACCCTCACCTCGGACACCTAACTCGTCGTTTCTCATGTGGGTTCTACTCGACGACCTGGCCTGGTGCGTGATGTCTCCAGTTGGCATTCTCAGTGTATGCCCAATCCATCTCCACTTCCTTCCAGTGCATATTTTTTGAGTGATAGGTTCTTGGTTGGTAGCTTATATCCCTTAGTTACACAAAATCTTGTTATATATATATTCGTGTGTATTGACCTAAACTATCTAATATGAACTTTCTACCTTCATTTTTCTTGTTAGCCTTTACGTTTAGATATACGAACTCCGGTTGTATTGAAGGCATTCGATTTGAATGAATGCTCAAAATTGTTTACTTCAATTAGTCAAATATGCTTGAATGAAATACAATCACAGGTTTCCAAATTAGCAGAAGCGATAAATCTTGGTTAGTTTAACGTTTTTTTTTGCTTGTTTTCTTCATTGTTATTTATGTTTAATTGTACTTTGTTTGAGATTTCTATTATGATTGTTTTCTGTACCACTCTTTAATTCCATTTATGACGTTTGTAGAAATGATATAGGGAAAGAGGTCATCATTAGTAAATAGTTTATCATTTTGACTAAGATAGCAGCCGTGGTTTCGTAGACTAATATTTATACTGTATGATGATTGAAAGTGAAATGAAAATTTGAATCGCAGTCGGATTCGAACCAGCCACCATCGGGTTCCCCTCCCGATCCTCTACCAACTGAGTTATGAGCTCCGACTGCTGATCAGATTTTATTTCAATTCAGTCATCACCCAGTATAAATACACTAGCCTGCCAAACCATGATTATCCTAGATAGTCAGAATGATAATGAATGTGATTCTCTCCCTTCTCTCCAATTCAGTTACATTTGGATTGGGATGACAAGTCCTGACTAGGTAGCCACTATGAATTCGATCAAGCGGTAGTAACACGTGACGAATTCACAGGGTAGTCGGGAAGAAGCTATGGTGATTGGGATGAAATAAAAATCTGGTGAGAAGTCGAACCTGGTAGGTCAGTTGGTAGAGCATAGAGTGACAAACCCGGTGTTCGATGGTTCGAATCTGGCAGTAGTCCAAATCCTCATTTCACCTTCAATCATCACCGAGTAAATAGTTTCTAAATCGTACACTAATCGGTTACTGAATGTTATGTAGTGTGTCTTCTGAGTGGTTGAAGTTTAGCTACTGACTGTATATTCTGTCTCTTCAGCCAAGTGGCATGGTATTGTGGTGTGAGCGAGAGACAGATGCATTCAGCAGCAGGTAATGAGTTACACTTATTGTGTAAGAGCTAATGATACTAAGTGACTCTCCAGACCTCGGTAGTTGAGCAGAGCTCTAACCCGTGACCCATTGGTTGAAAGTGATCTCCGTAGACCACTGACACACAGCTTTGCACGCTGTGATATACTCTGTTTTCGTGTTAGATGGTGAGAGTGAATTGACACAAAGCTGTGGATGTTGGTTATGCACTTGTTCAACACTAATCAGCAATACATGTCTGCATCGTTTAGGAAGTTCTTATTCTAGAGGTAGTATTCATCACGGAATGAAATCAGTTGGGGAACCATTGGGGCACTGGACAGTTGTTTCATCTTATTATGGGGCTCCTCGGCAGTACGCACCCACAACTCGGCTAGGGTCGAACTCAGGACCTTCATGTAAATAAAAATACATTACCGTGTAATCCTCATTATTGATATGCTTCCAGATGGATATCACAAAGTTCTAATGAGAAGCCATGACCTCTGGGGTCAACCAGTCGAAAGAGAAGCGGATGCCAACTGAAGACTTTGGGTGACAGTCGGGCTATATCGTGAATTGACAGAAGTTGGAAACTGTGAACTATTGGAAACAGACTCAGTGTCTGAATGGTTAACGCGTTCACTGGGAAACCTGAAGGTCCTGAGTTAGATCCCTAGCCGGGTGGTGAGTGCGTACCGTCGAGGATTCCTATATATTGTTATGCTCTTAAAAGATTCAAATATGACTTAATAAATTGGAATTTTGAGACTTTACAATTATCTCTACCTTTAACTGCTTAGCATTAAGTTGGTTGAGAAATCTGAGTATTTTTCGGATATGATGAAGGAACAACTTGATTGTGGAAATATATACTACTACCTACGCCTTATTAGAGGTATTTATGCTTAAATTTCATCTTGATTCCAGTCATCCAGATGTATCCATGCATTATCTCTCCATCGTAATCGTCATTATCGCATTTTACTACCGTTTTTGCCATTCTTCTTCTGTTCATATTGCTTTCAATAACAGCTATTTCGAAATTACCTCGTGTCTTGTGCTGATTTGTAGTGTGGTAATTCAAACCCGTTACACAGCGATCCCAGATCATATTTTGATATTGCATGAGAGTGACTTACCTAAACTTCTTCAGATCAACTATTTCTTCACATCATTCTCATATTCAAATTTAGTAATATCAGAAAAGGTTTATTGTTGTGTAAAAACCTACTCTTACCTTAGTCAAATCCAGTACTCGATTGAATTTTTATCTCAGATGTAGCAACATTTTTATCACTTCAAAGATCCATGTAGTTCTGTTCACATACAATAAAGTTTTTCTTCCATAGGATAGATATAGAGGTACGTAAAAACGTCGTATTTTCTGTCTGTTACGTCATAAAGCAGCTTAATTTCTATAAGAGTTAAACGGTTTAGGCAGTATTTAGGCGTAACGAATTAGTACGTGGAGATTTTTTCTAGGCACTGATAATTCTAGTGTTATTACTTGTATTATTCCATCGTTGATCGAATTGATCGGTTTCTATTAGCATTATGGACTCTTGCGTGGACGTTTCGGTATTGCCTGTCTATTAATTATATGTACTTTGAATATTTTGTCGAGAATTTGATTGGACACTTTTTTATTTCTCCCTGTTATACATATTAGGTATGGATACATGGTGCCTTTCAGAACCAATAGATTTTCTTCTTCTCCGTAACAAAGAAGAGGAAATAGCATCTTTTGAATCCCGTCTAAGCAGCTACCTTGAATCATTGTATCATTTAGCAATGGGTAGCTGCACGGAAAATCCGGTGGCTCTTAGTATTTGTCGACTGCCGAACACAGCAGCGACAATTACAACTGAACAGATTGCTCAGGCTATTATCACATGTTTGGTTACAACTCATAGGTATTATTCCATGCCTCGTGTATCGAGTGCAGATTATCCTGAAACTAGGGAAGCTGGACATTCTATTAGACACAGTATTTTTGCAAGGTAAGTCCGTTCACCTTATTATCCATTATTATTATTGTCATTATTATTATTATTAATAACGATAAAAAACTATATAAATTATGATTGAGGTTGGTGAAAGTGCCCAAAGTTTTTATCCAACTTGATTATGATTTTTTGTCACTCATAGGACTCACAGGTGCTGTTTGTCCCGGAGCATCATGACAGCATGAAACAGCTATTCAGGTTCCCTCTTTTTTCGACTGTAACCTGGCTAGGGAACAATATTAAAGCACAGATCATTGAACCACTCAAGGGTAACTTAAAAGCTGAACGGGAAATTATTATTATTATTTGTCCTTTGGGTTCGTAGTGGAACATAGGGCTTCAGTTGCACATCTCCATTTCACTCTCTTCTATGCAGTCTTTTCAACCTGGCACCACGACTGCCCACAAGCTTTCATTTCTTCCTCACACCATCTCCATGTCACCCTCAGCCGGGGCACCCAACTCGCCGTTTCCCATTTGGATTCCACTTGACGGCCTGGTCTGGCCTTGTCCGTGATGTCCACAAACTGTCTTCTCAGTGTATGCCAAATCCAATCCATCTCCACTTTCTTCTGCATATTTGTTGGGTTCTTGGTTGGTTTATTGCCAGCCAGCGAGAGTTCCTTGTTGCTTATTCTTTCTGGCTATCTGATCTTCAGTATGAAGTGAGCGTAGGCGGCAGCTGTTGATGAACGTCTGTAGTTTATTGGAAGTGCTTTTCGTGACACGCCAAGTTTCTGAACCCTATAGCAGCACTGACTTGACGTTGGTGTTGGTGTTGAAAATCCGGATCTTGTTCATGCTTCATGCTGAGTGCAGTAGATCTCCACACTGATTATTTCAGATTAATGTAGGCAGGCCTGTCTTGCTTTCTTTCCGACCCTGGCTGCTTTGACATCCTCATCTGTGCCTGTGTCGCCTATAGTTGAAACGATGCCGCTTAGGTAGGTGAAAGAGACAACTTCTTTTAGATTTCTCCTATTCATAGTTATTGATGCTTGTTGTTGATGTTGTTGTTAGTTGGGTATCTTCATCATCTCTGTCTCTCTACAATTCACTTGAAATCCTGTCTTCACTGCCTCTTCTGTCAACTTGTTGATATCTGCCTGTAGATCTTCGAGTTTGTACGACAGAGATTGTTTATGCAAATGTATATATTCACATGTTGGAGCTGAGAGATCTGATCTGTGGAATTTCAACCACCTCATCATGTACTGTTAATATGTGACACACATCACTTCAGAGCAGTAGGGATTACTAAACCTTTCAAGTGGTTTCAATACAACAACCCCATCCTATGTTCTTTGATAAACACTTAGTTGTTCAGACTTTCGCTTATGTCATTCTTGTTAATGGTGTTGTAAATTTATATACTTACATATGATATAACATTTCTCTCAACAAATCCTAATATCATAATGATTAGAAATACCCAGTATGATACATACCTATCATTTGAACGGATATTTATCTATTGGTTTTCAAGAGAGAACAGAACAGGTATCTAGGCTTTTTAAAACCAGAACGGTATACAGTTTTATCCTATGGCATAACCACACAGGTAACTTCACCTCGGTAGACCAAGATAGCGTGAAGAATTTCTCATCTGTTCAGTAGGTTTGTTTAAATAAAATATGAAATTGATTGAAGAAATATTTTATTTTCAATTTTTTAAAATTATATATACTATTAAGCTTTATGTTTTCACCTATCATTTTATTGATAGATCATTTGAAAATCTAACCTCATCTGCATTGGGTAGTGCAGTCGGTTTAGGCAGTGTATCTGGTAGTATTGGAAGTGGACTATCATCTGCTGGTTCAAATTTATGGACAAAATTGACTTGTTATTGTACTAAAGCAAAACAAAAATCTCATTCTCTACTTAATCGTAAAACAAAAGTACGTACTTGTTTAATATTCACGAAATTCATTCTCATACACTTTTACTTGCTTGATTATCATTCTTTTTCTGTATACTTTCTCCTTTGCATTCCATTATGCATTGATAGGACTTTGTGTAGATGTTTTTATGTTCCTGCACATAATTCCTGCGTTTTACTTCTAATCTCTGGAGGTTTGTAGAGATTTATTGGTTAATTTTAGGCTGGAATTCATCATAGACTGATATTAGTTAGAAGAAAATTGGAAACCTGGGAGCACTGGATATTTGTTTCGTCGTGGTATGGGACTCCTCAACAGTGCGCACCTATCACCCCATTCCACCAGGGACTGGACCCAGGAGCTTCAGGTTCCATGGCCAGCATGTTATCATTAAGCTACTGGGTCGAAATTCAATGTTCTCTATTGCTTACCCCTGTCATTTCAGGACATAACGTGACCATCACTGAATGTCATAGTTGAGTAATTTGTTCTCACGTTCACCAGGTTTGCCACACCGGTCATGACTTTTTATTGGAACCTCAGGAGTCACCTCTCGAAGATAGACATCAATGAGCGCTAGATTAATTCCTGTGACCAGTGGAGTCAACCAAGTCGAATTTGAAGACAGTAACTAAATAACATTGGATGGAGGTCACGCTATATCATGAAGTGACAAAAGTATGAGATGTGGAACATTGGATTCCGATGCAGTGGTTCAGTGGTATGGTGCTGGTCACGAAACCTGAAGGTCCTGTGGTTCCGATCCCTGGTAGGATGGGGTGATGAATGTGCACCACCGAGGAGTCCCATACTAGAACGAAACAGCTGTTCAGTCCTCTAAGGTTTCTAATGTTCTTTCAATTGATGTCACTCCATTATGAATTCCAACCTAAAATTATAGCCAGTGCATAACAAGGGTGATTGATAAGATTCTGTAAAGTATCAGTGTAACTGCTACAAGGGCAATCTCTTAAACGACTGAACTGCCTGATTAGGTTTGAAATAAAACTCTTATGTAAAAAACCCTTTTAGTATATGGAGGTTTTTTAACGATCCTACTGACAAGAGAAAACTCAGAAATGAAGCCTGTGAAAACGTCGATGCATTAAACGAGTCATTCATACGTAAACCTGCTAATGTTATCTTATCTTACTAACTATTCACACATAACAGAAGGCAGTGTTCAATGAAATAGATGTATGCAAATGCTAAAAATCATTAAAACCTTTGGAAAGCTTCGAACCAGATGGTATACCAGGTATTCTGTTTGTGAAATATACCGATATTCTATGTCATCCACTCACAAATATTTTTAATGAATCCTTTGCCAGAAATGATGTATCAACCAACCACCTGGAAACAAATTAAAATAGGTCTGGCATCTAAGTTCATATCTTGTGGAGCAAAAGTGAAACTCTAACCGATCACAATAACTTCACCATTTTTAAAAACAGTAGAAAAACTGTTGCTTCTTTTGCTTGAACCTTCTTTTGGAGGATTTCAGAGATCCAAATCAATGTACCTACAAACCTAGAAGGAGTACTTTAGATGTTGCAGTTGTTTTACATCATAATATCATTGCCAACCTTGACAAAGTGCTTAGTATGTTAGATCTGCCTTCTTAGGCTACATTTTTGCCTTTGACTCTGCCACCTTTTATTAAACAAGTTTGCCAGAACTTACGTTAAGTCCTCGATTATAAACTGGCTTGATTCTTATGAAAGATAGTACACTCTATACATAGGAAAGCGCTCTACTTCGCTACTTAATGAAGCCAGTGTCCCTCAAGGTGGTGTTCTTTCTACTTTTCCCTTCTCTTTTTTCTTCATGACTTAATAACCTCAACTAAAGCTAATATTGTTAAGTATGCTGATGACCTAACAGCATCCATGCTGATCATCTCCTCTTCGGATTGCTCTCAGTTGAATAACTTCCTAGCTGAAATTTATCACTGGTCTTCCTTAAATAGTCTCACGTGGTTAGTTTCAGCTTAAGACGTGAACAAAACCTTTGTAAATTGGTTTAGTTCCATGGCTCTTGTCTTATACATGACCCAAGCATGATCCATCTTGGCTTATACTTTTCTTCTGATCTTGTTCCCGTTATATCTTACTGACTTCCAGGAAAATCTTTCGCTTGACCTTGTAAATAAGGAAACTCAGACTGTTTGACATAACTCACCCTCTACTTTTACGTTTCATTAATTCCTTTGTTTTATCTATTCTTACTTACTTTTCCCCCCTCGTTCTTTCCTGGACTCTGGAAAAAAGACTACACTACATTCCCTAGGATTTTGAGGGCCGTTAGTAGAGCAAATGGTGCACCACTAACCGTGCTGATAAGTGCATCTGTGTATAGGCATCTGAACTCTTATAGACAGCTGGCTAAAAGTATTTTATATGTTGACAAGCATCCTCTGCAACTGCACCTCTCTCCATATCTGTCCTCTGGGAAGACAATAAGTGAATATATGAAACTCTGTGCATGCACAACTGCATACAAAAATTCAAGCATACCACCTTATTCAGCGTGTATATTGTGTGAAGAAAATCACGTTAGACCAGAGTCTTATCAATCAACTTTGAAATAGTGAACAGTTATCATGACCCCGAAGTCATTAAGCCTTGCAACAATCATGTTATTATATCGTTAAACGGCACCATTGTTACTACATGTACTCTAAAAAATGTTGTACATGGTGAGAATTCTGTACTGTAAACAAAATTATAGTTCAGAATAAACCATATTTATTATTATTATTATTATTACTTGTGACTCGGTGATATGGTGGATAACACTGGCGTTTGAAGAGATCAGTTCCGAGTTCGAGTCCTGGTAGGATCAATATCGCTCACTTGAAGGTTGGTGCATTCGGCTGACTAGTGAGTCCTAAATGGGACGGAAAGCGCGTCATGGATTCCACTACCATTCACCGAGTTAAATGCGATATCATAAATATCAAGCTGTATCGAGGCTTCCGCATAGGAGCCCATCTGCCGACAGAGGTGGAGCAGTTAAACCCTGTATAGCAACGGCAAATTACAAGTATCAAACAAAATTCACAGATTTTGAAGTAAAAAGGATAGAGTTTAATTCATCCTAATAAAGTATAATCATAACCAATGGAAAGTTACAGAGTTAGATAATTGAAGATGGTAATCAATAGGAAGCCTTGGACCTAGGTTATATGCTTGTTGACACTCATCAACAAGCTTATATGTACAACTTTTATATCTAACCGTCTCCTTGAAGACATCTATCTCTTAAATGTTACATATCCTACTTAGTAATTGTGTTGCACATGCTCACCATGTTTTATTTTCTTAAAGAAATTCCTGATATTTTTCTATGATATATGCACAAATAAGGAGATTTTTAGTTTTTACCATTGTTTTTAGTGTTGTCATCGTTCCTCTAACTTTCCTTCCTCCAGAGTTATTACTTGATAGAGATAACTGATTATTTGTAAATGTAACCATATTGTTTATCACTTTCCAAAGCTTATTACATATAAAAATGAATTCTATATTTGAAGGTAGTAATCATATTATGTTTATTGGGAAAACAAACAAGTTGGTAATAGGAAGACCATGAATCATGCATTGAGTTATTGTTTCCCCTGGATTAGGATAGGTGATAATCTCCTATTGAGCTTTAAGCATTGTTTCACCTTTACTTAGTTGTGACTAGCAGAAGAATCCAGGATCCATGTTTCATCCTATTTGGGAGTTATCAGTTGGGTGTGTCTGCATCTCAGTGCGGAGTGATGTTATTCCCTCCGGGACTTGAACCTTGTACCCATCACTTCAAACGTCAGAGCGTTTTCAACTAGGCCATGAAGGCACGATAGCCATCTCTTGTACAACGGGTATTAGTCATTACTATTTATTGATATCCTTGTGATTATCCATTGTTTTACTGGATCTATGGACTACTCATATGGGCTCCCATTCAGACGCCTTGATATTAAATATGGTAATGGTAACTATGGCAAGCACATCCAGCTGACGGGTCCCAAATAGGAGGAAACGCGCATTTTGTATTCACCTGCTATCCACAACCAATATCAATAAGTAGTAATTGTTGAATTAGAATGTGTCATTTTTTCCAATTTCTTTTGTATTTATCAACAAAGACGACTAATTTTAATCATAGTGAACTTGTAGTTTTGCCATGATTGTTTTCAAAAAATGTGATCCACTGTATATATATTTTTTCTAAGCAAATTAACCATCATCTGATATCTCATGTAACGATACCTTTACTTCTCAGTTTTCATGGAACTTTATCATTGGAGAAATTTGTTGCAACCACTAAATTAATTGTAACTTGCTTGGTGGTATCTAGTAGTGGGATGCAGGACATTCGTTTCGTCCCACTTGGGAGTCTTCGACCAGATGTATCTGCACTTGGATAAATGATGTTGTTCCCACTAGGACTCGAACCTAGCAACCATTGCTTCAAGCGCCAAAGTGTTAGCCACTCGAGCACCAAAGCCACGTGTTATGCGACGAGTATCACTTATTATTATTTACTGATCCTTGAAGTCTCCCGCAAACATGGATGGAGGTGTTGGGTTTGAGTCTCACTGTGGATGACAGGTACATCCAGATGACGAAATGTGCGTCCTGGTTTCTTCTACTAGACACCAAGATCAACATAATAATCACGGGAGATTACAAGTATCAATAAATGACACTAATCTAATTATTAATGTGCTGTGATACACTACCAATATGAATAAAAACGTTTTACTACTGTTTATTTCATTGTTTTATTTTAAAAAAAATACAATTAATTGTTTCCTTTCTCATCAAAATATAATTTTAGTGGTCTCACAAAGGTCATTCCTTCTATGAATACTCTTATGAACGTATTGCTGAATGTGGTATATGTGGATTTTTGTTATGGGGGATTCATTCACAAGGTTTCTATTGTAATAGTAAGTTTCCAGTTATTGGTTGTTGATTTTTTTTCAGTTACTGTAAATGTCTTTTTCCTGTCTATATGATATGATCATAAATTTATTTTTGTTCACAAGAGTTAGTTAGCAATTGAATGAATGAATAAAAGAAATCACAATTCAGAAATTCATTAAATATGGATAGTGGCTAATAGTGGAATCCAGGACGCGTGTTTCGTCCTATTTGGGACTCATCAGCTGGATGTACCTGCCTCTCAATGTTGTTCTTACTAGGACTCGAACCTAGGGCCGATCACTTTTAACACCAGAGCGTTATCTACTAATACAAGCAACAATATCATAAATTCATTGTCAGATGATAACACAAATTCACTTCTTTACTCCTCTGTGATATTCATTTACATGAATTGAAGTTGTACATATTTAGTATACATTAGTAAAAGTTAGTTTAATTCACCAAAAATCTACACGATGCTTAGCTAAATAGTTAGAACCAATTCCTGATAATCTAATTGTCTCATAGTGTAGTTGATATCTTTCAGTTCGCCCAACTCATTGAAGATTTGAATATCTCGAATAAGTTCATGGCTGTCTGTTTGATGTTTATTCTTTGTTTACACGTTACAAAAAAAAACAACCAACAACCAACAGTCTGAGATTTTTCAGTTTATGTCAGCAAAATAACATGATATATTGACTCGTGAATTATGTCATGGTTACAATTATGCATTGCTAATACATGTTAACAAAATCCAAATTCTAAGTGTATAATTTTTTGGGATTATTTACAAATATAACAACATAATGTTGTACGTTTGTAATCCACCCACTTTGCTTAGTATCCACAGTAAACTTTATTTAACATTCAGATATAAAACAACACACCAGTTTTCATGTAACAATAAGTCACGATAAAAGCTAACACGAAAGTGTGTCAGTTCAAGTTGTCAAGCTTGACAACAGTATGCAAGAAATAGGTGAATACGAAAAGTGATATCAGGTAGATAAATGTGTTTCAGAAGTGGGAGAATAGAGAATAGATGAAGGTTGATGAAAATATATGGAATGTATGTTATCATGTTGCCAGGAATCTACAAATATTAATTATTTTCCTCTCCATGATCTGACTAGCTCAACCGACATCCTCTGACTCATCCAAGATCAACAGTCACGAATTTTTCAGGCTGGTATTCACCATGGGCTGACATCGGTTGGAGGAACATTGGAAAGCTCACCTACTAGCCAACCCTTCCAGGTGTTGAACCCAGGACCTTCAGGTTCCATGGCCAGCTTATTACCATTGAGCCACTCGACTAAAATTTAATGGTCCATATTTCCAACTTTTGTCAGTTTATGACTTAGCTATCCTTGAGTATTTGTCCTGAAGGCCGCCAAGAATTTCATCAACTAATGCCACTACTTAAATCGGTTGAGCATGTTCTTCTTCAAACCTGAAAATTCACTTTTCGTCTAACATTTCATGTTGAGACAGGCTGTTTTTCTTCATGGACAACACATGTCCAAGCTATTTCAGCTGCTTCAAATACAAGTTTTATCAGTTGACTTGCCTATTTTGTCTAGTCTCCTATGTCAAACCTCAGAGTTACTCATGGGAATTCCTATATATATCCTACTGCTTCATAGGCTTAATTTTTTCAACGCAATCAGCTCCCTGGCGATATCTTGAGAAGCACCGATATATGAACCAATTTTTTCAATAGCTGAATGGTACTAGCTACCTCTTTTAGTTATATATCTAACTTTCGATTATTGGAATAATATTTACGTATTCATAATGTACCCCTTTTTTCCCTTTTAGATTGTGATCTATTTATACACTTGAAATGTAAAAATGGTATACGAGATCAGTGTAGTAGAGAAGCTCGTAGAACTGGTGGAGTATCTTCAAATGTTTTAAATGGTATTCTGGTAGTATACCAAATCTTACCGTGGATACAAATACCTTTGGGGCTTCTGTACAGCAGCAATCAAATGATTCATTGAATAGAATATCCCTTCCTGTTGCTCAGATTGGTTCAAATGATTCAGTTTATCATAGTAAGTTGGTAATAATTAGTTAATTACCACTGGTTTTAATTGTGAGCCATATCTGATAACGTTTGAAGCCACTGAGTTGCGTGATATCTCGGACCCCACCCAGGGAGTCGTGATGCACCGACAAATGCCAACTCAATACAAGTATCCTTTATCTCACGGCTCCACGTTATACACTGACCACCTCTACACTTCTTCCATCCAGTCCCATGGTTAGCAAACAATGAACGGCGTCTAAGCCTTTGGGATGACATGAGTGACAGATGTGGAAGACACTGAAGCTGGTGTTTCTAGATGACTTCACTTATTGAATGACGATCTCCATAATGCCCAAACACACGCTGTCGTATCTCGTAATTACTTACATGCTGTTGCCAGTGGGATAAGCTCAGTCGTACGAAGACAAGGATGATGTAACACACAGAGTTGTTGCACATTCTCAGTTTGTAGAGGCCATGTTTCAGAGGTGTAGAGGAGAACTGCTCACAGTGAATTGTTGTAAATCCAACTTTTTAGAGTCAGACTAACGTGGTGATGACATGAAAGGTGGACCAGATTGAGGTATGTCACAGTGACTTTTGTTAAGTGGTTGGAAATTTCATCACACACACACACACACACACACACACACACACACACACCTGGACTGGCCCTCACACATGTGCCCAGATATACAAACGTTTTGACTAGTTGCAATAGGTCACCACTAAGGGTGAGTGCAGGTACAGGCTTGTTTCAATCTTTCAAAATTACTTTTCACTTCAATGTTGCAGAACACATACCATACTTACGGACACTAATCACCAACTGACTATGTGCTACTTGAGTAGCTTGTATGTTATCGCACAGTAAGATGGTATCGTCCGCGCATTCAAAGTCGAATAGCGGCTCTTCTGGTAGTAAATCTACACTACTATCGCACACTCCCTTTAAAGCTGTTTCAAAAATTTCATCGATGGCAGAGTTAAAGAGGAGTTGAGAAATTGGACAACGATGCCTAACCCCATTGCTGGTTTGGGGCTATGGATACAGGTGGTTGTATGCGCTCACTCTGCATTAGGTGTTATATTAGGATATCAAGATGTTAATAAATTTTTCAGGCTCACCTCTCTCCAAGAGATAATTCCAGAGTACAGCTGTATCCAACGAATCGAATACAACCCTAATGTCGAGGAACACAGTGATTGTTGGTCTGCAATAAGTGTGGCGATGTTCAAGCATCTGGTGGAGGGTAACACATGATCGATGCATCAATGCAGTTGCCACAATGGCCTTTAAGGTCAGTCGTATTTTTCAAGCTTGATATAGACAATCTGCAGACCATGTTCCTCCAATTCAGTATCTTTGACTTTAGTGCTGAATATATTCATCAAATTCAATCCTATATGTACCTGAGTTTCCGGGAAGTTGCATGTGTGTGTACCTTAACCTATGATTATCGTTAGGATAGAAAAGGGATCTACTATTTTCTATCCGTCACCTGTACCAATCTGTCATCAAAGTGTATAGTCTAAACACCCACAAATCGTATTCTCTATCCTACCCTATTCAATTTTCTGGTTATTTAACCATAGCATCAGTCAGAAATATTAAATTCGAATTTTCGTATCTGCATGATTCGGAATGGATTCCATAGTCTATCTTTCTTCCACTATCAAGTTTCTGTCAGTCTTTTTTTCTTCTTGACTTAGATTAGACCTTTGCACCAGATCATCGTTTCCACTCACCCAGTGTAATGATGCACTGTTCACATTACGTAAGGTTATTTCTGACTGATGCTAGTCTTAATATGGAGGTTTATGGAGATTTATTAATTGATTTCAGGTTGAAATTCACTATAGATGACATCATTTGGAGGAACTACTTCGAGAGATAATTCTCGAAGTTCCAATGAGCTGTGACCAGTGGAGTCAGCCAAGTCGAACATTAGGACAGTTACTCAATAACGACATTGGTTGTAGGTCCTACTATTTCATGGAGTGACAGAAGTAAGAAATATGGTCTGTTGGATTCCGATGCAATGGCCCAATGTAACGCGCTGGCCGTGGAACCTGAAAGTCCTGGGTTCGATCCCTGGTGGAGTGGGGTCGTGTGTGTGAGCACTTTTGAGGAGTCTCATATCAGGATGAAACAGCTTTTGAGTGCTGTCATGTTTCCAAGGTTCCTTCAACTGATGTCACTCTATGATGAATTCCAACCTGATGTTAGTTTTATTTGACGAAATGGTCGCTGTAACTAGTTGAAACTCCAACTACTGTCATCTCAGTTATATAACTTAGTAGAGTTTATGTCAGTCCGTATAATGTAAGACCAATAACTTGATATTTTATCACATTGGTGAACGCAATGTTGACTCAGGGGTTAGTTAGTTCGTAAAACTGACTCCTCACTTTCTTTCTTGCTGATATGTTTAATACTTCTTGAAAAGAAATGTTCAATGATCGATGAGTATTCCAAATAACGGTAGCATATATTGCCATATGATATTTCCCTCGATATCTAACCAAACTGAGTTTTGTTCGATATGGTATTTGAATTCTAACCATACGAGGTTCCTCTTTGAAACATATGATCATCCTCGGGAGTAAATTACACGAATGTAGATTGAAGGAATGACATTCAGTACTCTTTCTGCTAATCTTAAAGCTAGATTCCGCTTCTTACAAAATATTACCATATCCAGTTTATTCGGTATATAATAACGTATGATTTTTCTAATGTAAGCATGATACATGCTTCTTATCATGTACTGAAGTGTTTCCTCTGTTCGGAGATTAACCATAATTCACTCAGCCTTGTGCAGATGTATGACTTAATCATTTTAGAGCTTAGTTATTAAATAATAGCTCCCGGCTTCGGCCTGGATACCCGGGTCGTATCACAAGCCCCTAAATAATAAGTAACCTATTGGATAAACACGTGTGTTGGTCGGGGTTGTCTAAAAATATGCCAAACTGTTATATTCCTGCGTTAACCCATTCGTCAATTTGCTATAACTTTGGCTGTGACTGACTTGAGCACGTGATTTGTCCTATTCGGTCTTTACCGTAGCCTTGAACGTGATTGGCCCGAAACAACTTACCCAGTCACCTACACGATGAGTCACACGATTCTGTCTAACCTTAACCGTGTAGTTCAGAGAAAAGTCATTTGCTTATGTTATCATTGGGTTATCTCATTCATCTTATAGATAATGCACCATAATTTATGAAAATGAAACGATTGACTGATTTCTAGCTCAAAATAATATGGAATAAAACACACTGATGAGTTTCACCCAACATGCAGTTATTTCCGAAATGTAGGTCATACAGAAACGAGCATGGTGTCGATCGAAAGCTCTTAAACCGAGCTCTATAATACTTACCTGAGATTCACATTTTAAACTTTTTGGGTGATATAAAATAGATGAGTTTATAAATTCACTAATCATTGATAAGTAGATTTCTGTTAGTTCATTTCTTGGAGAGTTATAATGACGATATGGGCTCCTGTGGGGATGCCTCGATATTGCCCGTGTTTTAATTATGTGTAGTAATGGTGGGCAGTAGCTAGCAGTGGGATCCAGGATGCGCATTTCGTCCTATTTAGGACTCGCCAGCTGGATGCACTTGCCTCCCAGTGAGTGATGTTGTTCCCGCCGGGACTCGGACTCAGGAGCGATCGCTTCAAACGCAAGAGCGTTATCTAATACATCTTGTAATCCACTGCTAGCCACTGCCCATCATTACTATACAGAATTCACATAATTTATATCGCATTCCTTTCAGTAGACATCTTTTGCTGGTACATGTTGTTTGTTTATCTTAAAATGTTATAGTATCTGAACTTAATGATAATATATATTAAAGTTCTCTCCTTGTTTTTCTCTTTCTAATTTTCTCCCCTCTCCATTTGCACTACTTATTTACTAACAATGCCTGTTGTGTTATTGTTGTGCAAATCTATACTAATTACAATGATGATATCGCTAATAATAATAACAATCATAATAATAATAATAATGATAAACTTTGTAGGCTTCCCTACTCACCGTCGTTGTGGTTCTGACAATCGTCATAAGAAAAAGAAAGTTAATGCAATACGAGATTTTAATCTTCTACCTTCATTTCTTCTTCGAAACAATGGTATTTAGTTTACTATTGTTAGTAGTAATCTTTTGTTAACCAGTTTTACTTTACTACACTAATATACTAAAGTGAATATTTTTTTTCCTAAAGAGACAGATTTTATGCTCTTTTGCGTTTAAGGCTTTTCACTATACACTTTCAATGTCAGATTTCGATAGAGTTGTCTTCAGAAGTGACAACAGTCGTTTACACATTGTTGAAAGTTTTTATATTCATTAAAGTAAAATCTTTGTTTCTATCTGAAGTGACCGAGTGAATGATGATAATAATTGCGCGAACGATATTATCGCGAGGAGACGTTTGGACTGGATGTGAACAACGACTGTTCTCTATCAGAACCATAAGCTCAACTGAGCTGCAGGAATCAGAAGACAAAGACCGGCCTGTGACTATGAGGAAGACACATTATTCAACAAAAAAAATCATCATTTATATACAGTTGACATGACCATATGCAACCAATCAGTTAGAAGTTAAATATTTATTTTGATTGGTCAATTGCTCGGACAAAGTATCCAATAAGGTTTTTCCTGATTACAACAGTAACATGAATACAAACTGAAATCCAAAAGCTCCTTCTGCCTCATCAGCTGATGATCTAAACTGTTGATTTCCATTTAGCCCACTTTTTATCCCTACCCTCTCAAAATCGTCATACTTTTTACTAAACGACAACGGAAATAATCATCAGAAAATGTGGGTTATGAGTATAGTAAACTTAGTTCTCTGCTTCTGTTTTTCCATTTAACTGGTGGACCACACATTCGAATACTGCTTTATTTATCGAAGCTTAGTCCTCACTTAGTAGGTCTGGCTTATTATTTTATGCATAAACCTGTACTTGATTGCTGAGCAATATTGTTACTTTTACAAATATGGATTTTGGTGTAGGTACTACAGGACATTTCTATGAACAACGGTTTCATCCTTCTTTAACTTCGTATCTAAATATAACTCTGGGGAACAATTGGCTATTCTACTCCATGTTTAGTGATTGTAACTTTTCTGGTTAATTTTCATTTTGAATTGAAACTCAGAAGCTTCAGTGTTAGCCGTTTTACTGACGTTGTAGTGGGTTGCTATTGATAAGAATGCACATAAGTAGTATATGTTGAGAAATCATAGGTGATTAACAGCAACGGGTAGATATTCTGCACAGAGAAAAGCAAGATATAACATGATTGTATGGAAAGCAAAATGAGATAGAAGAAGAAGAAGAAGAAGAGGAAATAAAACCCATTGTGCAAATGAATATATCAATGGGAAGTGTACAAGATTTCATCAGTGTCACAATAAACATTCTTCTGCGTTTCATCCTTCTCCGTTTTCACCCGACTCCTTAATAACATGCCAAGCACCACGATCTTTGCCTCCTGGATACCGAGTTCCCACTAACTCCGCGACCGATTTGTAATCCCTGAGGAAGACCTTGATGTATCTATCCTCGAACACAGTTGGCCACGAAATCTTTACATTCCAAAGCCTCGATGGTTTACTGAGCCATGCCGGAAGGTTCTAACTTCGAGACTGGACACTAACTATACTTAAATACGATTGTACAGCTGGAGATGATATCACCGAAAGCAAATTTGTTCACTGAAGTGTTTATTCTTTTATGACTAAATGGGAATGTTTAAAAGTTAAGCTTATTACATTATCCAAGTAGTCTAAAGGATAGTATTATCATATCCTATTAGCTTAGTTTTTAACGTTTGCCTCATTCCTAAACTAAACTGCTACGTGTTGAGATCTTTAGTTCAGAATTGAACCAAATCAATACCCTGGCTGTGACATAATGAGCTATAACAAGCTAAGAATAGTCTGTTTAAATAAGCATATTCTCCAGGCATGTAGATGGCAATGGGAAACCCTTTCTCCCAGTTTTTTGAAGTCATTAACAGGCCTTTGGATAGGTTTATTATCATTTCATTGTTTTCATGATCGAAAGCTTAAACAAGTCTGGTTTTTATCTGGAGGTTCGTAGAGGTTTAATTGATTTCAGGTGGTAATTCATCATGTGTCGACATCAGTTGGAGCAACATTGGAAACCTGCGAGCACTGAACAGCTGTTTCGACCTAGTGTAGGAGTCTTCAGAAGTGCGCAAACCTCCAGATAGAATTAATCTGGCGCTCATTGATGACTAGCTTCGAAACGTGATCCCCGAAGTTCCAATTAGAAGTCGTAACCAGTGGAGTTAACTAAGTCGAACATGAGGACAGATACTCAGTGATGACGTTGGATGTAGGTTGCGCTATATCGTGAACTGACAGAAGTAGGAAATGTGAAACATTGGATTCCTACCCATTGGTTCAATGGTAACGTTGTTGGCCATAAAACCTGAAGGTCCTGGGTTCGATCCCTGACGGTGTGGGGTTGTGGGTGGGCACTTCTGAGGAGTCCCACATCAGGACGAAACAGCTGTTGAGTGCTCTCATGTTTCCAATGTTCCTCCAACTGGTGTCAGTCCATGATGAATTCCAACCTAAAATCCAATTTTCATATAGACAACTATAGCTAACTTTGAGCGTACATTATATAATTACATTTAATAATTTATCATTATCAACTGCTAACCTATGTGCTTTTATAGAAGTAGTATTAATTGAATTTGTAAATATTAACGTTTACTTTCTCTTTTGCTAATCCATATTATGATGCTTTTTATCATGTCTGTTTGTTGATTGGCATTTTCTTTTCTGATTTATTGCATATTCATTCTTCATCAGGTGCTTGGTTATTGTATACATTCATTGTGAAAAAGTACTTTCTTTCCAGAGGTTCATTATTATCTAGTGAGTAATACGCATAAAAGGCAAATAGTTGTTGATGATTATGGCTCTTTTGTTTACTAAACAGATAAACTTGTAAAAAAATAATCATTGGACAAAATGATTTGGTTGAAGTTCTGACCTTTCACTCGTTAGAATACTGGTGGTGAAACTACTCTTTCTATCATGGTTTCAACAAGTATCTGCTCTTTATATATGAAACTATTTCTTTTCTGATATGCTTTAACCATGGTGTTTCATAGTCTCTCTAACCGATTGATATTCTACAGTGTTGTGTGTATATGCACGGAACCATTCCATATAACAGACGCAAACTGAGTGACGTGACGTAGTTAGCTTCCAGTTTTCATGTATATTTGAATGCCACGAAAGGCTTGAACGGTTGATTTTACATGCTAATCCTAGCAACCGTTCAGTTCAAATAAACAATCCGGTTTCGGTATTTTTCCCCTGCGAAGGTAAATTTTCATAAAATACAAAAAATCGGATTAGTTGTTTCAGGTGTTGCTAAGGCGGTCACCAGAGGAACTCATTTGAAGGATAGTCGAAGGTTTAAATAGTGAAGAAATGCACCAGCATGAAGCAGCTTTATGAATGCGTTTTTTCTTTGTCGGATGGGATATAAATGATTTTGTATACTCAATACTATGTGTTCTCATTTTATTGAGATATACCCTGAATAAGATAGCTGTTTGAGATAGACTGCTTGATGCAAAATCTGCGAAAGTACCTTGATTTTGTACTTCACTAAATGCTCGATTACTCTTTGTATTTCTCAATATCTATGCCTAAAATCATCACCAGTTGTTGCTGATAGTGTTCTCGCCTTATTCCAAATGTGAACACAGTCGTAACACTGAATAAACAGATATACAATTTTATACTGATGACAGATAGTGACTAGCAACGGAATCCAGGACTCACGTTTCGTCTTCTGTTGGACGCACTAGTCAGCCGGATATACCTACCTCCCAGTGAGGGATGTTGTTCTCACCGGGACTCGAAAGCAGGACCGATCGCTGCAAACACCAAAGCGTTATCCACTAGACCACCAAGTTACGTCAGCCACTTCTTGTGCAATATCGAGGCATCCGCGCAGGAGCCAATATGTCAATCGAGACCGATCAGTTCGGTTCAATCAACGACGACGGAATAATACAAGTAACAACCATAAACAAACATATAATGTGGGGGATTGTGGAGATTTATTGATTTCAAGTTGGTATTCATCATGCACTGATATCAGTTGGAGGAAAATTGGAAACCTGAGAGCACTGGATGCCTGTTTTGTCCTAGTATGGGACTACGCAGAAGTGCGCACCCATCACCCTGACTCACCAAGGATCGAACCCCAGGATCTCCGGGTTCCACAGCCACCACGTTACCATCGAGCCACTAGATCGGAATCCAATGTTCCATATTTCCTGCTTCTGTCAGTTCACACTATAGCGTGACCTACATCTAATGTCGTCGTTGAGTAATTGTCTTCATGTTCGACTTGGGTGAGTCCTTTGGTTACAACTTAACACTGGAAGTGTGGGAATCACGTTTCGAAGCTAGCTACCGATGAGCGCTAGACTAATTCACTTTCGAGATTTGTAGGGATTTATTGATTTCAGGTTTGTATTCATCATGAAGTGACATCATTTGGGGGAACATTGAAGAACTTAAGAGCATTGGAAAGCTGTTCCGTCTTAGTATGGGGCTTCTGAGTGGTGCGTACTCCCTACAATGTTTACAAAAGTCAATAAAATAACTGATATTTCTTTAACACCCTTCACCCTCACAGAATACATAGAAATACTAATGACCATTGTTAAGTTATGTAAATTATCAGTTAAAAACAGAAGATAAATGCCAAAATAAACAGACAAAAGTCAGTGACAAAATCATTGTAGTAATTTTGAATCACTGTCAAACCCTATCGTTGGTTTTTCCTCTATCTCAACAAGTTGATTGCTTGATTTTATCTCTTTTTATAACCTTCTGGATGATTGATCCTCTGCGTCATCGTAGCATCTTCCTCAATATATTTGAACACACTGATTAATTATTACTTATCAACTTCACTATCGCTATTAATATTATTATAATTAGTGTTCTATTTAAGCTAGCAATCATCATGGACTGGGATTAGCTGGGGGGGCCATTGAAGACCTAAGAGCACTGGGCAGCTATTTCGTCCTAGTATGGTACTCGTCAGCAGTTCGTACTCATATTTCAGCTAGAGATCGAACTCATGACCTTCAGATTTCACGGTGAACACGTGTTAACCATTGAGCCACTGGGTTGGAGTTCAATGATTCACAGGATCCTACTTCTGTGACTACCTACTACTAAGAAGTCCAATAATAGGACTAAACAGCTATTCAGTACTCCTAGATTTTCAATGGTTCTTCGACTGATGTTATTTCTTGATGAATGTTACCTTAAAAATGAAATCCCCAATAACCTCGAATTGTATTAGTGTGTTGTATTGGTCCATTTTTATCGTTTTAGCTATACTAACGCTTTTGTTTTCTCTTCCGTTGTTTCTGGCATTTGCAGTGGATTGTTTTCGGTGTAATTCTATGCGTATATCAAGAGAATGTTGATTGTTTTTAAAAATTATATTCTCTCCTTATATACGCAATGTACTTTCTTTACATGGTACAATGTAAGGACCAGAGGAAGAAATGACTATGATCTTGTGTATACGTATGTGTGTGTGTTTCATCAACTTCTCATCACCTTCATGTTTTACTTTATTTATCTAGTAACTGGAGCTGACAATCCATCTGAAGTTATTTCAACGCTAGATGAAACTCTGAATTTATCTGCCCAGGACTCTGCTAATTCAGGGATTATAGAAACATCACCAACATCTAACACTTTAAGTAGTGGTGGTGGTAGTGAAACATGCACTAATCTATCATCACCTATATCATCTTCACCTGTATCGATAGGTGGTGGCATTAATGTTAACCACAGTCCTATGGATTTAACTTCACAAACTGGCAATCATTTAGACAAACCGAAATCAAGTGGAGATGAATTTGGAATATCGGTAAATGATCCACGTAAGTTGAATTCCATGCATCAGTTTGATTTTTTATACTTCTACTGCATATAGAAGTATAGGTTTACCTGTTTAGAGTTTTTGGAATTATTTTAACTCACTAGTTGACAACTTTTAATGACATATCTCAAAATCGATGACAATAATACAAAAGTATGTAGACTTTTTACCATATTTTGAAATTTCTAGAATTTCAATAACTTTTATTTATTTATCCATCTTTCGTCTCATTGTTTTTTTTTGCTTACTTCAGTGTCATTCATATGATATCTAATTCCACTGTATGTGCTGTAGTGAACTTTATCAACTTGAACTAATAGTGTACTTCTCTGCAAGGTTATAACACTAATTTATCTTTAGAAATAGTATTCATCATGAACTGACATTAGTTGGAGAACCATTGAAAATTTGAAAGCACTGGACAGCTGTTTCGTCCTAGTATGGGACTCCTCAGCAGTACGCACCCACGACCCGGCTAGAGATTGAATTCAGTACCTTCAAGTTTCACAGCGAACGCGTTAACCATTCAGCCACTGGGTCGGTTTCCAGTGGTTCACAACTTCCAACTTTCCTATTCATCTCAAAAATACGTTACTAATTTATCTGTCTGTACGGTTTGTTGCTGATTGTGTTGTGAAAGACCTGATGATTAAAATAAAATGGTTCAGTTATGTGTATTCTGTGGATTACATGTTGTCTTGAATAGTGAATGTAATGAATTTGCATTCTCATTTAGTTTGATTCCGACATTTTCCAGTGTCTACGTAAATTTGGATTGGATAAATTCAGACTACATTTGAGTAAATCTGGTCAGTTTTGGTGCACTGAATATGAGTTAACAAACAGCAACTAATTTGGTATAGCGGCTCAGAATTACTAGTATTTCTTTTACTGGTATGGAAGATTTTATGTTTGGGATAGGTTTCTCATCACATAAATGCAAGGTTTTACTCCAAGATTGGTCTTCAGCAGTGTCTTGTCTAACAACAGAGAGTGAAGCAGTTGAATGTGTTAACCTACTTCACTTACCTAGGAGGTCAGATCAACCTTGGTGGGTCAATGGCCGTCGAAATCTCTGCACGGATACAAACGGGTAGTCTTTGCCAACTTACGCCATTCATAGCGTTGCCGTGATATCCGATTGCCTACTAAAGGCCGACTTTACTGCAATACAATTCGCTCTGTTTTACTGTATAACTGTGAAACATGGTCATCAAAAATAGAGGATATGAGAAGACTTCTGGTGATTGACCACCGTTGCCTTCCTATCTTAGGCTGTGTCGTAGTGTCATCACGTCAGTGATGTAGAAGTCAGGTGTAGAGTCTTAGGGAGGAGAGGAAAGTCGGTTGATGTACTTGTAAACCTTCATTGACTGATAATAGATAGGACACATGTTATACATGCCTAGTCACTGTTTACCAGGCTGGAAAACGATTGAAGGTGGTCAGAGTAAACCATGGCACCATTGTATGAAATCCTGTTGACTGTTGGTTTAAGCCATGTAGGGAAATGTAAACTAATCGGTTGGCATCAACTTGACAACACAAACCAGTGGTTGGAGACTAGGTGATATTAGTTCAGAATTGATATCCATGACACAGATGTATCCACACTGAATTCAGCTGCTTCCTACTACTTTTGACGAATTTTTCTTATTTCTTCATTTTTCATCTTACTGCTTTGTTACTACTTGATGTGCTGATATGAGATGTAGCAACGTGGACTGCTATGCAGTAATGCTGTGTTGATATTGATTAACTGATGTAACACTGACCTAAGCTATTTCAGGTATATATTCCCTACCAATAGTTCAAGTTAACTGATTTTTAGCGAAATCACCACAATCATATTTTTCGGTTAAAGTTTAAATAATCAGACTGATTACAACGGACCTCATATACAAATGTTAAGTTGTACGGAAACTTAGTGAAACATAGTGTTATCGCCTGTATTATACCGTCGTTAATTGGACTGACTTGATCGGTGTCTATTGGCATATGGGCTCCTGAGGGAATGCCTCGATATTGCCTGTATTTTTAGTTATATAGTAATGATGGATAGTAGCTAGCAGTGCACTGGCGTTTAAAGCGATCGGTCCCCAGTTCGAATCTCAGTGGCAACAACATCATTCACTGGAAAGCAGGTACATCTAGTTGACGAGTCCCAAATAAGACGAAATACGCATCTTAGATTCCACTGCTAGCCACTATCATTACCATATAATTAGTGAAATATAACCAGTGAAATGATAGAGTCATTGTAATCCCTTAAATCAAATTGTAATCAACAAAGCTGATTAATTTGAATATCTCCTGTCATCAAGAATTTTGGCTATTTTTATACGATTTACCTTTTATACTTTATGATTGTGGACTGAAAGACAAAATTGTACCTTTCAGTAACAAAATAGGCTTCTGATATTTACTTGTTAACGAATATGCCTACCATGCGCGCTCCCCTTTGTGAATTTTTATAATTGTCTGTTTCTCAGATGAAACAAACATACTTTCAAAGTAATAATATTTCCATTTGTTGTGAGAACTATCTCCTGTTACTGTTTTATCAGGTAGTAAACAGTCGATAGTTGAACAATGCAAAGAAAAAGATATTTGTAGAATATAATGATCTCATTTTAATTTCACGGCCTTTCATCAGTTACAAACAATCTACAATTAAAATGAAATATTAGTAGTAATAATGGCATAATATATTTTAAGTATACAGATCCTAAATAAAAAGGATATGTTGACACTGAAAAGGTTGCACAAGTATGATAAAGTCGTTATAACTAGACCTGAATAAGGGATCAAGTGTCGTCATAATGAATGGAACTGACAACTTGCATAAACTACTGATGATTTTGGGTGATTCGTCAAGATTTAAAGTTGATAGATTCCAAAAGGATGAGACAGTTTCAGTTGAGAAAAAGTTAACAAACATCTCACGGGACTATTGATAAAGCATTTGATTGATGGAAGAACTTATAATGAACTTAAACCAAAATATTCACGACTATCGTCCATATATGGCCTGCTGAAAATCTAGAAGTTGAATATTCCCTTGAGACTCATTTTGTCCATGATAAATTCACCTTGTCATAAATTGGCTCGTCGGTAAACATAGAAATTGGAACCTATCAGAAACACGTACAAGGATACGTTCCAATTCTCTGAAGAATTGCATAGATTAGATACCTTAGATAAATTCATGATATCATTTATTGTTTTCTCATTATTTACGAACATACCAGTGGATAAAACGATAGACAATCTGTCTGGTCTGATGCCATTGCTGGAAATAAAAATGAAATAATTACTTCTCCTCTATATCGAAGGTGTTCAGTCCCAGTTTAATAGTCAACTATACTAACAAACTGATGGAATGGCTATGGGATCACTACTAAGAACTACCTTAGCTAATATATACATAGCTCATCTAAAACGAACACGTCTGAACTCTGCGATCAAGGAGACGATATATTATCGCAGGTATATCGATGATACGTTCAATTATATGTGACAATATGAATCATCAACCAAGCTCATCAAAAAGTTATAATTTTACAATGGAATATGAAAATGTGGACAGATACAATTTTTTTGAATCTAAGTATAAAACGGAACTGTGATGGTACAGCTGAGAAAATCATCCACTGGAGGCATACACATGGATTCGTCAGTACCTTCACTACCAGCTGTAAACGTGGTTCAGTCGGGACACTCTTCACTAGAATATACACTCACTATGCTATGTTCAAAAGATAAACTGAAAGAAGAATTCCCTACCATTCAGAAGACTCTTATACAAGATATATATACCCGAAGAAATTCATCATGAAGCATGCAAAAGAATTTATTGACACAAGAGAGAGAGAGAGATTAAAACATCCATCCAACGACTGAGAAGAAGTCTGTTCTCCTTCGTCTAGCATTCACAGGTGATGAAACACCTGTGAATAATAGACAGAAGAATAAAAGCTGCACTGAGAAGGAGCTTCCTTGCCACCACACTGATCTCAGTTTACAATACAGTATATGCTCGATAACACAATTGAATGTAGACAAACACCCATCTCACGTCACCTCAAACTGTGTATACCAATTCATCTGTGTTTGTACAAGCAAGTACATAGGACGGAACGAAAGAAGAGTGTCTACTTGACTTTATGAGCATATACTGAGTGAGAACTCTGTGTGTGGATGATAGCAAGTTGTCTACCAGCACAATCACCAGACAGTCGCCTGGTCGAAACAAGACATCAAATAGATATTTCTCAATTCTTCATAAAAATCAACAAACCAAGATCATCATGTTTATTAGAGTTTGTAGAAGTTGTTGCCACCAAATTTTTCAACGCTGATCTATGTACTCAGAAAGACACTGTAATTAACCTCTGTTTACTATGTTAACTGTATACACGTTTTTGCATATGTATGTGTATAGCCTTGTTTTGTTTTGATTAGATCATCTCCTCATTCATTACTTACTAACTGTTAATCACTCTTAGCGTAACGTTTTTCCAGTTTTTTTTCTTCATGTCATTAAATGATGTCTAATTTCGGACAAACTCGAAGATCTACAGGCAAAAACTAACAAGTTGACAGAAGAGGCAGGGCAGCGAAGACGGGACTTCAAGTGAACGTAGAGAAGATAGAGGTGATGATGATGCTCAACCAACAACATTAGCAAGCTCCAATCACCAATAACGGGCGAAACCTAAAGGAAGTAGTCTCTTTCACCTACCGAGGCAGCATCGTTTCAACTACAGACGGCACAGCCACAGAAGAGGACGTCAAAGCAGCCAGGATCAGAAAGACAGCAAGACAGGAGTTTACTAACCTGAAACCAGTGTGGAGATCTGCTTCACTGCACTCAGCATAAAGCGTGAACAACATCCGGATTTCCAACACCAACGTCAATTCAGTGCTTCTATATGGCTGAGAGACTTGGCGCGTCCTGAAAAGCATTTCCAACAAACTACAGACAACTGCCGCCTACACTGGCTCGTTACTGAAGCTCAGATGCCTAGAATAATGAGAATAAGCAACGGAAAACTCTGGGAACGAACCAATGAGGCGAGAACCTATCACTCAACAAATATGCATTGGAAGGTAGTGGAGATGGATTGAGCATGCACTGAGAAGACCATTCGGGGACATCACGTGCCAGGCCAGGCCCTCGAGTAGAACCCAGATGGGAAACAGCAAGTTAGGCGTCCGAGGTTAGTGTGACATGGAGGAGATCGTTGAAGAAGAAATGAGAGGTTGTGGGCTGTTGTTGAGCCAGCTTGGAATGATTGCGGAGAAGAGAGTGGAATGGAGACGTGCTAGTGAGGCCCTATGTTTCTCTAGGAACCCAAGGGCAAATAATAATAATATGCTATTTGTTTGTCGTCGTCCGTCCTCCTCCCTTATCATGAGATATAGACTGCCGTTGATTTTGACTAAGATTTGTAATTATTATTCCTGTGTTTCCTTTACTCCCTACCTTGTTATTAGTCTTGGATTTCAAATCTTCATTTATTTCTACATATATTGAAAGTATGTTGCGTCATTATTCTTACTGATACTTCGTTTCAGTTATGGGCTATTTTCAGCTGATGAAAGGCTGTGAAATAAATTGACTTGCAAATGTATGATATTCGATATTTGTTTTAGATTTTCATTATTTGTGAAGAAATGAATTGTGCTTATTCGATGAAACAGTCAAAAAATGAATTTGTTGCACCAGTTGCCCAACAGTTGTGTATACCTTAAACAACTTGAGTGTTGCAAATGGCTTTACGGTGTATGCATGTGGATAAAGTCTTTGTAGCTTAGTGTATAAGTCATAAAATTTACATTTCTTTCCTGGTATATGTTAAATATCAAGTCATGGTTTTGTGTATATTGATATTCATCTGAAGTTTAAGTGTACATTGTTCACTGCCACAAGTAAGTAAATGTGAAGCCTGTAACTCATTGATCTAGGCCTTTAATTTCCGATCAATGGGTTACAGGTCCATTTCTTGCTCACCTACCAAGTTTTAAGCAGCTATCACATAATAGGTGTGATTAATCGCCTGTTGCACAAACGTGAACTTGATTTCTGAATGCATTTCGACTTGATCAGTACTCAAAAATCAAGATGCGTACACTCTGATCACTACCGAGGACTAGGTGTCACTATCTGACAACCGATTTGTGGTAATATATGGAAATATGCATATGACACTGATAATGATGATAATAACAATTACAGTTGTAATGATAACAGTAATAATAACGATATTTATGTGATGATTGAGGGTGAAATGAAAATTTGAACTGCTGCTGGGTTCGAACCAGTGACCATCGGGTTTCCTACCCGATGCCCTACCAACTCACCTACGAGATCCGACTGCTGACCAGGTTTTTAATTCGTTTCCATCACCAAGGGTTTTGCACGAGTACCATGTGAATTCATCATGATGCGTTACTACCACTTGATCGTACTCACACTAGCTGACTAATCAGGTCTTCTCATTCGAAGCCAAATCTAACTGATTTATAGAGGAGATGGATCATCATGTTGATTATCATTTTGACTATATAAGATAATCGTGGTTTGGTAGACTTGTATTGATATTGAGTTATGACTGAGGATAATCAAGCGGTAGAGTGACGCGTAAGGAATTCGTGGGTAAAATACTTGGTGGTTGAAGTGAAATAAAAACGCTGGTCAGTAGTCTGGCCTCATAGGTCAGTTGGTAGAGCATCTGTACGAAAATCTAGTGGTCGCTGGTTTGAATCTGACTGTGGTCCAAATTTTCATTTCACTTTCAATCATCACCTAGTATCCGTACAAGTCTGTCAAACCATGGCTATCTCAGATACTCAAAATGATAACGATAGTAATAATGCAACGTACGAAAGCATGCACCAATCAACTAGATATGTGTATCATATGCAGTCAGCAACTACGTTTAGTGTATGCACACAATTAGGAGTGTTCTATTGTTTCCTGGTAGACAAATTTGTAGGCATATCAAAAAGAAACAACAGTACCATTTCTTAGCTTTGATAGGAGAACAAAGTGAAATAGACAGACACGTAGAGGGTGAGGCATGTGCCACTTATTTATATTCAGTATTATCGTTTATATACAGACAAGACAATTTGTTTCCATATTTAATGTAATGTTATAGTAGCAGAAGGTAGTTATTGAATTGAAACCCTATTTAAGCCATTGATTTTCTTTGTTTGTCTTTTTTTTTCATCTTAATATTTAACTTCTCGGTTTGGTGTACATTTTTGTTCTCTTTGGTCAAGTGATGAATCAATTGGACAGTATAGTTTATTGTTGGATTATTATAAGTTGTTACAGATCTTGGTAATATGAACTAAAGGGTAGGTCAGGGAAACTAGTGAATATGCTCTAGCAGAAGTGGGTTGTACTCATTCTATACGATTCACCTTGTTGAATTCCTGTAGAAACAATATCTCTGTACACATCAATTATAACTAACGAATTTTTGGTTACTCTCATAGATTTATCCGAAATACATATCGTTTTTGTGTAATGTAGACTAATTAGGAACACAGTTATGCATTGACTTTGTACTTTTTCTGTAATCTAATGAACACAGCGTCAAAGATTGTAGGTTCTATAATAATTACACTGTATTCTTGGCGACCTGCTTACATTTTGGGTCACCAAAAATATTTCATCAAGTTTCTCCTCTTTTATACTTATTTTAATCATTCAAAATGTCAACTAATGGTAAAACATACTCTCGTGCACTCTTAAAATGTTTTCAACCTATCGTTACATGGGTTAACAACAAGACAATGAGAAAATATTACAGTAGACAGGAGCTGACCCCTGGATGCACAATAGTGCTTCATATTACAGGAACACGTAGCTGGAACAGATAATTTTCATTCTGGATAGATGAACCTCTACCACTGAACTTACGTGTGTTTATCTATCCTACTCACGGACAACAACACATAAACTCTATGATGACTTAAAAACTACTGGCTTTTATGCATTACTACCTATCATACTGTTATTATTAACATTATTTAACCGTCATGGTTATTTAGTTTTAAAATATTGTTTAAGAAGTAAATTTATTGAAATGTCATAATGAGAAATCCAAACTGTACTAAAAGTTATTGTCTGGAATAAAGTGATTATTATTATTGTTATTAGATAATGAAGTAAAGCTCTGGACCAGTAAGACCAAGAAAACCAAGTAGGTTTCAGACATGGTCGTAGATTTATTGATTAGATCTTCATCTTCTTCCATGTCTTAGGACTCAGGTACAATTACCGGCTTACAACACTAGCTTTATTTCTTGACTTGAAGGCAACATTCGACCCCATCGAGTATATGGCATTGTATCTTAATGAAATGATTGCTGAGTAAGTACATCACTTGATTGAAAGCATTGTACTTGAACACTCGTGAGCGTGTTTCGACCTATGGTGAGGTGTTAGGTGAGTTGTGCACGTCCAGTGGTGTTCGTTAGGGATGTACACTCTCTCCGTTTGTATTTAACTTTGTTATAGTCATTTTCATGAATGTTTCCATCTCCTCGTTAGAGTAAAGGGATTGATATTGTCACAATTGACTGCCTGACAAAATCAACGTAAAACCTCGCATACAAGTGCATCATCTCAAGTTACCACACTTCTCAGTAGTATACAAAGAATAAGGGGATAGAAAAAGACTGATATCAAAGTAGTTAAAGTACTGTGAAAGAATAAACAATCTAAAGATAAAAGTTAGTGCGAATATTCAAGCTATGAATGAATAGGTCTGCACCATTGTGATCGATTTTCACCTATGCTACTACGAGTCCTCAACCATCGATCTCCTTAGTCTTCAGGACCCCCAACCAGATAGTTTTCATCTCCCCATATGGCTCAGGCCAACAGTATGAGACTTCATGAATGTGTGCAACGTCTTGGTTTGACCATCGTGAACTCTATCCCAACGTAATTCAACTTCCCCTAGCATGGCACATCAAGATAGGCGGTGGCTCGGTATGCGTTGTACATGTGCAACCCATCTCCGTCGACTAAGGATCACAACCTTGTCAATCAACTTGTCTGTCTTACCTAGTATCCTTCACCTGACCTCAACATTACTCAAACTGATTTCACCAAACGCGAGCAATGCTACGAAGTATCTGTGATCAAAATCCTGTAACTGCTTCATATCTTCCATACAGATGTCAAAGTCATATAAGATGAAGATGGTGAGTCTTCTAAGCACCTTGCATAGCAGCTTCATTTTGTTTAGGATGCGTTTTTCGGCACGCAAATACTGATTGTCGCTTCAAATCTCGTCTATTCTAGTGTCTAGTCCACCAGTTGGAAGGGATGTGGTTCAGTGCGCTGACCACTTCATTTATCTGGGAAGTTGAATCAGCCCTTTTGGCTTATTGACTGATAAAGTCTCTGTATAGACACTAAAGTTTCGCTTGGCTTTTGGCAACTGATGCCATATATGACGCTAGTGATATATCTGATTGTGTATTAAGAGTTAAGTGCCCTGCGCTGTAGTCCACTATTTCTTAGTCTGTGGTAGCCGGGCACGACCATTTAAGGTATCTGATGTGAGAAGTCGTCAAGTGTTCGACTGCCGTTACCTTCGTACTGTAGGCTGTCTATTGTGGTGTCACCACGTCAGTAACGTAGACGTTAAGGCGTAGAGTTTTAGATAGAAGAGATAAACCACTTTATCAGGTCGTAGGCCTTGGTCACCTCAGATGGGCTGGGCATGTGTCTGCTCCGCCGAACAGCAATAACTGAAATAGTCACAAACTGAAAAGGAACTAGAGGTGGACAGGCTAGAACCTGGCATCATTCCATCAAGTCTCTTACTGTTGACTTTAGTCATATCAAATCTCGTTATTTCTTCTATCCCGTATCTCTCTCTATCTCTCGTCTTAAAACTTTCTGCTGCTTCTTATTACTTTCCTGAATTCTATATTTTTCATCTTGACGCCTTCTATCTTAAATGGTTTAGGACCCTGACGTCCAGAGGTAGGCAACACTTATGGATGTAGATAAAGACATAAAGCATATCGTCTGAAGAGTCTATTTATTTCAGGATTCAAAAGGTTTCATAATTATGCTTGCTAGATGACATCATTGTTACTTAGTGATAATAACACTTTTTTTTCATTAGATCATGGTTGCGAATCCTACTTATTTCTTTTCTCCTGAGAAAACGACTTTTTCTGTACTGTCCACCTATTCTGTATAATTTGATAGCGTAGTGCGTGAATTCATCTTCAGGAACTGTTTTTTAAAATGTATATAGGTATTATTCATCACGAACTGACATCAGTTGGGGAAGCGTTGAAAACCTAGGAGCATTAGACACTGTTTCGTCCTAGTATGGGACTCCTCAACAGTACGCACTCACGATCCGGCTAGGAGTCGAACTCCGGACCTTTAGGTCTCACGGAGAACTCATTCAACATTGAACCACCGGTTTAAAGTTCAATGACTCACAGTTTCCAACTTATGGAATACGCTTTACTTCCGACTGATTGACCCCATAGATCACGACTTCTCATTAGAACTTCGTGATATCCATGTAGAGAAACATGTCACTAATGAGCACTATATATATTCATTTATTAATATATTTGATAAATCGTGGTAATCATTTTAAATAATTTGTTTATCCCTTTTTCTCTTCAACACACATACATCCACATCTTCATTTTTACATGTGTGCCGAAACCCATTCGGGCACACTTTTAATGTACATAATTTCTTTAAATAATTTTATTGTTTTTATTTATCCCGTTTAATCGGCCTCATATGCTTTATTATATGTCTCACTGGATTACTTACACACTTGCGCTTAAATTTTATTGCTTGTTGTTTTCCTCCTCTTCTCCTCTTTTCTTTTGTTTTCTGATTGGCTTTTGTTGTTGTTGCTGATGCCATCGTCTTTGAAACTTATACGCACAATAAACTATGGTTACCTAATATTTTCCCGGTGTTTTCATGATACTTTTCAATCTAATCGTCATAATGTTTATCTGATACCGGAATTCATTTCATCATTTTATGCACTAAAACACATTCATACCATGTTATATTCATGCATATCTTCATATGAAAAACAATCGTCTGTATACTTTCATTTAACCACGAAATAATACTTCTGATTTCATCATTTGTTGGATTATTTACCTTCTTGTTTGTTGTTATTTCTTTCGGTTTTTCTCTTTTATGAAATTCACAAATTTGCTCGTGTGTGTGTGTGTGTGTATGTGTGCGCGCTCACTTTCTTCCATGTGTGTATCGTATCTCACGATTATCGTAAATGTGATGTGAACAGCAATAACTTCTTTTAATCGTCTTCACATTTTATTCTCATCTACAAGTGATTTAGTCCAATCAGATTCAGGCTCGATACGTCGTCGATTAAGTTACGCAGTTAAACCAGGTTAACTTTTTTTTTACAATAATAATAGTGATTATTATCATTATAAATTCACTTTATCTAAACTATAGCCTCCAAATAATCTCCAGATTACTTAAAGATAACATACTGGCATAGTGGATAACGCCTTGACGTTTGAAGCGATGGGTACGAGGTTCGAGTCTCAGTGGGAACAACATCACTGAGATGCAGGTACATCCAGCTGATGAGTCCCAAATAGGACGAACGCGCATCTTGGATTCTTCTGCTAGCCACAATCAACTAAATTATCAAAGACAACATATGTTTGGAAACTTCGTTGAGAAATGTCATCATCTTCTTCAAAGATTTGACACGAGTTTTTTTCTTCATTCTATGATTTCATCATCCATGTTCATCAAAGATAAACTGAACCAAAGTTTCTGATATGCTAAATTACTTCACATTGTGTCAAGTCCATTTAGTGTTCAGTAGTTATGAACAGTTTAGATCTTGTAATGGCTATCAACCAAACTATGGAGTCGGGTTATTGAAGTTATTTGTTTTACTCTATAGAACCTAGTTGGTACAAGTGTTAAGTTGATTATTACATGCTGGTAAAATCAGTATGTGATGAAAGTCTTTGATAGCTGGTTTGCTGTGCAAATTACGTGATCCACGTTCACATTTATTACAGTCGAGTAGTTTTCCAACTGCCCAGTTATTATAGTGCCAGTCAACAAGGTTTTCGTTGGAATCAAGTCGTCAGCCAAGATCACAAGGTGTGTTCTCGGACATAAAAGTATCATGAACCAGCGAAAGATGGTACTACTGAAGAAAATTAGGAGGTTAGAAGCCACGCAGACCAATGTTTAGGTTTGGCCAGTCAAATTGGAGAAGCGTAACCTGGTGGATGCGAGATAGCCGGGGGGATAGATTGAGGTGATGTGAAGTAATGCGAGTCTATGAGGTGACCTTGTCTGGATACGCTGCTACTGAGCTCGGATTTGAAGGAGCGAAACAGCCGTTCAGTGTTTAGATCACTATGATCTGGCTAGTGAAATTTACAGATCGGTGTGAATGGTTCAGTAGTAGCATTATTCTATCTTTTCTTGATCTTCGATTAAGTGTATTGATTTCAGTAATTGATATTTCCTGACAATAACTGAAATAGGGATCTTTGTTGTATCTGAAGATTTTCTTCAACAACAAATATTCAGTCAATGTTTTTTGGCATTTTTAGCTTTATTACGAAGCGACAAAACTGTGCTACACAACAATTTCTTTTTTCATGCATCACATTCATACTTTGTTTGCGATTGTGTAGTGTGCATTAATTTATGGTCAGGTTGTTCTATACGTTTCTTGCCAACCTATTTTCCGTACAGGCATGAAAAACTTCACTTCTGTCCTACAGCTGACGCCTGGTATTATGTTGTATAACGGTTTCAATTCCACTTGCTAATCTTCTTGTAATTTTAACACCCTTTGAATTGATTTTCTAACCAATCGATTGGTCTTGAATAAATTGTCTCTATAAAAAGCCGTAAATGAAGGCAGTGAACCGTATCGTAACGATACACAAGAATACCATCTAATGTGTATTCCTTATCAGCGTAATGGGAAAGGCTATTGGCTCAATGCTCACTTTTCCCTAACTTCTAGTTAATATGGCTTCTCTCACCCTTTTTTTTATTCGATTTGCATACAAGCATATTACAGATAAATTAGATTGATTGACGTGAAGTGAAGCGAAGTAGAGATTATGGCAGATCAAGTGGATTATGGTAAACACTTGATTCCAAGAACAAGATTAATGAAGAGACTTAAATAGAATAGAGATAAATTCCATCATTGGTAACTGAATGGTTAGTAAACAAATAAGTCTCGGCTACAGTATAAAACTATCAACGATTTGAATCCTGATCTACCATACCAAAAGCGAAATCTTCCTCAGGTAACCAATCAGTGTACGCAGTCCAGTCCTATACGATATCAGTCGCGGTAACGTGTTTCACTTTTGCACTGGTTCGAGTCTTTCAGGGGGTATTAAATCTCTTGAAATTGCAGATATACACTTTACTGACAAGTCCCAACAAGCATGAAATCCAGGTTGAGGGTTTTCTGCCAATCGCCTTCAACTAATTGGTACCTATCAAGGTGCACCTTGATAGTGAGTTACCTAGCTTGGTGGCCATACTACAAAATGATCGACCGGTCAGCATTCAGTTGGTTATTCTAGTGACCAATCAGTTTTATAGAGGGGAATGGGGGTTTTAATTTTGAGGTAGTGTTATCACGGAATGATAAGTGTTTAGGAACCTTTGAGAACCTGGGAGCACTGGACAGCTGTTTCGTCCTGGTATGAGACTCTTCAACGGTACGCACCCGTGACGTGGCTAGGAACCGAATTCAAGACTTTCAGGCTTCACGGCGAACGCGTTAACCATTGAGCTACTGGTTCGAAGTTCAGTGGTTCACAGTTTCCAAAACCTGTCAATTCATGCTATAGCGTGGCTATATCACCCAAGATCTTCAGTTGGGATCTACTTCACTTCCGACTGATTGACCCCAGGGACCGACTTCTCATTAGAACTTTGTGATATCCATCTACTGAGGAGTTTCATACTAGGGAGGAACAGCTGTTCAGTGCTTCCAGGTTCTCAATGGTTCCCCAAATGATGTCAGTCCGTGATAATCATTATTTGTTTATTACACTATAAGATCTTCGATCCCTAAAACATGATTGATGCATATTGACAAACTTAATCTGTGACTACTGATGAGTAATCGTGAAGTCTTGTTACAAGTTTATTTTCAAGTTATCTGTTAATTCTGAATAATATATCAGTAGGTAAAGTGAACTGCTGTTTCTGGAGAGTTTTTAAAATCGGTATACAACAGTGCTCTTTATCATTTTGACTATCTGAGATAGCTGCGATTTGACGGACTGGTATTTATGCTGGGTGATAATTAAAGGTGAAGTGGAAATTTGGACCTCAGCCGGATTCGAACTAGCGACCATTGGATTTCCGACCTGATGCCCTACCAACTCACCTACGAAGTTCGACTGCTGACCAGATTTTTATTTCACTTCAATCACCAAGACGGGTTTTGCGCGACTACTATGTGAATTCGTCCTGGCGCGTTACTATTGCTTAATCGTATTCAAACTGGCTGCCTAGTCAGGTCCTCTCATCTCAATTGAAATTGAACTGAAATGCAAAGGAGGAGCATCATTTTGATTGTGTGAAATAGCCGTTCTTTTGGTAGACTTGTATTGATATTGAATGATGAGTGAGTACAATCAAGCGGTAGTAACTCGTGATGAATTCACATGATAGTTGGACAAAATCCTTGGTAATTAAAGTGGAAAAAAAAATTTCATTTTCAGTTGTTAGAGCATCTGGTCGGAAACCTAATGGCGCTGGTTCGAATCCCGCTGCGGTCTAGATTCTCATTTCATTCAGTATCAATGCTTTTCATGTACTACATCATTTACACAACATCATGAATCAAGAAACGACGGTTATTTTTTCTTCTGGTTTCTATCATCCATAAATTTTATTGGAAACTGCATTAAAGTTTTTGAGTAGAGTTTCACAATCATTTAACTGTAAATTAATCATTTATGTTTTTCGATTGTTTGTTTGATTACTTATCTCCTTCTGTATATACATTTACTCAATTAAATTATGACTATTTTTGATAACGTTAGAGGTTTCCCTTTTTTTTTTTCTGTTGTCAGAGTATACAGTAATCTTTTGAATTATTTCTTGTCTCTCTGTGTTATATTCCTTGGTTTAAATTAAAACTTTATTTATATCACTTTTTTAATTAATTCATTCATTCATTCTTTCATTGTCATAAATACACTTAAAAAACTTTACATAAATGCACATACATATACCTGAAGTATGCACACATGTTCAATGGATAGAAGTACTATTCATCTCCCCTAAAATTTACTTTATTTCTTCTTCAAGGTTATGTTAAACAAATGAAAAATCTTTATGAAGGAAGTGAAGCAATTCAAGAAACAGCACCATTTTCTCGAAAGTAAGTTATCAAACTGTACTTTGACTTTTCTTCAGCTCTCTAAACAATCTTTTACCTTATGAATAAGCTGCACCTTTTGGTAGTTATTGTTTCAATACTCAACTCCTAGACATACATCGTTGAATATTTAATTATGTGAACAGCTAATTTGGTTTGCACCATTTAAGTAGTGCCATTAATCTTCAATCAATAAAAATCTTGGTTCAGTACCGTTAATGTTTCTTGGGATGGTAGAACTAAGCTTCAGTGATGACCAATCACGTTCAAGTTGGAGCTGACCAATCAGAATCAAGGATATTTAGGACAGTGTAATCATGACAAATAAAGATATCTAGATTTTCAATTGGTTTATCATCCTTGAAACTACTATTGTTTCCATTCCACTCACCCACATGAGACAGGAAAGGAATATGTTGGAGCGGTTTTGTGTACCGGACATGTTGATGTAAAGACTTAGGCTGCAAGGTGCATCGTGAGTTGCAAGGTCTTAGCCTATTTGTCTCACAAATTCACAGACAGACAAAAATGAATGCTAGTTTGACTATGTAAGAATGTCGTGGTTTTGCAGACTTGACTGAGGGTATGAAGAAAATCTGGGCCATGACAGGGTTCAAACCAAGGGAACTATCGACTAAGCTATGAGACCAGAATGCTGACCAGGTCTCCATTTCACTTCAGCCACCAAGAAGTCGTTGGTTCGAATCCTGCTACAGCCTAAATTTTCATTTCACTTCCAGTCATCACTCCGTATCAATACAAGTCTGCCAAACCACAACTATCTCAGATAATTGAACTGATATTCAATTTGATATTCCTTCTTTCTAATTCAATTATGTTTGGATTGGGATGAGAAGTCTTCACTACGCAACTAGTGTGAATGCCATCAGGCGATAGTAACACGTCACGTCACATGGTAGTCGAGCAAAACCTCGATAGCAATAGAGACCGACCGATTCGGTCCACTCAACGATGGAGAAACGAGCAACAACATTAAAACTATACCCATCGCACAAGAAGTGGTTATCATGATTCGGTGGTCTAGTGGATTACGCTCTGGCATTTGGAGCAACTGGTCCCGAGTTCTAGTAGGGGACAACATCGCTTACTGGGAGGCAGGTACATTCAGTTGACTAGTTAATCTCAAGTAGGTCGAAATGCGCGTTCTGGATTTCACTGTTAGTCACTATTCATCATTAATAGAAATTTGTGTAGCTTAAAATGTCTCTCGTTGTATATTTATGAAATGACATCGTTTTTATTTTGTTTATCTATTTTCCAGTGATAGTATCACTTCGAATGCATCATCATCATTATCTACTCTGCCTATGTTGAGCACGTCTTCATTTGATCGTTGTTCAGCTGAAATTCCAGCACCACCACCACCACCGCCGCCGCCGCCGCCTCAATCAACATCGTCATCCTGTGGCAGTTCCACATTGAATGTCAATGAAACTGTACGTGAATTGGTCAGCACAGATTGGAGTGATGATCCAGAGATGATAGCAGGAGCAAGTTTTGAAGCAGCTGTTGAATTACGAGCTCAATTCCCTAACTTTCATATGCCTAGTAAAGTATGTATAGATACTATATAGCTTCATTTTCAAGTCTCAAAATTTTTATGTACTTTTCGTCGTTTTAAAGAAAAAGCATACCAAGTGTAAATGCTCGGAATCGTTGCTTGATCATTTTGATTTTTTGTCTATTCATCGTCATTAATATCAACATAAGACCAGGCGTTACTGCGTAACGGTCTAAGTTGTCACACATCTCATATCAGCATATCACGTAGTAACAAAGTGATAATATGAAAGGTGAAGAAAGAGAAATCGGTCGAAAGCAATCGAAACCACCAAAAGAGAGAAAGGAAGAATGGGAAGACGGTGAATCCGTTGAAGTGGTTCAGATGAAGGTAAAGTATGGATACGTCTGAGCTGCTGACATCGATTCTGAGCCATATCACCTAAAGTCTCCAACTACTGGTTTCTGTTGTCATCTTGACACCAACCAGCTAGGTTGCATCTTTCCACACGCTTCATCCCAGTGTCAAAAGTTTATTGGTAATTTTATATCTGGGTGATGATTGAAGGCGAAATTAAAATTCGAACCACGGCCGGATTCAAACCAGTGACCACAGAGTCTTCGGCCAAATCCCCTACCAACTGACTTACGAGGTCTGATTGCTAACCAGATTTTTATCTCACTTCGATCACCAAGGATTCCGTCCGACTACCATGTGAATTCGTTACTATCGCTTGATCGTATTCGCGCTAGTTGCGTAGTGAGGACTTCTCACCCCGATCGGAATTGAACTGAAATGCAGATTGGTGGGGAGGGTCGTATTGATTATCTTTCTGACTATCTGAGATAGCAATAGAAGTCTGTCAAAGACGGCTATTTCGGATAGTCAAAATGATAAGTCTTCATCTGCTTGCCCCTTTGTTCGTGTTTCTTCTCGTAAGATGTTTCATAATTGTAAGTTATTCTTTCATTATTAGTGTGCTTATCATTGTATTGGTACACGAACCTTCTACATCTTGTGACAATGTGAACATTATATCTAATTAATCATGTATGGTCAGTTACTACTCCTAATTGTGTATGCTTAAGTGAACCGAAAAGTTGTTTTTTTCATTTCGTTTTTTGACCTTTGGTTATTACATTTGTCGGTTTATCAATGATCAATACTAATGATACTCAGAAACAGTGAGTTTTCCGTGTCATAACTGCTTTATGGGTGACTCTGGACCCATCGCTTTAAACACCAAAGCGTCATCCACTAGACCATCGGGTTACGATAACCACTTCTTGTTCGATAGGTATATTTTTAGTGTCGTTGTTTGTATTATTCCATCGTTGAACGGGCCAAATTGATTGATCTCTATTGGTATATGGGCTCCTGCGTGGGTGCCTCTATCTTGCCTGTCGGAAGACTATCGCTCACTGGGAGGCAGGTACATCCAGCTGAGGCGTCCTAAATGGGACGAAACACGGGTCCTGGATTCCACCGCTATCCATCATTAATAAATAATTCAAAAACAGGCAATATCGAGGGATCCAGGCAAGAGCGCATATACCAATGTAGACTGATCAATTCGGTCCACTCAGCGATGGGATAATACAAGCAACAATAGGAATAAGTGTTTGTTGTTTAAGCTACAGCATTATCGCATTTAGAGTATTTGTTCAACAGCCTCTTTCTTTGACTCCTTGGTTTAATCATCTAATTAGCTAATTGATACAAAATTAGTTGCTTTACGTTTTCAATGCACAATAATAGTAGGAAAGTGGCACAGATTAACTGTCTTAAGTTAGTTGATTTAGTCTGAGTAAAAGGCTAATGTAATGAACCTTCATTATAAGAAGTGAAGCTTGTAGCCAAATACGTAATAGATGTGTTGTACCTCGTAGCTAAACAATATGTATATATTTACTAAAGACTGAAGATGTCTAATATATTTCCTATCGTGTTCTTAGCTGTGATAGCTCTTCCAAATTATACTTTGAACAGTAAAATATATATATTTAACTTCATTTACCTACCCCGCCCTCCTAAGTTTTATGACGCGTTTATATCAAAGAACAATTGTTCCCGTTTATCAGATTAATATTTATTATATATGATATTTTAAGTAGTAAAATTCTTTTTCTTTATTCTCCTTTCAATTTAAAAAGGGTCAAAAAGTGAAGAATATATTCGTACCTTGGTTCTTTTAGAATTTCATCAAAAAACTCAATATATGGTTCGTCATTTAAAACAATATGAATATTTATTATTACGTCGTTGGCCTATAGAACATGCAAAAGTAGCCAAAATTTTATGCCTTGATCAAATTCCTATATTAATAAATCTTTTCGTAGTCTGGTCACATGTATTGATCAGACAAAAACGGATCAAGGTTATTGTGGTATGGCTGAAGCTGTTTATGCATGGTTAACTGATAATTCATCAGCTAACCTAAAAGTAAGTTGATATTAAAATCAACTATTTATCATTTATAGCTGTTGATAGTTGTGCTTGATAAGTTAACGCTGATACTAAACATATTACTATGCTTTAGTAGTAGTGAACCAATCATGTTTATCTGTTGTCTTCGTTAACTCAATCAAGGTGTTACTATTTACTGACATACTTGTTGTTCTGCGTTGTTTTGTTAGATCGAATTGTTCGACCTGTATATTGGCATATGGGTTCCTATGCGGATGCCTCAATATTGCCTAAATGTTAATTATGATAAATTGGTTGGTTGTGGCTAGCAGAAGAATCCAGGATGAGCGTTTCCCCCCATTTAGGACTCACCAGCTGGATGTACTCGCATCTCAGTGATGTTGTTCCCACTGAGACTCGAACCTCGTACCCATTGTGTCAAACGTCAAGGCGTCATCCACCATACTACGAAGGAACGATAGCCACCAACCAATTTATCATAATTAACATTCAGCTAATATCTAGGCATCCGCATAGGAGCCCATATGCCATAACTATTAACCGTTGTACTAGAAGTGCCTATTGTCTCTCCGTGGCATAGTGGATAACTCCTTGGCGTTTGAAGTGATGGGTACAGGGAACAGCATCACGGACGGAGGTGCAGGTATATCCATCTGACAAGTCCTAAATAGGATGAAACGCTCGTCCTAGATTCTTCTGCTAGCCACAACCAACCAATTTATCATAATGAATCAAGGTGATTAAAACACCGAATAACCATTTCTGTCATTAGAGGTTGACCTCATTAGTGTGTACGGAAAGTTGAGATGGTGTCAACTATTTGGTTTCTCTCAGCTGGCTGAATCTCTACCACTGATAAATAAGGCCTTGGACCAGGAAAACAATCATTTTGTAATCAGTTCAATTCACCCTGATCAACACAAATACTTTTATTGATCTAATATCATGCATTTAGTTCCCTTAATAAATTTGAATAGACCTAGAAAAAAAGATATTCGCAGAATGAACTAAGCTCATCTCATCTCATTTGCTTTCATCAGCTGGAAACAGCCAACAGTTGAAATGAAGTATTACTAGTAGTAGTAATGATCCAGCATACTTTCAATATGTTGAAATAAATAAATAAATGAAGATTTGAAATCCGAGACTATTAAAAAGGTAGGTAGGGAGTCAGGGCGACACAGGATTAATAATTACAAATCTTAGTCCACAACAATGGTAGTCTATATGTGATGATAAGTGAGGGGGGGGGGCGGACGACGATGACAAACAAACATCACATAATGACATGGAGAAAAAACCGGAAAAACGTTACGCTAAGAGTGATTAACAGTTAGTAAGTAATGAATGAGGAGATGATCTAATCAAAACAAAACAAGGCTATACACATAGATATGCAAAAAGGTGTATACAGTTAACATAGTAAACAGAGGTTAATTACAGTGTCTTTCTGAGTACATAGATCAGCGCTGAAAAAAGTTTGGTGGCAACAACTTCTACAAACTCTAATAAACATGATGATCTTGGTTTGTTGATTTTTATGAAGAATTGAGAAATATCTATTTGATGTGTTGTTTCCACCAGGCGACTGTCTGGTGATTGTGCTGGTAGACAACTTGCTATCATTCACACACAGAGATCTCACTCAGTATATGCTCATGAAATCAAGTAGACACTCTTCTTTCGTTCCGTCCTATGTACTTGCTTCTACAAACACAGATGAATTGGTATACACAGTTTGAGATGATGTGAGATGGGCGTTTGTCTACATTCAATTGTGTTATCGAGCATATACTGTATTGTAAACTGAGATCATTGTGGTAGTAAGGAAGCTCCTTCTCAGTGCAGCTTTCATTCTTCTGTCTATTATTCACAGGTGTTTCATCACTTGTGAATGCTAGACGAAGGAGGACAGACTTCTTCTCAGTCGTTGGATGGATGTTTCGGTCTCTCTCTCTCTCTGTGTCAATAACTTCTTTTGCATGCTTCATGATGAATTTCTTCGGGTATATATATCTTGTATAAGAGTCTTCTGAATGGTAGGGAATTCTTCTTTCAGTTTATCTTTTGAGCATAGCATAGTGAGTGTATATTCTAGTGAAGAGTGTCCCGACTGAACCACGTTTACAGCTGGTAGTGAAGGTACTGACGAATCCATGTGTATGCCTCCAGTGGATGATTTTCTCAGCTGTACCATCACATTTCCGTTTTATACTTAGATTCAAAAAAATTGTATCAGTCCACATTTTCATATTTCATTGTAAAATTATAACTTTTTTGATGAGCTTGGTTGATGATTCATATTGTCACATATAATTGAACGTATCATCGATATACCTGCGATAATATATCGTCTCCTTGATCGCAGAGTTCAGATGTGTTTGTTCGTTATTCTACAAATATCTCTACTGTTATATTCACATTTATTTACTCATTTCAGTCCATAGTACCTATGTCATATAGCTTCCATGCATTGAATCTTGACACCGTTAATGATGTTGACTAGATTATATCTTGCAGTCTGAATAATCTGATTTCTTTTCAAAAATTATGCTGACATTTCATATTTAAGTCTCATCTGTATATGTGTTGTTCTCACTTCAACTTTATATCTCACAAACAGTTTTATTTTCATAAACTACATCCTAATTACTTAGAATCTAGTGATGAATAGGTATATTGTTCTGTTATTTGACAGATTTATCTCTTTTCTAAGCTGTTTGTTTTTGTATACATCATATAGTGTTTTTCTCCTAGTTTTCTTATTATAAGTAACATGATTACTAAAATGGGGAATTGGCCATTTTGTATAAAATTAATTTACAATGAAAATTTTTATAGGCTTCAATTATCCTTCTTTTGAAATAATAAAGATATCAAATTCACAAAACTTTTATGTTTAAACGTTTAAATTTTTCTATTTTGATGTCATAGCAATACGAACAATCAGTTTAACCATTAAGCTTTGATTCCTAATGGCAATATCTTCAAAGCATAGATCAATTCACTCTATAGAGGCTTTATTTAACTCTACTAGAGGGATATTTATGATACTCTTTCATCAAATCATCTGCTATCTTGTTACTTGGTTACTCTTACATCATATTATGATAGAGAACAGAGAATTTGGTTAAAATCGAACTGAATATTTTAAGAAATATTGATCAAAGGGTGAAAAATTGACATTGAATGATTTCACAAACCCTGATTCATGAAGCTCTAACGATAGAATATCAAATCCTAGAGGACAGAGAGTACGCCAATCGTCAAGCTGTATATGTGTAGGCCTAAACAAGAGTTAAGCAATTCGACACAAGAGTTGGCTTCTATCCTCCCAGTGGCCTAGTGGATAACGCTTTCGCGTTTGAAGCGTTGGGTACTCGGTTCAAGTCTCAGTAGGCATATCCAACTAATGAGTCCCAAATAGGACAAAACGTTCATCCTGGATCCTACTGCTAGTCAAGTCGACTGCCTGTTGAGCTGAAATAAAATACTATAGGGGTATCGGTTTGATAGAACTGATTTTGGGTGATTGTGTCCAGGTTTTTGATTGCAAGATAATACTTCGTAAACCACTCGGAGTATACACATACATAATCCTATTATTATTGTTATTATTATTGCTATTCACATTACAAAATTATATGGTATATGTATTGTTATAACAGATATGGGCGCGTCATTGTCAAGCTTTATCATGTTCAAACATGCTAGATGGTGTTCGACATTCTGTTCGAGATTATGTTCGCCGACATCCGGATATCGTGCCTTTATTACAAACTCGACATAATAAATTTATACTTATCGAAGGTTTAAAACAAATGCGAATTCTTTACTTCAATTTACCTTTGATTGCTAACAATATTGCAAAAGATTTAGAAAAGAAAACTAAAAAATATAAAGGTGATTTACAGTTTTTTTCTGGTTTTTATTCCTAGTTGATAAGTTATTGTATCAATCTGTTGAAAGGTTGTATCTTATTCACTTTTGTTTCTTCTATGGAAAGAAGTAACCTTAAAGGGTGCTATCCATACTATGGTGTATCCCTATTCATCTAATTACTGGAATGCTCAGTTAGGGTTATATTTGCTGCATACTGACATATATAATATATATTGAGGGAGTTGTGGGGATTTGGAAGTATTTTAAGCTGTTTATTCATCGATGGAGGAACAAAGGAAACCTGAGAGCACTGGACAGCTGTTTCGTCCGACTAGTACGGGACTCCTCATGAGCTAACAGAAGTTGGAAATATGGAGCATTGGATTGTGACCCAGTGGCTAGCTAAATGGTAACCTGCTAACCACGGGACCTGAAGGTTGCGGGCTCGATCCCTGGAGGGCGGGGTCATGGATGCCCACTGCTGAGGAGTCCCATACTAGTTGGATGAAACAGCTGTCCAGTATTCCCAGGTTTCCTTTGTTCCTCCAACTGATGTTAGTCTACGATGAATAACAACTTGAAATATATAATTATGAAGTTTATATTTCAATAGGATTATGAATTTGCGAATCATTTACGAATTGTCTAGTTCACCTTCACATTTCTTACAGTTGAGTAGTTTTCCAACTGCCCAGTTATTATGGTACCAGTCGACAAGGTTTTTCTCTGGAATCTAGTCGTCAGCCAAGATCACAAGGTGTGATCTCGGACATAAAAGTATCATGAACTAGCGAAAGATGGTACTACTGAAGAAAATTAGGAGGTTAGAAGCCACGCAGACCAATGTTTAGGTTTGGCCAGTCAAATTGGAGAAGCGTAACCTGGTGGATGCGAGATAGCCGGGGGGATAGATTGAGGTGATGTGAAGTAATGCGAGTCTATGAGGTGAATTTGTCCGGATACGCTGCTACTGAGCTCGGATTTGAAGGAGCGAAACAGCCGTTCAGTGTTTAGATCACTATGATCTGGTTAATGAAATCTACATTTTCATGTAATAGGGTAATTATGTGAGATGTGAGTTGCTATGTCTTCCTGTACATCTGATTTTTTGTCTTTCTACTCACTACCCTTGATTAATTAGTTTTCACTGGACAAATCTGTGCCGTATACTTGCACATCTTAAATCAATATATAGTTGCTCTTTATAGTTTATAATACTGGCTGATGATTAAAGGTGAAATGAAAATTTGGGCCGTGGTAATATTCAAACCAGTGAGCAATTGAAGTAAGATAAAAATCAGTAGTTGGCTCTTCCTGGCTCACTTAATAGAGCACCGGAAACCTAAAGGCTACCAGTTTGAATCCTGTTGTAGCCCAAATTATTACTTCAGCTTCAATCATCACCCAGTATCAATGGTGTAAATCTGCCAAATCACAACTATCTCGCGTATCTAAGAGTACTAGAATTATACTTATGTAGTTTTCTACTTATTTCACTCAGGTTTTCAATGTTTCGTGTGAATTTTCATTTATTTTTCATATTAACAGTTTATTATACGATAATTTTGACTTTTCAATTATCATTATCTTATCAAATAAGTAAATTCTATTTAATCGATATTCTCTTATGTTCTGTCCTCTTATGTGTTTAGCTGAGGCTAAAATTTGGCAACAAATTCAACTGAAACTTGCTAGTCTACCACAAACTATTGATAATGTATGTATGCCTCTTGTAAAATGCATTAATCAAGGTCAATTGTGTACTACATTGGACAAAAAAGATATTTTATCTAAACCACTTCCTGATTTACTACTACCATTTCAGGTATTTTCTTTGTCTTTAATTTGTTTTTGCATATATTTTCTCTATTACATATCAGTTCATAATAGTTTTAGTTGTCTAATGTCAATCAAAGAAATTGACTCATTAGTTTAGATAGTTAATTTTTTGACCGAAGAGTCACGGGTTCGAACCCTGCTCCATTGACTGACGTTTAGGCAGCTAAGTAGTATGTATCATTAACTCTCATACATTAGGTTGTGATTCATTGGCCTCTACTTCATGAACGTGCATTTAGTCGTTGAGTGCATTTCAATGCAAATCAAGGGATAAATATTTCCATATTAGATTTATTTATTTTGATTACGCAGTGTGATACAGTATTATTTACTTGATGACGACGATCAAAGCATTAGTTATTACTACTCATGATCATGTCAATGTAATCAAACTACTTTCGATATCTGATTTTTATTGTCCTGTCACCCACCCCTCATATTTTTTGTTTCTAATGATAGCATAGTCTTCTATATCTCTGGGATAGGTGTTGCATCATTTCTATTACATGTGTTGGGTTGGGTGTTGATTCGATGAACAGAGATTCAGTAACCAATCTCTTTTTCCTCCTAATTATATTTGGATTTGAGTAAAGTGGTTTCATCCCACCTACTCTATTGTGTGGTTGTGTGTTGATACATGCATTGCAACAGCCGAGTTTATAGGTTTATATGTCACTTTAACTACAGCTTTGTTGAGGATCCTGCATAAATTTTCTGATGTACCTTCCTTATAGAGTAATACGGTGGAGATTGTGATCTCCTTTCTACTCAAGTTGTCGTTATTGTTGTTATTTCGTTTCTTATGTGTTCATTTATTAAGACATTCGTACGAACATACAAAAAACGAAAAAATAACAGAAATACAAGTACGAATAATAACGGCAACACAAGTAGAAAGGACTTCATAGCCTCCATTGTGTTACCCTATAAGGAAGGCACATCAGAAACTTTACGTAGGAATTAGGGTAGCATTTAAACCTACTTACAAACTCACCAAGAGATAAGCTTTGTCGGCTAGCCTAAGGATCCGATAGAACCAATCAAGCAAAATAATCTAATCTACCAAATTCCATGTAATGCTTGTGAGGTCAAGTACATAGGTCAAGCTAGCCAGTCGGGGTCAGTTAGAATAGTGGAACTTAGGAATTTAAAATGGTGGGGAATATTTGTAGCTCAGATGGATGATCTTGGTTGTATTTTTTTCTGTGAGCTGTGTTGTTCAGTCGTGGAGCTTCCATCGTCTTTCTGGACGACATCATCAGCACTAACTTCATTATGAAGTGAGCTGTCAATATCTCTCCCTGAGAGATTTAGTAGCCTTCTCAACGCACGAGGATAACCATAGACATGAATTCAATTTTGATAATGTAGAAATCTTGAACAGAGGAAATAAAGAATATCAGAGAATTCTTAGAAGCTTGGCATTCAGGTTAGTCAATAATCAATAGTTGTATGGACATAGACCCAATCTATCAACCAATGAGAAAAATGATAAATAACAGAAAGGTCAGAGATCAAGCAGAGGGACGGTCAACAGGAAAATCTATACAGTCAGTGACACAACAACCAAAGGAAACGACTAATCACAGACCACTTTGTCAAGGCAAGCTACTAAATTACTCACGGAGAGATATTGACAGCTCACTTCATACTGAAGATAGTGTTGATGATGTTGTCTAGAAAGACAATGAAACTCCACAATTAAACAACCCAGCTCACAGAACAAAATATAACCAAGATAGGGATTTAGCTAAATATAAAATGACAGACCCGAATAACATAAATAATTTAGAAAATAACTCGGCTATAGCAATGCATGTATCAACACACAACCACACAATAGAGTAGGTGGGATGAAACCACTTTACTCAAATCCAAATATAATTAGGAGGAAAAAGAGATTGGTTACTGAATCTCTGTTCATCGAATCAACACCCAACCCAACACATGTAATAGAAATGATGCAACACCTATCCCAGAGATATAGAAGACTATGCTATCATTAGAAACAAAAAATATGAGGGGTGGGTGACAGGACAATAAAAATCAGATATCGAAAGTAGTTTGATTACATTGACATGATCATGAGTAGTAATAACTAATGCTTTGATCGTCGTCATCAAGTAAATAATACTGTATCAGATAAACAAATTGAATATGAAATTTCTGTGTTTCCTTTGCCAATAATGATTGCCAATATTGCTGAGCTAAATTATCTTTAATGTATTAGAAATTGTAGATTAGAGATGACGAAGATATGAACTATGTACTAATTAGGACTCATTAATAACTTTGATCAAGTTTATCGCTACTGAAAGTGGTTTACTGTGATTTTATTAGATCAAGTGGGAGTTGGAAGATTAAACATTGAAAGTTGATATCTTATTATAAGTAAGAAATATCATATCAAACTAGTCTCGGTTTTTTTAAGATGACATCAAATAAAGATTATCTATTCCGTTGACTGATTTGCTTACTCTTTTTCATTATCATTATATGTATTGATCTCTTACTGTTTTCTTTTTTTTTTTCCTTAGCATTTACTTTTGAATTTCCCTCGAGTTTTATTTCATCATTGGGTTGTAGCTCATGCTGAAGTCACTGTAGATAAATTAACAGCTAATCGATCGAATAAAGTGAATCATGATTTATTTGTGAAAGAACAGATATGTTAGCCATTCTCTTACATGATGCACTAATTTTATTAGTTAAAGATAATGAACGTTATATTTTACGAGGTTTTAAAGCTGTTCGAGAACAAGGTGGTGGTAGTAGTTGTGGAAGTTCTGGAACTACTGGAAGTTGTACAGAACGTGTTTCAAGTTTTGGATCATCTAGTACACTTACCGAGAAAGAAAGACAAAATTTAATCAATATATCTGGACATTCTTCTATCTCATCAAATAGTTCAATTAGTTCTGTTCTATCCAATTCAAATGTTCAATCGCATACTAGTCTTGTATCTGCAGCTGCTAATGCTGCAGTTGCAAGTATGACTGATCGTTCTTCAACATCAGGAAGTTCTAAACTTGTCCCCATTTTCCCATTGATAGATGTGTTTACTTCATGTGGTGAAAAATTTGGTAAGTTTAGTATAAAGTTGTTAACCTAATTAATCTTGTTATCTTTATCAAAATTCATAATACCTAAGCAATTCATTAGTTTAAGCTAGAGGATTACATGTTCGATTCCCGATTCACCTAACCAGGTTTAAGCAGATAGATAGTATCATTAGCCCCCCCTCACACAATATATGTGACTCCTGGCCTACTGCACATGGTTACTGAGTTCACCTCGATTCCTTATTCAAACCTAATTTTTAAATGAACAAAAAATAAGTCTACTTTGTTGTGGCTAACAGAGGAACCCAGAACGAGAGTTTCATCATATTTGAGACTTGTCAGCTGGATGTGCCTGTTTCTCAGTGACTTATTTTGTTCTCACTGAGGTCGAACAATTCGATCCAGTAAAACAACGAAGGATTAAAAATGTATCTACCCGTTGTACAAGAGGTGGTTATCGTGTCTTCATGGCCTAGTGGATAACGCTTTGGTATTCGAAGGGATGGGTACAGGATTCGAGTCTGAGTGGGGAACAATATCACTTACTGAATTGCAGGTACATCCAGCTGACTAGTGAGTCCCAAATAGGACGAAACGTGAATCCTGGACTCTTCTGCTAGACACAACCAAGTAAATTATCATAAAAAGTCAGTTGTTTAAAGTTTTGAAAAAGTTATTCTGAACTAATCAGAAGTAATTAATCCCCGGGGATGTTTTGTGCAGTGTATTCATATTACACCTATTTATTGTAACAAATCGTTTTTTCTATAGAGATGAGGTACAACCGTTAAGTTTTTCATCATGAATTCAAAACCACTCCACCCACATGTCAATTTTGATATTCATGAACCAATATCATTGGTTCTTACAAACTCAGTGTGAATCTTTGGACTCTATAGAAGAAGTTATTCCAGGATTTCTGGAACTTTTATTTCAATACATTGAATATTTCCATTTAGATATTTAGAAAAAGACTGATTAAGCGATGAAATATATTCCTTTTCAATCAGGTTTTCATCTTGGGCTCTACACTAATATGCATAGGTATAAAATTTAATCAAAATAATGATGTAAATAATCAATAGAGTTACTAAAATTGGAAACATAAATATTGATAGAAACAAGAAGGGGGAAAAGGTGTATAAAGTAAACCTAGAAGTTACATCATGTTGACGACACACGGTAATGAAAGTGGTCAAAAAAATACTTCTTTTCGATACAAAGGTTAGGTTTGTAAAGGTGGATTGCAATCACCTCTGCTATGTGAAGTAACCGAGTTCGTAATCCATGAGGTAAATTAATTGGAATCTAATGGATAATTTTGAAGGCTTTCTAGTAACCACTTGATGCCCTGTGTCAACTAAGTGGGCAAGTTATAGAGCTCTTTTATTTCATTCATGGAAAGCTTCAACAAACTTTTAATCTCATTCATTTTCCATCAAATTCTTTATATGGTTATACTAACATTGCAAATCCACTTATTCTATGGTACTTTAACTATGCATGGTGCAATTTATTATCTTGATTCTAATACCTATCATAAAGTTGTCATGATGTTTTTCTTAGCATCTTTCATGCCGAGCAACATTGGCTTATCCATTAGATTAATGGTCTGAACATCCATTGTATACTTTAATGATAGATCATGGCTAGCAGTGGAATCCAGGATGCGCATTTCGTTCTATTTGGGACTCACTGGTCAGCTGGATGCACCTGCTTCCCAGTGAGTGTTGTTCCCATCAGGATTCCGACTCGGGAGCGATCACATCCACTACACCACCGAGTCACGATAGCTCCCGAGTCCGAGTCCTGGTGGGAACAACATCACTCACTGGGAAGCACGTACATCCAGCTGACCAGTGAGTCCCAAATAGGACGAAATGCGCCTCCTAAATTCCACTGCTAGCCATAATCCATCATTAATATGATTACAACGCAGGCAATATCGAGGCATCCACACAGGAGTCCATATGTCAATGGAGACCGATCAATTCGGTCCAATCAACGACGATATTCTATAAAAACAATTATACCATTATATACTTTGGTAAAAATGACTTTTGAATATTTGAGTCTCTAAGTTTTATGCTTAACTATTAAGTTATTTACATAGCATAGGATGCCATCTACCGACAGAAGTCGAGCAATTCTACTCTGTATAGCGATGGGTAATTACAATTCTTAAACAACAACTAATACTCGTTGCGCAAAAGTTGACTATCGTGCCTCAATGGATAACACCTTGAGGTTTGAAGTGATTTCACTGCTAGCCTTCAACCAGACTATTTATATAGCATCCTATAAGGCGTATTTGTATTTCTGTAATCCCGGCTAAGTATATTAGAACGGACAACAAAATAAACATATTTCGTACTGTGCTGCAGTTCTTTCTGTTCTACTAATATGGCTGTGAAACACGGGCATTAAAAATAGAAGACATGAGAATGCTACCAATACCTTCGTAGCATACGCCGTGTTTTGTGGTGTTACCATGTGAGTAACGCAGAAGTCAGCGGTAGAGATTTAGGCAGGAGAGTTAAGACAGTTGATGGGGTTGTGAACCTTCATCGACTGAGATGGCTGACTGGGACATGTGTTACATATGCCTAACCACAGTCTGCCTCGTCACACAATGTTGGCTGAAGTAGGTTGAGGCTGGAAAAACTCAGAGCGGCCAGACTAAAAGATGGCATCAATGCATGAAGTTGTTGACTGTTGGTTTGAGTGATGTAGATTGATGCAGACTAGTCGGTTCGGGTACGGGGGATTAAAGGAACCAGTAGTTGGAGACTCTAGGTGATATGGCTGAGAACCGATATCAGTGGCGCAGATGTGTATACACACTGTCCTCATCTGAACCTCTGTAGTTAATCTCATCACCTTCTCATTGTTCCTTGCTTTCCTTTACTACTTTCTACTTCTACTTTCTTTAGCCGATTTTTCTTTCCTTCTTCATCTTCCGTTTTATTTTCTTCTTACTTGATGTGGTGATATGAGATGAGGTGTGACAACTTGAACGGTTACACAGTAATGCCTAGACCTATGTTGATCTTTATAATGATTATTCAAAATATTTATTATTCATTCTAATATTCTACGCCGGGATTATATAAATAAAAATTGACCCTTTACAATGAATCATACTAACTCAGTGCCCACATTTTTTAAACCATCCAGTTATTTGTTGGTCAGGCCACGTTCATATCTACATAACACTTACGGGTTAATATTACATGGCGATTGATAGATAGTTTGTAATCATTAGAGTACGACAGTGTAATCTTACCTTGTCTAAATGTAGAGTAGTTAGTCATAATCAATACATATTTTTAACTACGATGAGAAATCATTGTCTTCTATGAGATTATGTTTATGAAACACTTCTTCGATGATAACCTCACTTCAGTCCCCTGCTATCACTGCTAAATGCATACAGGCCTTTGGATAGAGATTTTACTTTTAACCACTAACAGCCTATAAGCTGAGGATGAAGTGAGGTGGGGGGAGTGGTAACAGTAATTAGATTTAATCTGACCCAGATCTAAAACACCTATGGCTAGTTCTTTTAATTTATTGATATTGTTTTTACTTAGTAATATCTCAACATAATTGAAATAATTTTTGAATTACAGGTGGTGATCATTTGTTAAATATTGTTTTCATGAAACAGACAGTTTTAATCCGGTTATTATTTTCAAAAGAGGATGATCGACAGAAGTGAGTTTTTGTTGTTGTTGTTGTTGTTGTTGTCATTTTTGTTATTAATGCTTATGATGATGTCATCCTGAGTAGATGATGTATGTACATCTTAAACGGTTTGTTATTAGAACCATATTATCATTTTGATTATCTGAGATAACCGTGGTTTGGCAGACTAGTATTGATACTAGGTGATGATTGAAAACCTCTGTTCTCTGTTTCGAATCCGACCGTGGTCTAGATTTTCACTTCACCTTCAATCATCACCCAGTATAAATACTAGTCTGCCAAACCATGACTATTTCACATAGTCAAAATGATGATCAATACGATGCTCCATCTCTGCATTTCGGTTCGATTTCGATGAGGATGAGAAGTCCTGACTAGGCAGCCAGTGTGCATATGATCGAGCGGTAGTAACGCATCACGTAGTCGGAAAAAACCCTTGGTGATTGAAGTGAAGTAAGAATCTGGTCAGCAGTTGGACCTCGTAGCTCAGTTAGAGTAGAACATCGAATTGGGAATCCGGTGGTGGTGGCTGGTTGGAATCCGGCCGCGGTCAGAATTTTCATTTCACCCTCAATCATCACCTAATAAAATCCTGTCGTCAAATGTTTCTGAATCTTCATATTTATTTATTGTGCATGACTGGATAGAAAGTTTGAATAATTTTTATAGATGCTTAGAGGAATATACATGTCAAGCTAGTCTTAGATAGAATAATCATGTTATACTGTGATAACTAATAGATAGCGTTGCTGAAATACTCATGTTAATGACTAGCAGAGGAACCCAGGATGCGCGTTTCGTTCTATTTGGGATTCGTCAGTTGGATGTTTCTGCACCTCAGTGAGTGTTGTTTCCCCTGAGACTTGAACCCGGTACCCATCTCTTCAAACGCCAAAGCTTTATCAATTAAGTCACCGGAGCATGATATCGTTGTTGAATTTTTAGTTTTCGTATGCATACTTCTAGGTCTTACATCCTTACTGAAGACTCGATAGTGTTAATCTTGTATGAGTATTTGAAATATCAATTCAGTGTTGCCACATCAGTGTTGTGTGTATCAGTTTACTTGCTCCTGTGGAGCTAATTAGATCGACCGTACTGTGTACCAGCTTATGCAACGCACTTATGAACACTTCCCAACTTGGCTGACAAGGGGACAATGGAAATACATCTTCAGCTGTGCAACAGAACACTTGGTAAACTCAAGACATTTAGCTCCTTTTGATAATTTCTTTAAATATTCTGTACAAAGTGCTACCTAGACACTTGAAAGGAGTCAGGTTAAGACATCTAAGCATAACTGAAGCACTAGCGATTCAAGAATTCAAACCATCATTATGCGTTCAAAAGGAAGTGTGTACAACCTCTTCCTTTGGTATGGCGATCGTTTAGGATCGATCCTATTTTGTTATCATTTCGTCTATTTCCCCATTTTAATCGCCTTTGTCGTACAGTTTGTATGAACCTTTGACCGGTAGTGTTCTATTCTTTCAACTATATATTCATGAATGTACACCTAAGAGGATGATTTCATCGAAAAGGAAATGTTTTCAAACAGATTTGCTTCCATAAGCAAATAAGTTATTCATGAGACACTTGATTCACTATCAGTCATTGTTTGTTTCATGTTATCAAAATAAAGAGCACTTCTACAGGATACTGATGTGTTCGTAGTAGAGCTATGGGTCATTGGTTTTAGGAAATGATTTTCATCCAGTGGGTTACGAGTTTGAATATCGCTGCACCTCAGCAAGGTTTTGACAACCTGTTAGTGTCATCGCCCATTTCACAGATATGCACAACGTTTTTGAGTACGTTTCGAATGTGTTGGTGATGCGTTAAACGTACAGGAGAAGTAGACATTCTTTTGTCAAGTTAGTAGTTAAAACGCAAATGTTGTTAGCAGTCTAAGTTGATATACTGTTGAAAAGAAAAACATTAACCGTGTCTGTGATATGTATACTTTCAGGTATGGAGGGTCTTGGATGGTAGAGGCGTCCTGTGCTGATTTAACACTGAAATGTACTCTTCAGAATTTTATTGAAAGGTGGAAATTTCCGTCATTGTTCCATCTTATCGTCTTTTTTACCTCAAAAATCCAGTCATAGACGATTGAATTCCCCTCGGTCTGATTTGGTCGCACACACACTAATGTGGTAATCTTCTATAACTGCAGAGTCATTGATTCCACTCAATAGTTTGTGTTAACATATAATATTGGGTGGTAATTGAAGGTGGAATGAAAATATAGACCACAGCAGGATTCGAACCAGTGGCTGCAGCATTACCGGCCTAATGCTTTACCAAATGACCTATGAGACCCATTTTCTGACTAGATCTCAATTTCACTGCAGTCACCAAAGCTTTGCTCAACGATCATGTGAATTTGTGATGCGTTTGGTCGTAGTCACACTGGTTGCCCAGTGAGGACTTCTCATCGAAATCCCACTGAAATATAGAAGTGCAGCATCATATTAGTTATGGGTTTGGACATGTAATATATCCGACAGTGCGGCGAAACCCTGAAGGTCCTGAGTTCGATCCCTAGCCTGGTCGTGGGTGCGTACTGCTGAGGAGTCCCATACTAGGACGAAACAGCTGTCCAGTGCTCCCAGACTTTCAATGGTCCCCCAACTAATGTCAGTCCATGATGAATACTACTTCTAAAACCGTTAGTCATTTAAGTGGAATTATGATCTTGTCAGGAACCGGGTGTCGTAGCTTAGTTGATTGAACACGGGACCGGTAACCCAGGAGTTGTTGGGTCAGACTTTCATCAACCAGTGTCACTTATATACAAGTCTGTTAAATAACAGCTATCTGATATAGTCAAATTGATAATCCATAATAGATTATATCAGGTAATCGAGACATTTAAAACATTTCATTCACTGAATAGAATCAAAATGAGAATATAATCCTTTCTTTGAGGCTTACTTAACTGCTCACGTACCTTCAATTTTTTTGTTAACAACTAGTTTTTCTTCATTTCTAACTTTTGAAGTGGGAAGAAAAAAAATCTGCCTACACACTTTCTAGCAATTTTTTTTCTAATGGATACTTTCATATGGATTTTTTTGTTGTTGTGATTATTAGATGGTCAGCTTATATACAAGAAAATAGTGTAACTACACAAAATATTGATCGACAACGTGTACTGAAACCAAGTGCATCATCATCATCATCGGCTCAAAATCAACCATCTGTAACTTTATCATCACCATCTGAATCATTAATCTCTAAAAATCCAAATATCCTACCAGTTACTAATGAAATCTCTGTTATCACTCCTCAACCATCTACACAAAATTTGAAAACATCATTTACTAATATGCTGTCTATAACAGAACCGATTAGTACAGATTTACTCAACAATGAAGATAAATCTGTTCTACAAATTGATGGTATTATCAATAATCCGACTATTTGTTCAAATGATGAGACTATTTTATTTGTAGATAAATTACAAACTGCTATGAGTAAGTCTTTTTTTAATGTCTAAAAATCAAACTGAATTTTATGATTGATTATTATTATTTGTCCCTTGGGTTCCTAGTGGAACATAGGGCTTCAGTAGCACGTCTCCAGTGCACTCTCTTCTCTGCAGTCTTTTGAACCTGGCTCTACGATAGCCCAGAAGCTCTGATTTCTTCCTCATATGATCTCCTCCATGTCACCCTCGGACGCCTAACTCGTCGTTTTCCATCTGGGTTCCACTCGACAACTTGGCTTGTAGCGTGATGTCCCCAAATGGTCTTCTCAATGCAGTGCCTCTAATCACCAAATCGTTGAATGCACAGAATTCTGCAAACAATTCTCCATTCTCGTTCATTTCACGTAGCGCTTCTCCGCCCATGGTTATTTCTCTTCCTGTTTTGTCCGCTGCCAGTTTGGCATTCATGTCGCCCATTAGAATTTTGATGTCGCCATCTGGGGTGGGGTCTTGTACAGTGTTGATTGCAGTTGTCTGTAGAATTCCTCCTGTTTCTCTTGCTCTTCATTATTTGTAGGTGCGTAGCATTGTATGATTGTGACCTTCCTTCCTTTTGAGTTGAACCTTGCTGTCATGATCCTGGAGGAGATTGGTTCCCAGTGCATGAGAGCCTTCGATGCTCTTGGGACATCATGGTAGCCACTGCATATCTCAGTGTGCTCGTGGTCGTCGTCTGGGTGACAATATCAGAGTAGATTATTGATTCTCCAGTTGACAGTTTGGAGAGTCCACTCCCATTCCACCTACTTTCGCAGATTCCAAGCATTTCCATGCCATATCTCCTCATCTCTTTTGTAATCTGGGCAGCCTTGCTGGGTTCAAACATCGTGCGGACATTCCATGTCCCCACGTTTACTTTCGCTTTCATCGAGAGAGGGAAGACACGTGGGCCAATTGGCTTCCCGAAAGCAGGCTTTCACCAACTGGCGTCATTTCGCCTCTCCGATTCCAGCGAGGAATAATTTCATTTTCATTTTTTATATTTTGTTTGTGCTTTGAAGTTTTTTTATCGATTGGATTGGTTTTACGGGGTACGGTTGCTAGCCCTATGCGAAAACGTTATATCAATTTCTTCATGTTCAGATACATTCAGTCCTTATATGGTACTGAATCATCTATTCCGTGTGATATAAAGTCAAGATAGAAATATTCAAGTTATTTTATTCTTTATCAGAAGGTTTGTAAAATTCATTATGGACTGACATCAATTGGAGGAACATTGAAAACCTGGGAGTGCTGGACAGCTATCTCGTTCCTAGCACTGCGTACCTATGACCCCACCAGGGATCGAACCCGCGACCTTCAGGTTCCGTGGCCATCATGTTACCATTTAGTCACTGGGTCGGAAATCAATCGTCCATATTTTCTACTTCTGTTAGTTCACGATATAGCGTTTTATGTCAAAGATGATTCAGTTGCCCAAGGTTGTAAGTCATGTATCAGCTGGAATAGATAATTTAGGTGTATGGTCATGCAACCCTAGTTACTACTTCCGTCGAAATACGCTGAAGTGGTAGCGGAGTGGGAGAAAGCTGCCACATTAGAATATGTGTAACACTAGTCTAGTCCACTTTGTTTATAAAACTATAGACTTTTGGCTGAGATCATTTGTATCGTGATAAGAGACTTCATGTTCTCGTACTGTGTACATCTTAGTATTTTGAAAACATAATTCAATGTTTAAAATTCTTAGCTTCATTCCGTTCTGTCCTCCTATACGACTGTGAGACATAACCGTTGAAAGTAGAAGATATGGAGCGAGTATAGGGTTTACATCACAAATGTCAATCACTGTGTGAGCAATGTTAAAGCTGGTCAAACGGTATTAGACAAGACAGGCAAGTCGATTGTTGAGATTATCAGCTTATAGATGTACTGAGCATGTTGAGACAACTCATAATAAGGGCAGCTGGATTAGTTAGAAGAGAGCTCAGGATGGCCAGAGCAAGACAGGACACCAATCGATGTAGATTGCTCGGTTGGAATCCTTGGTTTAGAACTCTTGGTGACATCATTGAAAATCAGTCACAGTGGCGCAAATGTATTCACTTCTTGAGGTCTTCCATAGCCTGAATATTTACACTAATCTTTTTATTCAGTTTATTTCTTCTCTTATACAACTTTTTCTACTTTGATATCGCCCTTCTTACATTCACCTGTTCTCTATATACTACTATGAAGTGTAGCAACTTGAAGTGATGCACTTGTGTGCGAGATTCTACGTTGATTTTGCCCATGTGTCCGATATTTTCTACAGTTGATTGAGTCCCAAGTACATACATAGAATTCTTAATGAGATCATAGTATATTACTAAATTATGTTTATTTGGTGTTGCTAACTGATACTACTAGTGGATGAAAGAGGGGAACCAATTGGCTTTTAATTCATGTTTGTGTGTGTGTATGTGTGTTATAGTGACAAAAGAGGGAATACTAACAATCAACTGAGTGTATATATTAGGATAACTATACAGAAAATTGTGAACATTTAGTTCAACTTTAGTTCAAATTTGCGTCCACTTTTTCTGAGCTTGAACAATCGGTTAGCATAACAAGCTCTCATGTGATTAATATACGTCTCATGCTCTAGCATATAGACACTTTAATCGGGTTGAGTAGAAATTATTAAATAACCGAAATAGGGGTACTCAGTTAGATTTTTTTTTAAAATAACTAATTCGTCTAAAAAATTAATGATTGATCGTGGCTAGCAGTGGAATCCACGATGCGTACTTCGTCCTATTTGGGACTCGTCAACTGGATGTACATGCTTCTCAGTGAGTGATGTTGTTCCCATATAAGTTATTAGATAATGGATTTCTTTCGGATTCCGTGCTGATCCCCCCACATATATCGATATTCTTCTAACCGGTATCGAGAATGTGAAACTCTCAGTATATTTCATCTGTTTGTATATTGTCTCATAATCTCTGTAGTAAGACTTCTTAATGATTGTGTTTTACTTTTGAAGGATTAAGCAATGCTTTAGAAGACTGTTGTTTTCCAATTCAATAAAATTATCACTTGAAGAACTAATTACTTAATCATCTAATTAATTGTTGACATAATCATTATCTCATTGTCTCCCTAGCTAGTTAATAATGAATACTAGAAATGATTATACAGTTAGTCATCTCTTGTACTTTAAAGATAGAGTAATTTGTTTCATGAATTTTTTAAAGATGTGTGAATATTTGAACATAATTTGAAGAATTCAATGCTCTTGCATATCTTCTATGAAAAATTTTCTTGTAAACTTTGGATATAGGATTAAAAGTAAAACTGTCTTTTGATTCTGAGATTATCAATCATTTCTTGAGGAATATCGATCTATAGTATAATTGTTTTTATATGATACCGTCGTTGATTGGACCTAATTGATCGGTCTCTATTGGCATATGGGCTCCTGTGCGGATGCCTCGATATTGCCTGCGTTGTAATCATATTAATGATGGATCGTGGCTAGCAGTGGAATTTAGGAGGCGCATTTCGTCCTATTTGGGACTCACTGGTCAGCTGGATGTACGTGCTTCCCAGTGAGTGATGTTGTTCCCACCAGGATTCGGACTTGGGAGCGATCGCTTCAAACGCCAACGCATTATCCACCATATCCAGCTGACCAGTGAGTCCCAAATAGGATGAAATGCGCATTCTGGATTCCACTGCTAGCCATGATTCATCATTAACATAATGTCGATTTATTTTGAAAACCATCATTTCCGACTGCTTCTTCACCAATTGGTTATTATTATTAGTATTCTATCTGAGACAGCTATAGTTTAGCAGACTAGTATTGATACTGGGTGATGGTTAAAAGTGAAATGAAAATTCGGACCGTGGCAGGATTCGAATCAGTGGCCACAGGGTTTCTGGCCCGATGATCTACCAACTAACCTGCGAGGTTCGACTGATGACCAGATTTTTATTTCACTTCAATCACCAAAGGTTTTGCTCGACTACCATATGAATTCGTGATGGGTTACTACTGCTTGATCGTATTCACACTGGTTACCGAGTCAAGACTTCTCATCCCAAACCAAATCTACTTAAAGTGGAGAAGGGTAGCATCATATTTATTACTATTTTGACTATGTGAGATAGACGTAGTTTAACAGACTAGTATTTATACTGAGTGATGATCGAAGATGAAACAAAAATCTGGACCACGGCCAGATTTGAACCAGCTGCCATCGGGCTTCCCGCCCGACGCTCTACCATCTGAGCTACGAGGTCCGACTTCTGACCAAATTTTTATTTCGATTCAATCACTATGGATTTCACCCAACTACCATGTGAATTCGGGATGCGTCACTATCGCTTGATCGTATTCACACTGGTTGCCTGGTCAGGACGTCTCATCTTGATCGAAATCTAATTAGATTGGATAGAACGGAGAGGATCATATTGATTATCACTTTGACTATCTAATCCGACCGTGGTCCAAATTTTCATTTCACCTTTTAATCATCACCCAGTATATTAATATTACTATTCATAGTACCATGTCCTGAAGCTTCTGTGTTCATATTTGAGACCATAAGATAGATAGTAGTTGTGTTTGGTGAATAGTAGTTCGATTTACAAACAACTTGCCTGTACCAAACACAATATATTTAGTTGTTCACTTTATGTAAATTGTTTTTGATAAATATCTATCATCATTCAAACAAGTTTGGATGATTTAAATTATTTCAAGTTGTTATTCATCGTAGACTAACATCAGTTGGGGGAACAAAGGAAACCTGGAAACACCAGACAGCTGTTTCGTCTCACTAGTATGGAACTTCTCAGCAGTGTGCATCCACGACCCCACCCTCCGGGGATCGAACCCGCCACCTTCAAGTTCCGTGGTCAGCACGTTACCATTGAGCTATCCACTGGGTCAGAATCCAACGCCCGTATTTCCAACTTATGTTAGCTCACGATATAGCGCAACCGTCACCCAATGTCACCGTTGAGTAACTGTCCTCATGACCATCAGGCTTTTCCACCACCGGTCACGGTCACGACTTCTCATTGGAACTTCGGGAATACCTCTCGAAGCTAGTCACCAATGAGCACCAGTTGAGCTATATCGTGGTGTACATGGTGTACGAAGTTGGAAATATGGAGCATTGGATTCTGACTCAGTGGCTAGCTCAATGGTAACGTGCTGACCACGGAACCTGAAGGTCGTGAGTTGGATCCCTGACGTGGCGAGGTGGTGAGTGCGTACTGGTGAGGAGTCCTATACTAGTGGAACGAAACAACTGTCTAGTGCTCTCAGGTTCCCTTTATTCCTCCAACTGATGTCAGTCTAGGATGAATAAGAAATTGAAATATTTCCAAATCCCCACAACTCCCTTAAAAATTTAATTTAAATTATTCACCAATTCATTTTTTTTCTTATCAGATTTTATAAATATTGTATCTTTTCTCAGTATCAGTCTACAACTTTTTAAGTGAATGGTTTCTATTTTTATCCACAGCTTTTTTATTGTTGTAAAGTATCATTTCATTACTTGAATGAATCTGTGACCAGACAACGTGCTGTTATCCTGTATATTTAAAAGAGTTGTTTATACATATCCCACTGTGATTATTAAATAAGTTTATGGTATAGTATATAAAAAAGATTGCTTAGATCCTCATTAAAAAACCCTAAATCACTGAAGTTTTTCACAATTAATCATGTTGTTTCGAAGTTTCGAGAACAAGGGTGTAAATCTACGTGTAAATATCTGATTGGTTGAAGAGACAAAATCAATAGCATATACCTTTTTAGAAAGGCCTAGAAATAGTCAAGGCCATTGTTGTCTTTTGTATACATCTACCATCTTATCACCTTTTCTATTTACTACTGAGGAATTGAGCCACCATCAAGGGTGGAATCTGAAGGTGAACAACCAAATTAGTGTTTCGTTGTGAATATATATGTGAAAATATATCCACTGCTCACCTGTAAGTATATCTCCTCTTTATCTGACCTTAGACGGATTAACCTTGTCACAAGAGACTACTTAGTAAACCTAAAGTAGTTGGACGAAGTGATAATATTAGATAAGAATGTTAACAGGATAGAGAGTCTTCTGGATACCTGGGTGCGTTTCTCGCCACTCAAATTCAAATTGTTGCATTCAACAATACAGTGAGCGCATTGACCGCTTCATTCACTTGACATCAGCCCATAAAGTCTTTGACTATTGGTCTAAGCAGTGTACATAAATTTTAGACTTTCCAGTTGGGATCAACGTGACAACCGAAACCAGTGCTTGAAGACTTTAGGTGATATAGTTCAAAGTCGATCTCTCGTGTAGATAAATCCACATGCTTTCAACCAACCCATAATTAAGTGCTATCAATAAGGCATCTATTCTCACTCTCAGGTTGGTTCACTTGAGAAGTCAACATTTTCCATCGGTAATACCAACAATCCTCCAGTTGGTTTCACTTTGAGATGAAGATCATTCCTAAATGAAGTGATTTCCAACTAATCGCTTATCATTTCATGGGGAACAAGTACAAATCACTTTTAAGATGATGAATGAAACTTTAAAGTTGATCAACAAACACTAAGAAAACATTAAAGGAGTATGATTGCACTTCAAGATGGTAGGAAAGCTGATGTACTGGTAGATAACAGAAACGGTATGCAAAGTGGATGAATTCATGGTAGAACATACATTGAAAATGATGGATGTATGAGTACGAATTACATGTAATATAATAAGATGAAGGAATAGCCAGAAGAAAAGTCGTGGACTAAGTTATTGGGAAGGTATGGTTTATCGAGGTAATGTAAAATAAACCACAAACTCCTTTTGTACACATGGATTTGGTTTTAGTCAACCGATCAATGTTGCATTACAAAACAATCTACTATTACTCTATCCTATCGATGACATAGGAAGCTATATTTCAGTTGATAACATGATCTGTATCAAGGATATGTATGTACCAATGAACATGTTAGATAGTCTCGCACCTTAGACGCTGACAAGATGCAGAGTCTTCTGAACACTTTCAGCGTCAATTCGAGAATGTTTAGGATGCGTTTCTCACCACCCAAATGCAAATTGCTGCTCTAGAATTGGTCTTCAGTGGTGCCACGGCTAACAATAGAGACTGAAGTGGTTGAGTGTGTCGACCACTTCAGTTACCTGGGAAGTAGGATCAGCCCTGGTGGGGGGTCATTTGCCGATGAAATCTCTGCACAGATACAAAAGGCTCGATTGGCTTTCACCAACTTACGCCACCTATGACGCCGCCGTGATATCCGATTGTCTACTAAGGGTGGCGTATACTGCACAGCAGTCCAGTCTGTTGTACTGTATGGTTGTGAAACATGGGTATTGAGCGTGGAAGACATGATAAGGCTGGCTGGAGGTGTTTGACCACTGTTGCCTTCGTAGTATAGGCCGCCATATTCTGTAGTGTGACTATGTGAGTAACACAGAAGTCAGGAGTAGAGTTTTAGGGATGGAGAAGAGGTGAGTTGGTTGACGAGGTTGTGGACGTTGATTGACTGAGATGGTTGGGACAGGTGTTACGTATGCCTTGTTACCGATTGCCTGGTCACACAATGTTGGGGGAAGTAGGTGGAGGCTGTAAAAAGTCCCGATGTGGCCAGAGTAGAGCATGGCATGAATGTATGAAGTGTTTGACTGTTGGTTTGAGGTATGTGGGACGATGTAAAGTAAGTGGTTGGGGTCGGTGGGACAAGAGGAACCAGTGGTTGGAGACTGTAGGTGATCACATGGCTGAGAACCGATGTCAGTGGTGCAGATGTATCCCCACACACATTATCCTCATGTTAACGACGCTATACCGATTCTCAGCGTTTTATCATTCTTGGTTTCTCTCTTTTTGTAGTTTATATTTATTTTGAGTGGATTGTCTTATCTTGATCTTTCAGCTCACTGTCTTTTTGCTTGATATACTGATATGAGGTGTAGTAAGTTGGACCGTTACTCAGTTAATGCCTGGTCCTATGTTGATATTGATGATGATGAGTCTCACACCTTTCAGTGATAAGTTTTTCGATAAGCGTTCAAAGCAAGTCGTTGCTAAGATAATTACACGCATAGTTTGGTTATTTCCCTAACAAATGTGTCTGAGATGTATTACCTCTTAAGGTTGTATTCATCATGGACTGACATTAGCTGAAGAAGCACTGAAAGCAGTGGACAGCTGTTTCGTCCTTGTATGGCACACTCCTCAACAGTACGCACTCATAATCTCGTCGGGGATCGAATTCCGAACCTTCAAGCCTCACAGAAAACGTGTAGACCATTCTTTTTCTTTCTTTTATTTACTCTATGAATAAAATTCCATCTAGTTAGATAAACAGAGTTGTTTAATTAAAATTATGCCCATTGTGGCCTTTTGTACGTGACCAAATGAAATGAACTACTGTTGTGTGTGTGTGTGTGCGTGTGTGTGTGTTGAGAGAAAGTGAAATTCTCCTTATCCCCCCCCCTACACAACCTTTATTCACGTCCTTCTATTTATTTTTTTACACATAAACCTTGTCTGCTACCGAAATAAATCGTAGAGACGAGCTAAGAAGTAGACAACTGTCGTCAATCTGTAGACATCTAAATCAAGTTGGAATTTGGTAGTCAATTCTAACTGAATATGATGATTATAAGTAGACTATAATAAAGGTGAAATTGTATATATTATTGTCTACGTGTTTAGTATAAAATAAGAGGTTGAATAGTCTCGTTTAACATTGTATTTATTATTAAAGATACAATTACTGAACTATAGTAGACATGGAGAGTGAATTGAAAGGAAAAAAAAATGAATAAACAGTCTAATAATCAGATAGATAGAGAAAATTAACGTTGGATCTTGCATACATTTGGATCGATTCAAGTTGGCACACAAAGAACAGGTGGATAGAAACAGAATGATATCAAAGTAGACAAAATTATATAAGAAAGTGGAGGTTAGTTCAAATATTCAAGCTATAGAAGACGTCAAGGAATGAATATATCTCTGCTAGTTTTATCATTTGATAGGTCTATGATATGTATACAACTGATATTCATTTGTCGTATACTACTACCAACTAATTATGGTGGACGCTTATTATTCTTTTAATGAATAAAGATTTCTTTACATCATTTCTATACCTGTCTGTATGTTTCATCAATATTTCATAGATTGTTTTCTTCAGAAAGTCGCCTATATATGAAGACGCCTTTATCAATACAGTTTACAATCTTCTACTACATTCTCTTTCCTCAACATATGTAGAACTTTGATCCTGTAACCATTTAAACAAAAGAAAAAACAACAGTTGAATATAATACCTTCATTTTTCTTTGGTCTGAAATATCTTCATTCTTTTGTAATATTCTAAAAAGTTGACTTTGTTGTCCAGAGATCCAGACACTTACACCTACACACTAAATATAAATAAAAGGTAAATAGATTAGTCTATACATGTTCACCATGTTCCGTTCACAAGATGTAAAACTTGAACATTTAGTAACATAGTGAAGCTTGATACAAACGATTTAATCCTTACTTATTTATTGGTATACTTGTAATCCTCCGTTGTCTTACTGGATCGATTTGTTTGACCTTTATCGACATATGGGCTCTTATGTGGATGCCTCGATATTGCTTGAATATTTATTAGGATAATTCTACTCGGTTGTGGCTGGCAGCGGAATCTAGGACTCGCATTTCTTCTTATTTGGGACCCACTAGTCAACTGGATGTACCTGCCACCCCTGTGCGGAGTGATGTTGTTCCCACCCAAACTCGAACCTCGTACCCATCGCTTCGAACTCCAGGGCGTTGTCCACTATGCCACAGAAGCACGACAGCCACCTCTTGTACAATGAGTGTTTAGTCATTACTACTTATTAATATGGCTAACGTGCATTCGTGGCCTAGGGAATAATGCCTTAGCGTTTGAAGCGATGCGTACGAGGTTCGAGTCTGAGTGGGAACAACATCACTCCGCAGTGGGTCGCAGGTACATTCAGCCGATGAGTCCTAAATAAGATGAGATGCGTGTCCTGGATTCCTCTGCTAGCCACAACCAAGTAGAATTACTATGATTTATTTTCTATCAAGTAATTATATTCATATGTTTTATAACACTTAATTCGATAGTTTTTCATCAAGCCTGTTATCCAATTATCAATATCCGTCTATTCATAATTACAATTATGTTATTAAACTAGATGACATAACATCCTTTTGGGAATAATTGAATGTACCTTCAGTATTCCTCACCTTAGTTTAGCTACCTTCAACTTCAATGCACAGAACCATCTAGAATGAGAGAGAAGGTAGATGGATAAAAAAAAAGAAATAAAAACTTTCCTCTAAGGGTTCTAGGTTAGGTTCCATCTGATAGCCTAAGTCATCATTGATTCTACATATCTTCAAACCTTTGAACATACCATCTTCGATATTGTTTTGTTCTTTACCCCTTTATTTATTTTCCTCCTGTTCTCTTCTCATTATCTTCCTTTTTTGTCATATTGGTGTGATTTGTAACGACTTACATCGATGTACAAAGTTGTGCATCAATCAGTGACATTTGAAATCTAGACATACGACTTCTTATTGGTTGATCAAATTTCAACAGTTAACAAGAATTCAGGTTGGTATTCATCATGGACTGACAATGTAGAAACTGATGTAAGTCAGCGATAAATACCAAGCTGAAATTAATCAATCATTCCCCCATAAACCTCTAAGTTTAACAAGAATGGTTATTTCATACAGTGTTTACTATGTACAACTATTCAGTTGTGTATATATTCTTCTTGTACACTGACTGACATATAGACAATATGGTGCTTTCTACTTGTACAAAGGTATGTATACACTTGCCTGACCTAGTTACAAAATATTATCTAGTTAAGTTTGCATAAAGCTCACTTTGTGGATTATATAAGATAAAAATATAGTTTATTACTTTATTATTTTATAAAAATTTAGTGTTGTGAACTAACTACACTGAAAAAGAGAGAAGTAAAATAAATGAAATCCTAATTCAAATAGAATTCTGATTATTTCACGTAATATTGTGAGACATATAAGCAAACAAATGATATGTATCGTAATTATATATAGATGATTTCAGGTTGGTATTCATCATGGATTGACATCAGTTAGGGAAAGATAAGAAGCCTTGGAGCACACTGAACAGTTGTTTCGCCCTAGTATGGGACTCTCAGCTGTGCGCACCTAAGACCTTCAGGTTCCGTGGCCAGCACGTTACCACTGAGCTGCTGGGTTGGAATTCAATGGTTCACAATATAGCCTCACCTCCATCCAATGTCATCATTGAGTAACTGTCCTCATGTTCAACTTGGTTGACCCCACCAGTCATGACTTCTTATTTGGGACTTTAGGAATCAGTCAGTACAAGCAGTTGTTTATAGTCATCTTTAGTTTAAAAAACTGTCTATAGTTACTGAGGTGTTAAACTCATCATACTTTGCACTTCTAGGCACTAGTTCAATTAGATTGAGTTAGTGTCTTAGTTAGGGTTTCATTTGGCCATCTGTTCTGTGAAGCTGTGATAACAACATTAACATCGTCAACGAAAAAGCCATCTCAGAGAAGTAGAGCTGTAGCTCATTCGGTTTAATGACTTGACTTCTAACTAATGGGTCGTCGGTTCGAACCTTGCTTCAACTACGGAGGTTTGTGCAGACAGGTAGTAGTTTCATTAACCCTCACACAACAGGTGTAGCTCATTGCCTACTGCACGAATTTGCAGAAGGTTGCCGAGTTGCTTTCAACTCGCTTCATCTCAGGGAACAAATAACTCTGAGTACCCACACCCTAGGCTACAAATATTCGTCATGATTTTTAGCTACTAATTTTTATCAGTATTCTATATGTTGGTTTGCGAATTACTTGGCAGTTTATTACAGCAAAGCACTTTCTTTTCTATGACTACATCAGGGATACTCACCGTGCCTGAAAAAAAAATCAAGCAAAGGAACTAACTACGAAAACTTACTGTTTTTTGCTTGATTAAAAGGAATTGGTAAGAAACCCTGTCAGACCTAGGTTTCATGTTTGATGGCACTCGTCAGCAAAGCGTATCTGCAACCTCAAGGGAAGTGATGTCCCCCTCTGAGATTTGAATTCGTGTCACTTAGTGTTGTAGTCAGCAACGTTACCACTGAGCTATTCGGGGACTGGACTGGGTGCATTGACTGATCACTAGAGAGTAATTAATTTGAAAACAAATGGTAAGAAGTTCTAATCGACCTAGGTTTTTCTCCTTTTGACACTCAACAGGTAACTGATCTCTTCTGTTAGATTTGAATCTACGTCAGTCAGTAATGTTACTACTCGATTTTTTAGTTACAGTTTGCTTAACTCATGTTCTAATTATATTGGTTAATAAGTATGATTTTACAATAAAAATGAAGGGATGACATATTCTCTTTTTATTCACTTGTTTCTCTACCTGGTATCCAACTTCCTACCTTCAACATATGTTGATGTTTTCTTTCGAAAAATAGTTTTTTTTTTAATTAGCTATAAAGCCTGAAGATGAATTTGTTTAGAATGTAATTGATAGATGATTGTGCCTAACTGTAACTTGCCTCTCGATTGATGAAATATTTTAATATGGGGGGCGGGAATGCCACGCCTTTTTTTTCCTACATTGATTGGTCACTAAAAAGCATTCAGTTTTATGTTGTCGATTATGTGACCATCAAGGTTAGGAGATCACCATCTTTGGGGTTCCCCCTTAACAAATATTAGTTAACTGGAGGCAATGAATAAGAAAGTTTTACACTTCATCTAATAAACCATAGTCAAGTAATTTAAATACATTTTACACCTTGGCAATTTTGAGCATTAAGTTGGGCAGGTAACTGGAATCGAAGAAATGTAAACTAATGAAACATTATTGTATCAACTATTGTTAATTTCCAAATGATTTTTATCACTAAATTTACCGTTTTACTTCTGTTCTTCTATTTTGTCTTGTTTATGTTTTGAAATTCTCGTCTTGTTTTTCTCCTTCTTCTAGACGGATTGTTGGATCAAACACGACGCATCATATGTGAAAAATATAACATCTCAAAAGATGAATTATTTACTGTAATGAAAGAGGTATTCTTACTTTATTTGTTGTAGTTATGCTTTTATTTTGTTTTTCATGTTGAATTCATTACCTAGTTTATATGAAAATAAAAACTGGAAAGAAAAGTTTTCATAGTTTGACCAATGATTATATAGAGTCCCCAGATGATTTGTTTGTAGCTTTCATCAGAGTTCAATGTCATTCAGATGATTATAGGTTGGAATTTTATCATGGACTGGCATCAGTTTGAGGAATATTGAAAACCTGGGAGCACTGGACAGCTGTTTCATTCTAGTATGGAAGTCCCTCAGGAGTGCGCACCCACGACCCCACCGCATCAGAGGTCGAACCCAGGACCTTCAGGTCCCATGGCTAGCACGTTACCATTGATTAGTTTGAAGTCAGAGAGTAACTTACATAGTCTCTGGGTCCCAAACTGTTACTTCGTGTAAGTGATGATCTGTAAGGGACGAACAGCTCATATGCACCGTTAGTATCGTACACCACTGTCGTACACTGAGAAACTTCACCCTTCCACTATAGACTCAATCAGGTACTCTTATTCGACTGAATCAACAATAAGAAGTTTTGAAAATGCTTTCTGAACCTTATCATTCAAATATTCTTCCACCATATCTTTATCGTTCTGTTTATAAATAAATACTTGTTCAAGATAACTTTTATCTGATTAAAACATAGCGGAAGTATAAAATATGGTAAACGTTAAGTTTAATTTTTACATGGCATATTTCTAAGTATCCTATGGTATATCAAGCTTGTGTTTCTAGTAAATAAACATTGATTTCTTCTATACTTGTCATTCCCAACTGTTATACAGGCCCAAATTGCTCCATCGCTGTTGATAGGATGTGCTCTTGTGCTGATGCCTCGATACTGCCAGGTATTCATCTAAGTGATTAGCGGTAGATTCTAGGACGCGCGTTTCGTCCTATTTGAGACTCGTTAGCAATACGGCCATCCATAGCAACGGGGAAATGTTAAGCATGAAAATAACAAGTGATACCTGTTGTACAAGAGTGGCTTTCGTGCCCCAGTAGCCTAATGAATAACACTTTTGCGTTTGAAGCAATGAGTATTGGGTTTGAATCTCAGTGGGAACAACGTCACTCACTGGGGTGCAGGTGCATCCAGCTGACGAAACATGCATCATGGACTCCTCTTCTAGTCACTAATCTGTACATAATATCCTGACAGGTAATTGGTATCGTAATTATTGAGATTCATTTAGGACTTATACAGCTATCAATTCAATATTTAGCCATTTTCCTCAACAGGTCTCTTCGTATGACCTTCGAGTTCATCTTTCCGAACTTTTCCACCAGTTATTCACCTCAACTACTTGGAGAATTTCACTCTGTCATAAACAGCTGACTTAACAATTGATAAAAAACAAAATTATGTTTTTAAAGAGTTATTATGTATTTTTATGCACTGAAAAGTCTATTTATCTCTAACGTGATATCACATCTGAATGATATTAATAATAACAGTGTTAAAGGTAATAACATGAAACAGCCAGCTGGTTATTGGAATGGATTTGCGCCTGGTCTCGAATGAATAAGGAACAGAAAAATAGTCGTAAGTTTGATGGTGTTGGCTCATTCAGCCAATTCAAGAATCTGCAATTCAACCGATAATATCCGTGATATAGAAATATGAAATATTTTTGCTCAAGTAACGGCAAGAGTACATGATCCATTCAGATGAAATATTGAAATTGTTAAAACAAAGTGAAAGGAAAAAGAGATTTTTTGTATATATTCAGTGGAAAATGTTGATAGCTCAAGGTTCAACCAAGTCACTCTTGAATATACACTACAGTTGTATCAACCACTTCAGAATCATTCAACAATATCTTTATCATTTTGACTATCTGAGATAGCCTTAGTTTGCCAGACTAGTATTTATACTGGGTAACCAATGAAGGTGAGATGAAATAGTGGAGAATATTTGTAGCTCAGGTGGATGGTCTTGGTTGTATTGTGTCCTCTGAGCTGGGTTGTTTAAGCGTGAAGCTTTCATCGTCCTTCTAGACGACAACATTAGCACTGACTTCAGTATGAAGTGAGCTGTCAATATCTCTCCGTCAGTGATTTAGTAGCTTGCCCTGACGAAGTGGTCCGTGATTGACTGTTTTCTTTGATTGTTGTGTCATTGATTGTATAGACTTTCCTGTTGACTGCCTCTCTGCTTGATCTCTGACCTTTCTGTTGTTTATCATCTTTCTTATTGGTTGATAGATTGGGTCTATGTCTATACATCTGTTAACTGCTGACTGACCTGAATGCCAAGCTTCTAGGAATTCTCTGACATTCTTTGTGTTTCCTCTTTCCAGAATTTCTACATTGTCGAAATTGAATTCATGTCCATAATTATCCACATGCATTGAAATCAGTGATGAAATGTCGTGTGTGACGTTTAATAGCCAATTGGTGTTCATGTGGACGAACGCGAAGAGGACGACCACTTTGTCCAATGTAGTGTTGACTACAGTTATTTCAGTTGATTTTGTAAATGATATTCAGTTTGTCTTCTTTGCTTGTTGCATCCTTTGGTCTGCATAATAGTGTTTGGAGGGAATTTGTTGGTTTATGAGCCACACCAATTCCAAGTGGTCTCAGAAATCTTGTTGTGATTTCTAATACATTCTTTATGTATGGTAGGACGATGCGTTTGTTGATTTGTGTCGATGACTTTGTAGTTGATGATGTACGGGATAGGCATCTTCTGATAAAGTTTCATGGGTAGCCGTTCTTCTTTAGATTAGACATCAAGTAATTTTCTTCGTTTCTCCGTGAAGTTGTTGTACTGCAGTGTGTTCTCGCTCTTCTGAATAGAGTGTGCACGCAATTGATCTTGTGGGTTGTTGCTACTGTTGTTGAGGAATTGGTCAGTGTGTGTTGGCTTCCTGTACACTTGGATTCCCAGCTTTCCGGAAAGCTGGGATAGCCAACAGCTACTAAATCACTCACGGAGAGATATTGAGAGCCCACTTCATACTGAAGTTAGTGCCGATGATGTCGCCTAGAAGGACGATGAAAGCTTCACGATTAAATAACCCAGCTCAGAGAACACAATGCAACCAAGAAGGTGAAATGGAAATTTAGGTCGTGGCTGGGCTCGAACCAGTGACCACTGGGTTTCCGAGCCGATGCTTTAGCAACTGACTTACTAGGTCCGACTGCTGACCAGATTTCCAGACTACCATGTGAATTCGTCGTGATGCATTACTATCGCTTGATCGTACTCACACTGACTGACTAGTCAGGTCTTCTCATCCCAATTCACTTGTAACTGAATTAGAGAGGAGGTGGAGCATCATATTGATTATCAATTTGACTATGTGAGATGGGCATGGTTTCGCAGACTTGTATTACTACTGGGTGATGATTGAAGGTAGTTGCTGGTTCGAATCTGGGCGCGGTCTACATTTTCATGACACTTTTTTGTCATCACCCAGTATATCATAAAATATATCTTTCTCAAAATATTTTTGTAGGCCTACTATTCATCATTTATTCATTTTATCTATTTTTTTTGTTGTTTTATAGACTGATGAAAATGTTGAGGATGTCTTGAATCCAGGGAAGATTTTATTATTTCAAATTAAATACTTTTCAAAATGTTTTACTTTAATAACTCGAACACTTGCTCCACAAGCTTCATCATCTATTTTAAATCAAATTCAGAGTCAACTTGAATCTGTAAACAATGAAGATTATCAACAATTTGAAGCATTAATACGACAAAAGAAACGACAAAGTTCTTTATCATGGACAGAAGGTTGTTTTGATTCACTTAATCGTAATCCTGTATCAAAGAGTATAAGCAATGAAGCTATTCCTAGTTTAACATCATCATCACATTCATCTATTCCTGATAATTGTCAAACAGATATTATCACTAAAACTACACATTCTACTCATTCATCACCTAATCTTTTCAATTCTGATAATGAACGTAATCGTATTGAAATTCAAGATAGACGAAAATCAAAACGTCGATCGAATAAATCACAAACAAGTCCTGTTTTAAATTCAAATTTCACCTTTTTAGATCATTTATTGGATAAAGAATTAATTTCTATGGCACCATTATTTGCTAAATCTGTAATGTGTTTATGTAAGGTATGTATTTTCATTGAGTTGTTCTGTATATGTGTATTATTGAATGCTTATGATACTGAAACACTTACTGTAAAGGTTGAAATTCATTATGGACTGACATCAGTTGGAGGAATATTGAAAGCCTGGGAGCACTGGACAACTGTTTCATCCGACTAGTATGGACTCTTCAGCAGTGCGCACTCATGACTTCAAACTACTAGGAGTCGAGCCTAGAGCCGTCAGGTTCCGTGGCCAGCACGTTACCATTGAGCCGCACCCCATTCTCCAGCGACGACATTTGATGTAGGTCGCGCTATATCGTGAACTGACAGAAGTAAGAAATGTGGACCATTGAATCCCGACCCAGTGGCTTACTGGTAACGTGCTGACCACGGAACCTGAAGGTCCTGGGTTCGATCTCTGGCGTGGCGGGGTGATGAGTCCGCACTGCTGCACAGTCCCATACTAGGAAGAAACAGGTTTTGAGTGCTCCTAGATTTTCAGTGTTCCTCCAACTGATGTCAGTCCATGATGAATTCAACCTATGATCAATTAATAAAAACCTCCACAAACCTTAATATGCAGTAAGCTAATTTTTTCTTTGAGTGCTTACAATGTGATACTCAGTTTTCACCGTTGACAATTATTATGGTTTCCTACTAAACTGATAGATTGGTGAATTCAATTTTGAGGGAGTTGTGGGGATATAGCGCAACCGCCACCCAATGTCACCGTTGAGTAACTGTCCTCACGAACATCAAGCTTTGCCCCCACTGGTCACGGTCACGACTTCTCATTGGAACTTCGGGAATACCTCTCGAAGCTAGTCACCAATGAGCACCAGTTGAGCTATATCGTGGTGTACATGGTGTACGAAGTTGGAAATATGGAGCATTGGATTCTGACTCAGTGGCTAGCTCAATGGTAACGTGCTGACCACGGAACCTGAAGGTCGTGAGTTGGATCCCTGACGTGGCGAGGTGATGAGTGCGCACTGGTGAGGAGTCCCATACCAGTCGGACGAAAAAGCTGTCTAGGACTCTCAGGTTTCTTTTGTTCCTCCAACTGATGTTAGTCTACGATGAATAACAACTTGGAATTGGTGAATATTGAATCACAACTTTTAAGTATTTAGTTAGTTGCAGTTTGTGATTCTTTCGGTTGAATCCTCATCTAACTACCTTGTTATATAACATATGGTTTTCATGCTCAAAAGTGTTACGTTTTCTTAAGTAGATGGATAATAAAGTCAGTCAGTTGACCAATGAAACTCTTAATTCTAGTATGTTGAGTTTAGTGACACGGTTTTGGAAGGTGATATCATTTTAAGGATAGATCGTGGCTAGCAGTGGAATCCAGAATGCGCGTTTCATCCTATTTGGGACTCACTGGTCAGCTGGATGTACCTGCTTCCCAGTGAGTGTTGTTCCCACCAGGATTCGGACTCGGGAGTGATCGCTTCAAACGCCAGCACGTTATCCACTACACCACCGAGCCATGGTAGCCACTTCTTGTGCGATTACTGGCAATATCGAGGCATCCGCACAGGAACCAATAGCTAATAGAGACCGATTCATTCGGTCCAATCAATGACGGTATCATATAAAAACAATTATACTAAAAAGTATACCCGTCACACAAGAAGTGGCTATCGTGGCTCGGTGGTGTGGTGGATTACGTGCTGGCGTTTGAAGCGATCGCTCCCGAGTTCGAATCCCAGTGGGAACAACACTCACTGGGAAGCAGGTACATCCAGCTGACCAGTGAGTCCCAAATAGGACGATATGCACATCTTGGATTCCACAGCTAGCCACGATCCATCATTAATATAGTTAGAACGCAGGCAATATCGAGACATCCGTACAGGAGCCCATATGCCAATGGAGATCGATCAATTGGGTCCAATCATATAAAAACAATCATACTAGGTGATATCATTGTATTTTATTGAGAACCCAAACTTTTTACCACATGGTGCTTCTGGAATAATTGACACCCGTTAGCTCCACTATTCATATCGGAATGAAAAGTTCTAAGATCAAGTATTTTCATGACGTTATAGACACTCTTTATAAATGAAAGCATGAAACCTGGGCCTGGCACTTATGCTTACTACCAAACATCGGGTATATATATACTCAAGTGAACTAATCTCATTTTGATGATACACTTCTATCAAAACTAGGGACTTAATTGTGAGATAGCTGACCACTCAGTAACTGAATATTGACAGTGTCATTTAAACTTATTTGTGTTTAGCTAACAAGACATTCACTTGATAAGCAGGTTTCATTGAACTAAAACTTTAACAACTCTTGAATTTATACTGGGTGATGATTGAAGGTGAGATGAAAATCTGAACAGCGCCTGATTCTAACTATCACCTAGTACAAATACTAGTCTGCTAAACTACGGCTATCTAAGATAGTCAAATCATAATTCTTAAATTGTTTATTTCTTATGGTTAAAGTCATACATAGCGAAAGTTAAAATAGAGAAAGGAATAGGAAATGGAACAGAATAACATGGAACCTTTTAATTTCGCTAGTTGCTCATCAGGTGCTTACAACTATAACTGAAAGCTTTTGTATAGTACAATAACAACTTATGAATTTGGATATACTTTTCTGTCACTAAAGGAAGTTAGTTAACAGGATATACCAAGTAATTTCACTCATATATCTTATTCAACAAGTATTTCAAGATAAACAATAAAGGAAACTCTCTGTTGAATAAGATAAATAAGTGAAATTTCTCACCATGTCTTGTTAGCGCGATTCGGATGTTTGTATTCTTTATCCAACCAAGAACCTATCGCTCAACAAATATGTAGAAAGAAGTGGAGATGGTTTGGACATACACTGAGAAAACCATTCGAGGACATCACGCACCAGGCCAGGTCGTCGAGTGGAACCCAGATGAGAAACGATAAGTTGGGCATCCGAGGTGAGGGTGACATGGAGGAGATCATATGAGGAAGAAATGAGAGCTTCTGGGCTGTCGTAGAACCAGGTTCAAAAGTTTGCAAAGAAGAGAGTGGAATGACGACGTGCTACTGAAGCCCTATGTTTCACTAGGAACCCAAGGGACAAATAATAATAATCATAATAATAATCCATAACACTTCAATTCCTGATAACAAACTTCATTTATTTGCAACATTTTTATCCACATTCTTTTGTTACATAATAGTTAAATATTTCAGGCTGTAAGTAGCAGACTGAATACCGACAAAATTAAGTCGTACGATGTTATTCTGTTCCAATCGTTTTTTCTCTATTTATCTTCATAAACAGGAATATATGTTGAAGAATTCAATGAATCATTTGACATTTCATGTAACTAAGATAACTCTGAGTTCGGTGGGTATGTCGCTGATTGTTTGAGACTGATATTCTCACGTGACCGATCACTAGAAGAACGTCAATTAAAAGGTATAATAGTCTAGAGAAATTATTTTACTCAGAATGTCAAACTACTTATGAGTAGTAAACTTTACTAAAAGGCAATCAGTCTGATGGAAAGTTGCTTTCAAGTGACGGATGATGCCCAATACACCATTTTGTATGATTTATCACAACAAAGGTTTCAGCTTCAACTAAGTTCTGAAAAACGTTCAACAGCAATCAAGCCGCAGAAATGTGTACAGCATTTTTAGCATCATAGAATCATAAAACTCTTCTTTCTAACAAATCTTAATGTTTTTTGGAATTGGAAAGTAAAATGCCGTGAATTCCTATTTCTACATAATAAAGTTGTCCACTAGTAACATTACAAAAAACCCTCATAAATGCATGTCCTTCTAAAAAAAAGATATTGTCTTTGAATCTCTTCATTCACTATTGTCTAAGAATATTCCCAATGACCGCTTGCTTCCTGCTTAAAACGTTTTACTGATTCATCTCTTAATTTAATGCTGTCATGACTGACTGACTGACTGACTGGTTGACGAAATCAACATAGAACCTGGTACACAAGTCGACCACCTCAAGTTATCACACTTCACAGTACTATACACAGAACAACTGTATAGAAAGAGAGTGATATTGAAGTAGATAAAGTAGTGTTAGAGAATCAACAATTTGGTGATGAAGGTTAGTGTGAATATATTGAAGCAATGGAGTTGTGAAGGAGTGATTATGTCTGCCTAATTGTGATCGATTTTCAGCTATGTGTTGTCAATCACTGACTTCTTTTGTCTCTGGGACTCCAAGTGGGCAGTGTACATCGACTGGTGCTAGTTGTTGATCTGGTCACCCTGAATCCTTTTCCAACCTAATTTGAGTTGTGGTATTATATGACATGCGAATAGGCGGTTTCTTGGTATGTTGAGTACATGTTGAAGGTATGTGTATCGATGAATGTTCACAGTTTCACCAATCAACTTTCTTGTCTTTCGTGGTACCCTTCATCTGACCTCAACATTGCTCACATGGTGATTCTACCATGTCCGAGCAATTGTACGAAGACATCTATGCTCGAAACCCAGCAATCTTTGCAGATCTTCTTTAAAAGACTGTGTTTCACATCTGTACATCATGAAAGAACGGACTGCAGCTCATTACACTCGTCCTTTGATGGATAGTAGGATATCTCGCCTGTTGGCGCAACAGGTGACCGTAGTTGGCAAATGCCATATGCGCCTTCCTGTATGAAGAGATGACCTGGGGTAGCAGGGTACATGTGTAGTGTATTTGTACTAGATGATGATTGGAGGTTAAATTAAAATCTGGACCATAATAAGATCCAAACCAGCGACTTCTCTGGTTAACCGGCCGCAGTGTTTTACCAACTGAGCTACGAGACCCATCTGCTGACTGCATCTTAATTTCTCTTCAATCATCAAAGGTTTTGCCAAGCCTCCATGTAAATCCGCAATGCATTGCTATCGTTTGGTCGTACTCACATTGGCTTCCCAGTAAGGCATCCTCATCCGAATCCAAATGGAACTGAAATGCAGTGGTGGAGCATCATATTGATTATTATTCTATATGAGGTAGTTGTGATCTGGCAGATTTGTGTTGATACTAGATGATGATTGGAAGTGAAAAGAAAATTTGGGCCGCGTCGGGATTCGGACCAGCTACCTCTTGGTTATTGAAGTGAAACTAAGATCTGGTCAGTTGGCTGGTCTCGTAGCTCATTTGACAGAACAGTGGACTGGTAACCTAGAGATCACTGCGCCACCGGCCCAGATTTTCATTTTCACCTTCAGTCATCACTCAGTATCAATATTACTATTCTACCGAACCACATCCACGTAAGATAGTCGAACTGATAATCAATATGGTGTATTTGGTGAACTGTTTGATTTCATTCTGTATATTCTGTTTCTCTTTTCTTCTATACATCTTTAAATGAGCTATCTTTGCTCATTCAAAGTAATATGTTAGGTTTGCTAGTTCGACTCGTAACACTGAGTACAATCTAAGTTTATCTAAAGCATATATAAGTATTGTTTAGGTGTTTATCCACTGGTTTTACTACATTTTATTTTCTAATTTCATTCACTAAATAGTTTACTAACACGTAAATAAGACAAATATTAATGATGCTTACTCTTCACCAAAGTATAATGTATCACTTTATTGATGATTACAAAAACCGTGAGATTCATTTTGTTTATAAGTATTCATGTGCATATGGAATCAGCACACAGCATGAAATACAGAGTAGTTACACTATATCTCAAGACAATCAAATAATGTAATATGAAATTGTGTTATTCAGAGATATATGAAGGAATGTTAGTAATGATTATGACTACTTGTAGTAGTAGTAGCAGTGAATAGGATGCTTAAGTGGTGTTTCTACTGGTAGTACAAATGCATAATGCTGTCAAAATAATCATAGCTCATAAATCCCAGTGAATATGATTGGATCGACATTCTAATCAGTACTATCTGTAGGGCTTCACAGAATTACCTAAGTTTCCAAATTTGAGGTCAGACGAAGGGTACCACGAAAGACAAGAAAGTTGATTGGTGAAACTGTGAACATTCATCGATACAGATACCTTGAACATTTACTCAACATACCAAGAAACCGCCTATTCGCATGTCATATAATACCACAACTCAAATTAGGTTGGAAAAGGATTCACGGTGGCCAGATCAACAACTAGCACCAGTCGATGTACACTGCCCACTTGGAGTCCCAGAGACAAAAGAAGTCAGTGATTGACGACACATGGCTGAAAATCGACCACAATTAGGCAGACATAATCACTCCTTCACAACTCCCATTGCTTCAATATATTCACACTAACCTTCATCACCAAATTGTTGATTCTCTAACACTACTTTATCTACTTCAATATCAATCTCTTTCTATACAGTTGTTCTGTGTATAGTACTGTGAAGTGTGATAACTTGAAGTGATCGACTTGTGTGTGAGGTTCTGTTTGTTGAATTTGTCTAGTCGGTCACATTTTCTGATTAGGAAAAACAGTCATTCAGGTAATCAATCAATCTAAAATGCATCCACTTACACCGTAAAGGATGACACAATCGCAGCCTTAAATACACATTCCTTGAATTATTCATTATATCTCAGACAAATGTTGATAAAATTATTCCAGTGGGATTTACTAATGATAAATTACCTTCTAATATATATATCTGATCACCAGACGACAGTGTCATTTGACAACATCACAATACTGATTGATATACTTCACTTATCATTTTGAATGTGAAAGCTACTTTGATTACCATTGGTTAATCAATCTTATATTCAATATACTTCTAAAGAAGATCAATTTTAATCATACTGTCACTCTATTTCTATCCAGTTGCTCATTGTATGGTGTGACAACATGAAATGATACACTTACCGTGTAAGGTTCTACGTTAATTCTGTCTATTAAATTTTTGTAACTATTTTTTCATAGAAAATGTTTACTCAATATGACAGTTTAATTTTGTTAATTTCTGTTGTCAATAACTTTTGTCTTTGTAATTCATCCTAGTTAACTCATCAAGAGTTATCTCAAAAAAGTTTTCTAAATAACTCTACAAATCAGAAAAGAACTTTATCAAGATCATCTGTTCAAATTGACTCACAAATGCATTGGACTAAAAATGATCCTAGTCAAAATGATAGTAATGAAAAAGATGAAGATGAAGAAGTTAAAACATTGGCTAATTCTATTATTGATTTATCCTCAGCACCAACTTGTAATACACTAAATTATGAATTGACCTCAACTGAACTATCCAATGGAATAAATACTGAATTCAATCTCACAATGGACCCAATACTGGATAGCTCAGAGTATGGTAAGAAGTGTCCAGTTTTTCTCAGGTGTTTTTCATTACAGTTCTTTATAAATCGTTGAGAATGATAAAGACCAGTATATGATTCTTCTCTTTCGAGAAGGGAATTATGGCTCACTGTGTGAAGTACAAGCCTGTTAACCAAATGGGTCCTGGTATCAAATCTCATTTCAACGACATTGTATTAGGCAACTACGTGGTATCATAAGTGTTCACATATTAAGTTTTATGGTTTATAGCCTGGTACAGAAATGTAAAGGGTTGCGTATTAACTTTAACACCCTTTATTGGTTCATCTTGTTGTGTTTTGTTCAACTGAGTCAGTAAATTGTCTGGAAACTGTGAATCATTTAATTCTATCCCAGTGGCTGATTAGTTAACGTATTCTCTGTGAAATCTGAAGGTCCTGAGTTCGATCCCTAGCCGGTTAATGAGTGCGTACTGTCAGAGAGTTCCATAATAGGAAGAAACAGCTATCCAGTGCTCCAAGGTTTTCAATGATTCTCCCATGATGAATACTACCTCAAAATTAAAATCCTCATCCACTTCAAAATACATTATAGTGATATTCGTCTGTACATAAAAGTGTATACTTCACTATTCAAAGGCAGAAATAAATAAAATTAACAACTTCAGAAGAAATGGAATTGGCAGTGAGAGGAGAGATAGCAGAAGTTGGATTTGTGGCTCATTAAATAAGGCAATCGGCTTTTAGTCAACTGGTTCTGGTTTCATACTCAATCTCACTGACTTCGTCATAGGCGGTCAGATATTATCATAAACTCTCACACACTATTTGTGGGTCATAATTTTTTAAACAGTTATATATGCCGATTTGAGTTACTTACGTTTATACTGCAAGTTGGATAGGAATAGTTGAAATGAATATTGCATGGCACTATCAGTTTTTTGATGCTACACGTATACAAAGATGGTTCGGTTGGCTTTTGCCGAATTACGCCATCTGTGGTGCCGCTGCGATGTCCGACTGTCTATTAAGGGTCGAGTTTGCTGTGCTTCATTCTACTCTGTCCTGTTGTATCGCTGTTAAACATGGGCATTAAAAATAGAAGACATGAGAATGCTACCAATACCTTCGTAGCATACGCCGTGTTTTGTGGTGTTACCATGTGAGTAACGCAGAAGTCAGCGGTAGAGATTTAGGCAGAGGAGTTAAGATAGTTGATGGGGTTGTGAACCTTCATCGACTGAGATGGCTGACTGGGACATGTGTTACATATGCCTAACCACAGTCTGCCTCGTCACACAATGTTGGCTGAAGTAGGTTGAGGTTGGAAAAAACTCAGAGCGGCCAGACTAAAAGATGGCATCAATATATGAAGTTGTTGACTGTTGGTTTGAGTGATGTAGATTGATGCAGACTAGTCGGTTCGGGTACGGGGGATAAGAGGAACCAGTAGTTGGAGGTTCACAACGGATGTCAGTGGCGCAGCTGCATACACACATCTTCATCTCAACCGTTATGCATAATCTCATCACCTTCTCATTGTTCCTTGCTTTCTTTTACTACTTTCTGCTTCTACTTTTTTTAGCCGATTTTTCTTTCCTCCATCTTCCGTTTTATTTTCTTCTTACTTGATGTGGTGAGATTAGGTGTGGCAACTTATACCTTTTCGCAGTAATACCTGGTCCTATGTTGATCTTGATGATGATGATGATGATAATCCTAGATATTCTTCAGCGTTAGTTTTAGGCTTCAGTAGTTTCACATCTGATCAACCATAATTTTCGATTATCTTTAAAGTTCTGTTTTCTCTTTATATTTGAGTCGATGGGTACTAGGTTTTTCCCTGCACTCATCATTACATAATATATTTGCAATCTTTAGGAGACTTATTTTCCCTATATCATCAGTAACTGTCCCATTCAGTGCTGAAGTTAAAGTCTTTGTTACTAAGCTACTTTTTTCTTTAGAAGTATATTGAATATAAGATTGATTAACCAATGGTAATCAAAGTAGCTTTCACATTCAAAATGATAAGTGAAGGTATATCAATCAGTATTGTGATGTTGTCAAATGACACTGTCGTCTGGTGTTCAGATATATATATATTAGAAGGTAATTTATCATTAGTAAATCCCACTGGAATAATTTTATCAACATTTGTCTGAGATATAATGAATAATTCAAGGAATGTGTATTTAAGGCTGCGATTGTGTCATCCTTTACGGTGTAAGTGGATGCATTTTAGATTGATTGATTACCTGAATGACTGTTTTTCCTAATCAGAAAATGTGACCGACTAGACAAATTCAACAAACAGAACCTCACACACAAGTCGATCACTTCAAGTTATCACACTTCACAGTACTATACAAAGAACAACTGTATAGAAAGAGATTGATATTGAAGTAGATAAAGTAGTGTTAGAGAATCAACAATTTGGTGATGAAGGTTAGTGTGAATATATTGAAGCAATGGGAGTTGTGAAGGAGTGATTATGTCTGCCTAATTGTGGTCGATTTTCAGCTATGTGTCGTCAATCACTGACTTCTTTTGTCTCTGGGACTCCAAGTGGGCAGTGTACATCGACTGGTGCTAGTTGTTGATCTGGTCACCCTGAATCCTTTTCCAACCTAATTTGAGTTGCGGTAGTATATGAGATGGGAATAGGCGGTTTCTTGGTATGTTGAGTAAATGTTCAAGGTATCTGTATCGATGAATGTTCACAGTTTCACCAATCAACTTTCTTGTCTTTCGTGGTACCCTTCATCTGACCTCAACATTGCTCACATGGTGATTCTACCATGTCCGAGCAATGTACGAAGACATCTGTGACTGAAACTCTGTAATCGCTTCATGTCTTCTACTTTTAATGGTCGTATCTCACATCCGTAGAACATGATCTAATGGACTACAGGGCTGTATACTTGTCTTATGATAAATAGTCAGATATTTTGTCTGTGGTTGCCATAGGTGCCACATAAATGTGGTCAAGGTTTTTCACAATTGTTTTCATACAGATTGTTCCATAGTGTGTTAAGTCTACTTGTTATTAGCTTTTTCTGAGTATCCACTTTCCAACATATCCGTCTTTGCTTTTGACATTTCATGTTGTAGAATCTTGGTACTTATCAGTCATATAGATGCTTATAATTGCTTATGGTTTCAAAGATTTATCTCATTATCTTATTAGAACGGAATAGATGGGCAGCTAGCACTTAGCAACGTGCCGTATCGAAAACGAAGTTCCTGTGCGATAATTATATACCTATTCATGTGTTACATGAGGACTACTCACTGTGATCGTCATTCAAAAATCTGTACTGAATGCTAAATGCTCTCAGAAATCTTCTTCACGTTCGTACAGTAGTCAGTGAACCACGCCTGGTATATAATGGGTTCATGGTACTACCTGGCTGCGAAAATCTCGATAGGTGGATGGGGTTGGAAGCTGTAACCCGATGGTTGAAAGTCTGCTGCTTGGAATAATGAACTCCATTGTTGATTGCATAACAGACGTCTGTAGAAGTGTCTACTAACTCATTGTTCAGTATACAACCGCATGGAATAGTGTGTTATGTGATAGTAACAAATTGGTAATCGAGGATTGTAATGAAAATCACCAGATTATTGAGCAAACTTCATCAATAAGTTATATACACTGGATTTCTGATCACCATATCAACAATCAGTTATTCAGTGCTTTTATTTAATGTATTTATCTATGAAAAATTTACTTTCTGTGCTTCTTTTGTTTAAAAATAATGTTTCGTATATTGTGATTCAGTGTTTTCTCTCAGCTGTCACAGTATAGATCTCACTTTTGTCGAAGTATTATGTTTCATTATCATTTCCAGGCATTGTATTCACTATCATACATCTTCGAGTAGCAATAAGAATTTACTGATTGATCAAATGTTTCCTTACAATTTTGATTTGATTTTTTCTTCATGATTCTAATCGAAAAAGGTGATAGATTCTTGTGAATTCATTTGTTATAGAATAAGTTATAAATACACCCCTTAAATGTAGAATGCAAAAATGGATCCGTTACCATAAGTTTCTGCATATTAGCTTCAAAGTGCATGTTTATTTTCTAGAAAGTTTTTATCATGACTCTGAGAAGATTTACTTTTATCGGTATTTTCGCACTGTAGGAATAGTGTACCAACATGATTTTTAGATTCTTTGTACTTGAGCATTATAATTATTATACAAGTAAAAGGAGTAGGGAGAAAAGACGAAAAAAAAATGAAACAATTTATTTAGATTAACTCAAGGTTATTTTTGATCACGGATCAGTATCATTCGAAGAACCATTGATAACCTAGATTGATCGGTAGTATGACCTAACACTCTACGAGCAATACGAATCTAACGCGCAAATGAGTTGACTCTAAACGCTAATCAGAACATCAATCATCACTACAACAATACCATCGACACGCGAAGAAAAGAAAAGAAGACGAATCTATTGACAGACAGCTTTTATTGTCTCAACAGTAATCAAAATGGTTGAGAGCAATGTTGAATATATACATTTCTAAATGACCTTGAGGACACTAAATCCACATTTAAGTTAAAAGAGTTAACAACCAATGAGAGTTCAGCCTTGAAAAGAGTAGGAAAACAAAAATTATTTTAAGGTTATAGGCAAATATCAGGCAAAATTTATGCAAACTTAGGGGTATATAACACATTAGACATCTGTTTCACTCTAGACTGGAACTTCTCAGCATTCTATACGCACGACTCCGCTAGGGGTTCAATCACAGGACCTTCATGATCTCACAGCGAAGGCTTTATTCCCATTTAGCCACTGGGTTGGAATGTAAATGGTCTATTGTTTCCTACTTTTCAATATTTTTTTTCATCGGGTCTATTTCTGGATACGACAAAGATCAAAGTCATTAGGATTTCGTCTCGGGGAACAGGCTGTAATCATCTTGGTAAGATCTAGCATTACTGTCACTAATAGGCAATAAAAACCAGAAGAAAGATAAAATATTATTATTAGTTGATACCTATAATTCCTTGTTGTTATACTGGGTCGAACTGACCGATCTCTCTTGGGATATATATCAGCTGCTGTACGCATGCCTAGATATTAACTGAATATTTATTGTTATAACACTGGAATCTATACGTTCGTTTCGTCCCATTTAGGACTCGTCATCTGCAAGTCATGGGTAAGAAGGTTCGAGTCCTAGTGGAGACAATATCACCCATTTTGGGTGGGGTAGAAATACTACACCTAATGGTTATTTTAAGCCACTGTAACCACGACAATGAACTTTGTATAACAGAGCGACTTTTATCACTTTCATTTACTGTGATATAATAATGATAATAAAATTATTAACCTTTTATCATATATGTTTTCAAGATATACAAGAAGCTGCTAGACAGATTGTATCCGATGTATTGGAGAATGCTAAGAATTTTATATCAAATCATATAAAGACAGATAATGAAGATCAAAAGACACTGAGTGTTATTCGTGACAGTGGATGTGCACCATCGGCTACAGATGACGACGACGATGATGATGATGATGACAATGAAACTGTTGAAGACAAATCTGAAAATCATACCAATGATAATGATATGTCAACACCTGAGCATTTCTCTAGTTCTGAAATCATTACTCCTAAATCTCTACATATTTCCAATGTTTTGGATGATGATGAAGTATTGAATGGAACCAATGTATCAGATAATCTACCATCTTTACAAGATGATCTTTTGATGACTAATAATACAATGGATACAGTACATCAGACAGTTGAATTATCATTACCTGAGTCTATTATAATATCTGGAGCTACAAATATCGGTCGTAATGACTCTCAGAAGTCGACTACATCAAGTGGTTATGTAGATTCTGGTGATGATTAGAATTAGACAATAAGCTTTGTGTATACACTAACCCCTTTAATTGATGATTATTTTATATTATAGTTTGTTAACAGACAGCTGATTTACTTCTTATGTTTATTATTGTAGGATGAATTCATGTCTTTTTATATATCGCCTTACTGTATAATATTTTATTCTACTCTTTGTTTTTTCTATGGAAACGCATTTCTATTCGTAATAGTCTTCAATAACATAGAAACCTGAAAAATCATATTTTTCAGTTAAGTGGATTTGTTTCTCACCAGTTTCTTCATTATTATTTATTACAGCATGTCTTACACGTGTGTGTGTATGTATGTATGTATGTATATACCTTGTTACTAAGGTATTTTTCTTTATGAATTGTTTTATCATATAATAAAAACATAATATTTATAATTTCCCTTCTCAAAATTCTTCCTTTAATTTTTTCTCTTTTTTTCTAAAATTATTTCCATTAAACATTGTTTGTCTTTTTCCCGCTCATTGATTATGTCTTCCATCAAATAAAATTGATTTCTTTCATGTTTTCATATGATGATTAGTTGATGAATATGAGTGTATGAATTCATTATCTGAATGATGAATAATGTACTGATCAGACAATTGAATCATTTTAAAAGGCCTATCAATTGGAGTATACATATACACACACGCACACATACATACATACATATTGTGCACAGTCTTCCGTTGTCATAATTCACCCTGAAAATATTCTTAATCGAATAAAATATACAGTATTATTGTACACAATAATATGCATTGTGTATGTTTCAATGAATTTGTATGTAAATACACTAATCCAATTGTAAAACAGAACAATAAATGTATTCAATGTTAGCACATACACACACACTGTGCGTACGTGCTTGCATGCATGTGTATGTATGTATGTATGTGTGTGTGTGCGTGTGTTGGTCGTAAAGAAACACAAACATCTATTTTACATTTATTATTATAAATATCAACTGTTGCTTCTATTATGTCATCTTTCAAGACATTTAACATCGTTTTATTTTTCCCTTGGGTTCCTAGTGGAACATAGAGCTTCAGTAACACGCCTCCATTTCGCTCTGTTCTCTGCAATCTTTTCAACCTGTCACCACCACTGCCTACAAGATTATATTTCTTCGTCATATGATCTCCTCCATGTCACACTAGCCTCGGACACCCAACTCATCGTTTCCCCATTTGGATTCCACTCAAGGGCCTGACCTGGTGCGTGATGTCCCCAATCAGCCTTTTCAGTGTATACTAAATCCAATCCATCTCCACTTTCTTCTGCATATTTGTTGGGTGATAGGTTCTTGGTTAGTTCGTTGCCAGAGTTCCTTGTTGCTTATTCTTATTATTCTGGCCATCTGATGTTCAGCGTCGAGCGTAGACAGTTGTTGATGAATGTCTGCGCGCCAAGTTTCTGAACCGAATACCAGCACTAACTTGACGTTGGTGTTGAAAATCCGGATGTTGTTCACGCTTTATGCTGAGTGTAGTAGATCTCCACAATGATTTCAGATTAGTGTAGGTAGGCCTGCCTTGCTTTTCCGATCCTGGTTTTGACACTCTCATTTGTGCTTGTGCCGCCTGTAGTTGAAACGATGCTGCCCACTTAGATGAAAGAGACAACTTCCTTTAGGTTTCTCCCACTAATGGTTGATTGGTACTTGTTGTTGATTGGGTATCTTCACCACCTCTGTCTTTTCTACATTCACTTGAAGTCCCGTTTACGCTGCCTCTTCTGTCAACTTGTTAGTTTTCGCCTGTAGATCTTCGAGTTTGTGCGACATTAGACATAAATCATGATCGACAGAATCCAAATCTTCTAGGCTCATTTAACATCTACTCGCATTCATTTAAATATACTCAAACATAGTTTCAGTTAAATTTGGGAGATTTGTGGAAATTTAGAGATATTTCAAGTTGGTATTCATCGTAGACTGATATCAGTTGGATGAATGGAAACCTGGGAGCACTGGACAGTTTTTTCGTCCCGGTATGGGACTCCCCAGCAGTGCCGCTCGAACTCGTGACCTTCAGGTTCCCGTGGCCAGCATGTTACCATTGAGCCACTGGGTCGGAATCCAATTGTCCATATTTCCAACTTCTGTCAGTTCACGACATAGCGTCACCATTACCCAATGTCATCGCTGAGTATTTGTCTTCACGGCCACCAGGTTCGCCCCACTGGCCACGACTTACAATTTCAGCGTTGGTTTCGAAAAAAAAGAAAGATTAAATGCAATTCTCACGGTTTCTTCAGTTGTTCCATCTCCAGATAATCCACATTGTATAACTTGCTTCCACTTGACTTTCTATAGAAGGGAATCGAATTGGCTAGCTAGCTAGCTACTATTTTTCCCATTTCTACCTTATTATATACCATGAATATCATCTTGACTATTTGAGATAGCCGTAGTTTGCCAGGCTAGTATTGATACCTGGTTATGATTGAAGGTGAAATGAAGATTTTGACTGCGGCCGGATTCGAACCAACGATCACTAGGTTTCCGATTCGATGCTCTACTGACTGATGACCAGATTTTTTTTTCACTTCAATCATCATTGGTCTTGCCCCATAGGGTATGTGAATTCGTGGCACCTTACTATCGCTTGGTCGTACTCACACTGAGCCAGAAACCTGGTGGTCACTGGTTTGAGTCCGGCCACGGTTCAAATTTTCACTTCACCTTCAATCATCACCCAATATCAATAATACTAGTCTGCCAAACTACAGCTATCTTACTCAGATAGTCACAATGGTAATCAATGTGATGCTCCACCTCCTCGCTAATTTACTTAGATTTGGATGAGAAGTCCTTATCAGGTAGCCAGTGTGAGTACGATCAAGCAATAGTAATCCGTCGCGAATTCACTTGGTAGTCGGGCAAAACTCTTGATGATTGGAGTGAAATAAAATCTGCTCAGCAGTCGAGCCTCGTAGCTCAGTTGGTAGAGTATTGAGCGGGGGACGTGGTGGTCGCTAGTTCGAATCCGGCCGCGATCCAAACCTTCATTTCACCTTCAATCATCACCGAGTACAGATAATAAAATTCTCACTCCTTTTGTTTCATGTAGAATATCAGAACAATAGGAGTTATGATTTTGTTAAGAATTATTGAACAAATAGTATACAGTGTGCGCTGTTCTATGCTGTTGGTTATACTATCATTCTGGAAGAAATATTTATGCCAATAATCTTTGATTAACTTTATCAAGAATCGAAATTTTACAATTTCGAAGAGAGATTAGCGAGTCACTCAAAATTGATTAGTCCTAGAAGAACTTAGAACATACATATGTCACATGTATTTTGTATGTATATGCTTAAAAGTGAATAATACTTATACAATCAAATACTGAGATTATTCGGAATAGATTAGTAACGACCAACAAGTTCAGTGCTAATGGTTAGACTTACCAGTTCAGCTCGTGTAATTTTGTTTCAGTTCTGAAGGAAGTTGAAGATGAGAGACTTTGATGACTTGTGTTGAATGAGTTCATATTGTTATGTATATTTACATTGAGTCTTACATTTCTGCCCTATTATTTACCATGAATTTGAGATAGCCGTAGTTTGACAGACTAGTATTGATAATGGGTAATGATTGAAGGTGAAATGAAAATTTGAACTTCAGCCTGACCCAGCCAGAAACCTGGTGGTCACTGGTTCGAGTCCGGTCGTGGTCCAAATTTTCATTTCATCTTCAATCATCTCCCAGTATCAACAAGCCATGAAATCAATCTTCTGTGGGACTGAAAGAGAGAGGGCAGTATAAATCCCTAAGAAATGTAAGGAAATATATCTCTTCATCTTGTTGTTTTTTTTGTCAACATAATCGATGTTCTTGTTGTTAAGCTAGTTGCATGTTTACTCTGTCAGTTTGAAAACCGAAAGGTAAGTGGTATAAAGTCAGATATTTGTTGTTTGTATTGAAAGGAAATAGATAATTGTCGACAAGACAGATTCTATATTTTGATTACCTTTTGCCTATTTTTGTTTTGGTTACTGTGGTAGGTTGTGTAAATTATCCTGTAAGTCACTATATAGTTTTGTGTGTTACTTTTCATCTCATTATGTTGTTGTTTTTTCTCCTGCTGGACAGTGTTTGTTACTTAAACACCTTAGAGGATGAATGATATTTCGTTAAGCTATTTGTGTACAATTGAATTTGTTTCAATCTGACTTCAGATATGTGTTTATGCTAACGTATTTGAAAAGTATATCATAGTGAGTTGTTTATCCTGAGCTTTCAGTACACACAAACAACCACACGTTTTCTAAACGTTTAAAATAACTATTTCCTGTTGTAATGCGACGATATGCACAGTTTTTAACTATGATCACGACTTAGATATTGTTTTCAAACAGTACAGCGTCATTAAACTCATTTTTCAAGTTGGTATCCACCATGGACTGACATCATTTGAAGAAACATTCGAAACCTGGCAGCACTGGGAAGCTGTTTCGTCTTAGTATAAGGCTTCTCAGCAGTAGACACCCATGACGCCGCCGGGAACTAGCTTCTAGAGGTGATTCCGGAAGTTCTAATGAGAAGTCGTGACCGGTGAAGTAGACCTGATGGCCATGAGGACAAATACTCAGCGATGACATTGGGTAATGGTGACGTTATGTCGTGAACTGACAGAAGTTGGAAATATGGACAAATGGATTGCGACCCAGTGGCTCAACGGTAACGTGCTGACAGTGGAATCTAAAGGTTCTAGGTCCTATCCTTGGCTGTTTGGAGTGGTGGGTGCTCAATGCTGAGAAGTCCCGTACTAGGACGAAACAGCTATCCAGTGCTGCCAGGTTTCCAATGTTCCTCCAACTGAACAATATTTTATGCATAGATTCAGTTATCGGCCTTGTTCTGTAATAGATGTTTCCCTATGAAACCAATGAAAACGCAACTATTTGTTGAGTGATTAAGATGCGTTATTTGGATTTGTCTACTTTGTTATATATTTAAAATTGCTTACTAGTAACGTAGACAGATCTCGTTCGATTAGTTGTATTCTGTTGTCTCTAGAATCCATTTGGAGTCATAAGTTTTTTGAATAACCAATATACACCATGAGCAGAAATGTTTCGTTTTGTAATGATGGGCAGTGACTAGCAGTGGAATCCAGGATGCGCATTTCGTCCTATTTGGGGCTCGTCAGCTGGGTGTACCTGCCTCCCAATGAGTGATGTTCCTACCAGGACTCTGACTCAGGAGCGATCGCTTCAAACGCCAGCGCGTTATCCACTACACAACCGAGCCACGATAGCCACTTCTTGTGTGACGGGTATAGGTTTAGTGTTATTGCTTGTATTATACTGTCGTTGATTGGGTAGAATTGATCAGTCTCTGTTGGCATATGGGCTCCTGTGCTATCATGGCTCGGTGGTGTAGTGAATAACGCTCTCGCGTTTGGAGCGGTCTCTCCTGTATCAGAGTCCTGGTAGGAACAACATCACTCACTAGAAGGCAGGTACATCCAGCTGACGAGCCCCAAATAGGACGAAATGCGCATCCTGGATTCCACTGCTAGTCACTGCCCATCATTACTATACATAGTTAAAAGACAGGCCATATCGAGGCATCCACATAGAAGCCTATATGCCAACAGAGACTGATCAATTCGGTCCAATCAACGATGGTGTAATACAAGCAATAACACTAAATGTTTCGTTTTGTTAAGGTGAAGATTGTTCACAAATTCAAGTTCCGCTCAGGTTATATTAATCTGGTTTTAATCATTGCACGCTTATCAATTCTATGTTCCATATTTCAAAACAGCAACTTACGTATCACTTATGATAAACTCCATTTTTTGGGATCTGTTCTCTGCATTATTTACCCGCCATTAATCCTTAACTCTACTCATGACCAGAACCTAACTATTTAAAGTCTATCATTAATTATCATGAGAAAGGATTTTGAAATCACCATAATTTAACCACAAAAAGAAGGGACATTATAGACTCTGTATAGGATTTTCAATAAGGTTAGGCTTACAGTGGCGGTTAAACTGACTAACTCACTGAGAAGCAAACATTTTCGGCTAAACAATCCTACTGAACTTCTTAAACAGAACAATTTGGTCCATCAAATCCCATATAATGATTGTAGGGTCAGAATAACCGACTGGAAACTTAGCTAAACATAGTATAATGTACCCTAACGAGTTACGAAATCTAGAAAAGAAACTCAATTATAAGCTATGTATGCTAGCATATAATCATGCAATAGGATGAGATAGAGTGACAACCTTTAGAAATAATTTGGGTTGGTCAAGATGTAGAGAGATTGGTAACTGAAGCTTTGTTTATCGAATCAACACCTGATACATGTAACAGGAATGATGCAACATCGATTCCGGATATGTAGGAAATTTTACTATCAACTTAATCTAATAAAATGTATTACAGTAGGACTGTAAAAAATAACATCAAAGGTTGATATGATTCTGAGGAACGAATTCTACTCACTGTTATACATAACTGAATTATACTCTACCACGGTGGCGTTATTCTACTCTTAGAATAACAATACATCACCACTGGCGAAGGAGTGACAAGCATTTGACGAAGAAAATATCATTGGGTAAAAAGACAAAGTAGTATAAGTAGAAAAAAATTGGTGGAAGTGTGCGGTTTGAAGAAAACAAACTATGAATGCTTATCTATAAGGTTGAATAGTTTGTAAAATACTTACATAAATAACTTCATACAGTTTTTGGTATATTCTAGATTGAGCTCGGAAGCTATCTTTATTCATTCATCCACATCCGCGTATGATACTTTAAGTACTACTGTATGCAGAGATCTTATAAACAGAATAACTACAGTGTGGGTTTGCTCAAAAGTAACCAGGTCAAGAAATGATTATTTTGATCACAACACTATTTGAATAATTTTACGATCCCCATAGATTATTCAGAACAAGAGTAATTTGAGGGAACAATTGTTTTCAATAACCTCACCTGATCAACTAGTTCACTAGTTACTATCCGGTTCTAAGCCTGGGTAAAGAGGGAAGACAGGCGTTCATTAACCTGAAACCAGTGTGGAGATCTTCTGCACTCAGCAAAAAGCTTGAACAACATCCAGATTTTCAACACCAATGTCAAATCAGTGCTTCTGTATGGTTCAAAGACTTGGCGTGTCACGAAAGGGATTTCCAACAAGCTACAGACATTCATCAAAAACCACCCACGCTGGCTCAGTACTGAAGCTTAGATCGCCAGAATAATGAGAATAAGCAACAAGGAGCCCTGGCTGGCTGGCAAAAAACCAATCAAGAACCTATCACCCAACAAATATGCAGTGCAAGGAAGTGGAGATGGATTGGGTATGTACTGAGAAGACCATTTGGGGACATCACGCGGCAGGCCAGGTCGTCGAGTGGAACTGAAATGGGAAACGACGAGTTGGTCGTCCGAGGTGAGAGTGACATAGAGGAGATGGTGTGAGGAAGAAATAAGAGGTTGTGGGCAGTTGTGGAGTCAGGTTTTGAAGATTGCAGAGAGTGGAATGGAGACGTGCTACTGAAGCCCTATGTTCCACTAGGAACCCGAGGGTCAAATAGTAATGGTAATATAACTTTTGAAGAGATGAAGAGTGTGCACCTCTCATGGTATAAAAGTCCGTCTTAAACCTTCAAATTCACAAACAAAAAATGTCTTAGTTAAAGTGAGAGATAAATTTCCTAATCTGACATAGAAAGATTGTATCTGTAAAACTAGACGTTTTGATAGGGTATTTGTCCTCACGGGCACTAGGTTTTGCCCCACCAGTCACCACTTCTCATTGAAACTTCAGGAATCATCTCTCGAAGCTAGTTATCAATGAGTGCTAGATCAAGTAGGAAATATGGACCATTGGAATCCGACTAAGCAGCTCAACGGTAACGTGGTGACCGTGGAACCTGAAGGCCCAGGGCTCGATCCTTGGCATGGCCGATTGATGGGTGCGCAATGTTGAGGAGTCCTGTACTTGGATGAAACAGCTATCCAGTGCTTCCAGGTTTCCAATGTTCCTCCAACTGATGTCAGTCTATAATGAATATCAATTTGAAAAATCACCGAATCACCACAAACCTCCAAATTCAATTGATCTAGTGCTCATCAGTGACTAGCTTCGAAAGGTTATTCCTGAAGTTCCAATAAAAATTTGTGACCGATAGGGTAAACGTCTTGAATGTGAGGCTAATTATATTCGAAGAAAGTTATAGACCATTAGAAATTAGGGTGAATGAATACAGATTGTATACAAAACATCCACTGAAGTATCAAGATGAACTTCAAATTTTTAAAAGAGGTATCTGGAATATCTATGTAACCAATCGAAAGTTGATATATGATTGAATTTAATAATGTAGACATATTGGGAAAGCGTTTCTATCCGCTTAAAGAAGGATTAATCTCCGTATCCCTACATATATTAATAACATCAAATGCTACAAAGAGAAGAGATGAAATATAAACTGGACATCACCTATTTCGAAAACACCGATTAATGATGATATTTCCTTATTGAAGCTGTAACAACATCAGTAAACCAGTACAGCAAACAACCCAGATCCCCGCATCATACATGTACAGACTCTGATTGCTCTATGCTTTTCGTTGACAAATGAAACACCGGAAATAATTAAATATCAAAATAAAGTGATAATAACGATATAAAAGTACAAAGATTAGTCAGACAAAAGGGGTTGGGTAGGGGGGAGGAAGGTTGGAAAACGAAAAAGTAAAGAAACACACCGAGATCAAAATAATTTAAGGTCAAATTTCATTTGATCTTTACTAGTCGTAAATTGTTCTCCGTTTGTATAATAGACAATATCCTTCGACAGGCCAAATCCATATGTATCTACCAGTTTACCTGCTCCTTTGGAGCAAGGTACATCAGTCATAGTCAGAGATTGTTGTCAACACGTATACGAGAACATATTCCTGCCTGGTTTCATAAGGGTGAATGGAAATGCATCAGAAGTTCTATCCCTGAACATTTAATCGATTCCAACCATTCGACTGACCCAAACAATGAATTAAGGTTGTCTATTGAATTCGCTCAAACAGCTGACATTTCTTTCATGTTCATCTTGTAAAGACAGTAGAAATCTTGGCTATCCACGAATTGAAGCCTGGTCTTTGTATGCCAAAGAAGTATATATAGTATTTGTCTCTACTTTGGCCTTATTTTTAGATTTAATTGTTTCCGGTGTTATTTTATATGATTTTCCTAATAATAGCAGCTTTTAACAAAATGTTAACATGAACTTGTAACGACTAGTCATTATTACTGAACGTAACCAATGACCTACATATACTAAATATTTGACCTAATGTTTGCCTAAAGATTTCAGTGTTCATAAAAAAACTCGGATACTCTACTGAAGAAACTCTAGCTTCCACAGTGAAAGGTTTAAGAAAATCTTGTTTTGATTCTCTAATCTTTCTAGGATTATATTAAGATATACTCTTATCATGATTACATCAGAGTCGGGACCCAACCTTTTCCAAGAAAATCATAACAACTTTGTTCTGAATGTTTATAATCACATATTACCTACAGAGAATTCCTCAATCTGTTAATGATTGTGATGGTGGCTTAATGTTGTCGTGGACTTTTCATCACCAGGCTTAGTGATATACTCAGTGCTAGACTCATAAAGTAATGACTCTAAAGACTGCCCTAACAACCAATCAGGTTCCTCAATTTTACCTAGAAAGGCGGCTTCTTCGTACAACAAGTAAATCTGATTAGCCACTTATTTAGTTTTCAGGGTGATTCTTAAACCTATACTCAATCCTAAGACAGGGCTACGATGAGAGTGTGTACACTATGAAACTCTCTGTCGAAAGAAATAGCCATCTCGGTTGACTTTCAAAAGAATGCTCAATTAGTATGTGAGCTCAAGTAGTTTTCCACCAACATACAGCGGTAGCAATTGAAGGTGTCCATATCCATCCCTGTATCACCCAATCCTAATATCTGCACTATGAACCATATCCTCTCCATATCATTACTAGTCACACTTGTTTTCCTTAAATATTTTTTCACTCCACTTCTCTCATTCTCTACTCACCTCATCTCTTGCACTATGCGAAATAGCGCTTAACATTTACTTAACTGGTGCCTACTAGGAAAGCAACTGCAAAAGGTTAATTGGCTCCATTGCTGCCCTAAACAAACCAGCTTATTATTTGCAAAAGAAGACCTATAAACAGACTATCTCTACTTCTAAGCTATAAGTAGGTAAAGTGAAATCACTTCTGCAATCACTGAGGGAATGCAACTGAACAAAAAGAAAACATCCTCAAAACTTGCACTGTTGATGTTGGGTGTTTGAAGATTGCGCTATAATTGTTGTCACCTGTATACTTTAGTTGTCTTCAAGCAGTACATATGTATTCAAAGATGTTTCAGCGGTAGGTAAGTATTATGTTGTCATTCATATTTTGTAACCTCACCTAGTGAACTAGTTCACTAGTTACTAGCCGGTCCTAAACCTGGATAAAGAGGGAAGGTTGAGCATACCGCTAGCAACCCTACCCCGTAAAACCAATCCAATCGCTAAAGAAACTTCAAAGCACAAACAAAATATAAAAAATAAAAATAAAATTATTCCTGGCTGGAATTGGAGAGGCGAAATGTCGCCGGGTGGTGAAAGCCTTCGGGAAGCCAAGTGGCCGATGTATCTTCTCTCGAAGAAAGTGACAGTAAACATGGGGACATGGAATGTTCGCACCATGTACGAACCTAGCAAGACAACAACAACGAGCACCAATCATCATCAACGGGAGAAATCTAAAGGAAGTAGTCTCCTTCATCTACCTGGGAAGCATCGTTTCAACTACAGACGGCACAGGCACAGTAAGGATGTCAAAGCAGCCAGGATCGGAAAGACAGCAAAACAAGCCTTCATTAATGTGAAATGTGTGTGGAGATCTACCACCCTGCACTCCACTGCACTCAACATAAAGCGTGAAAAAGATCCGAAATTTCAACATTAATGTCAGTCAAGTAAGTCAGTGCTTCTATATGATGATTGAGAGACTTTGCACATTACGATAATCATTTCCAACAAAGTGAAGACATACATGAATGGCTGCGTCCTACGCTTACTCGATACTGAAGATGAGATGGATGGCGAGAATAATGAGAATAAGCAACAAGGAAGTGTGGGTGAGTGGTTGGTTGGTTGGTTGGTTGGCTGTCTGTCAACGAATCAACCAAGAACCCATCGCCGAACAAATATGCAGAAGAGGAAAGTGGAGATGGATTAGATTGGACATGGACTGAGAAGACTGTTTGGGGACATCATTTGCCAGGCCATGTCGTCGAGTGGAACCGACATTGGAAACGACGAGTTTGTCGTCCGAGGCTAGTGTGACATGGAGGAGGGTTGTATGAGGAAGAAATGAAATGTTGTTGGCATTTGTGGAGTCAAGTTGAAAAGACTGTAGGGAAGAGAGTGAAATGGTCTATGTTCCACTAGGAACCCAAGGAAAAAACAATAATAATTCATATTGTGTCATTTTATGCTTCTTTTTAAGTAAGGCAAACGCTATAAAATTCTATTATTGTAACAATGAAGCACAGTGTTTTATAATGACTAATAATAAATCAATATAAGGAACGCCTTTTGCAGATGAAAGTTGAAAGGTGTATTATGACAAAGTTATAGTGTGTGTAATTAATGGTGAACTTGAAGACTTGATGATAGGTTAAATTATATATGCAGAAGTATTCATATTTCTCAACTGAAAGGTTAAGTTTTTGTACAGCTAAGGTCAAAGTAGTAAATTTCTTTCACTGCGAGGACACTGCTCACACAGATTAAAAGGAATATCAAGTATGCCTGCTCTTTTTTTACTATGTATATGTTTTTTATTGTCCGTAGAGTGACCTAGTGGTGGTTACAGATTGCTTCCATATATTCTCAACTTCCTTGTAACAAAGAAGTTGGTGTCTCTTGATCTCAATCGCGCATCTGTGATTGTACTGGCACGTCGGTTTAATAAACAGCTACATTATATCAGATGGTTGAGAGAAGTATTCAAATATCATCTTAGTTTCTTCAAAAGAATCATCGGATTCCTGTTTATCACATACCTAATTCATACAGGTTGTCATTGATTATATAATCGGTGGTTTGGACTATGTATACTTACTCATTTGTTAGAATCAGTTACTGCTATGGGTTGATTTGCCCCAAGCTTTTTAGATGTAGAGATGCGTCTCGTTAATCCAATCGGTTAGTGCTGTAAAAAGCAGTACTGAAGGTGAGTTTTTCGTAGAGGCATTCCAAGGCTTATTATGTGACATTTCATTGGTAGGACTGCTTGGCTGTTGCTTTGTTAATGTGGATTCACAGTAGTACAACTCCTAGCAGCAGTTCAAAACGACTTCATTACACGATAAGTGTCTGATGTGACATAGTAACTATTGTATGAAGGCCTCAAAGGCTGCTGTAAACAAGGTTTATGTCATATATAAAACCAATATTCTACGAGACTTAGAATGAAATACGAAAGGCAACTAGTGTTTGATTGGAAGATCTGTCGAAAATGATTGCTGTCATACATTTAAATGAGAAGTAAACGTCAATAAACCCCTCCCACCTAATCTATCAGGTACTAATTCATAAGAGTTGTCTTCGTTCATTTTTTTCCAAGCCTCACTTTTTCAGTTCAATCTGGTCTGTAGATGGAGATATCGTTACTCCAACCGTTATGACCATAGCCACATCAAGGATAAGCATCTATTGATCTACTTATAACCTGTGCACTTGCTGACGAAGTCAATGTATCACATACCAACAACGTGAGTGCTTTAAAGAAGACAGTCAATTGCACTTGATGAAGTTTTATTTATTTTGGCCCAGTAGCCAGATTTGAGTAAAAACGCATGCAAACCATGTTTTCCTCAATTATGACTAAGTTTATCATTGATACCTGTAAGTTCGATTGAATTTTGAGGGAGTTGTAGGGATATGGAAATATTTCCATTTCTTATTCATCGTAGACTAACATCAGTTGGGGGAAGGAAGGGAACCTGGAAGCACAGGACAGCTATTTTGTCCGACTAGTAATGGACTCCTCAACAGTGCGCCCCCATGACCCCGCCATGGGTCGAACCCGCGACCCTCAGGTTCCGTGGCCAGCACGTTACCATTGAGCTAGCCATTGGGTCAGAACCCAGTGCTCCATATTCCCAACTTCTGTTAGCTCACGATATATAGATAATATAGATATTTACATAGGCAATTTTTAAGGTAGTAACTCCTTTGCCTATTGACAAAATATAAGTAGTGTGAGTGTCTAAGCAAAATTATTATCTGTCCGGAAGAAATGATTGTTAGACCAACATTCGAGCCCATTGACACGATATCCATTGCACAAGAGGTGACTGTTGTGCTGCAGTGACCTAGTGGATAACACTCTGGCGTTTGAAGTAACTGGTGCTACCTATAGCATATACGTCATCTGGTACTTTGCAAAGTAAGGGCTGTAGTGACGGTTTGTTATTTGCTCTGCCTCTTTGATGAAGTTCACTCATAAATCTCTTTCATGAGGATACAAAGTGAGTTAGTTCGAACCCTGTAGCTGGACTGGACTTCTATATGGTCAAGGAAGTCATGCATCATGAATCCTAAGAACCTATGCTAGCTGTTGTTGACGCAGCCAACTCGGCGACCTGAGCCATTTTACAACAACTGTCAGGAAACTAGAGGCAGCCTCTAGCCTTTTTCTCTAGGGGTCTTTGAGTAGTGGAAACAATGTGCAGTATGTTTGGTAGGGGAGTGTCAGCTGTTTGCTCTTTCGTGCATCATTTTTGACATTTCATTAAGATCATGATTTCACAGTTTCATAGACCAGAGACCTCTTACTTTTTCGTTTAGGATCCGGTAAATTCACCTCACCACTGTGGTCGATTGTAATTCCATTTTAATGGAATCACCTCGAGTTATGACTACTGGGTTACGTTTCCCAGTAAACCACGATAACTGATAATCTGGGGAGGATGATTTTGTATATGACGCACGATCTCGAATATCTTCGATAAACCGTATCAAAGATATCAAATTCTCTGGAGTAGGTCGCTTTCAAAATGGAGATCCTGAGCTGAACTAACAGTTGTATTTCATAACTCTCTAACTAAAACTATAACCAGTAGGTTCTGACAAAAGTACAATTTTATACGAAATATTCCTGGTCAGCCACTTCTGATAGGACCAAAAGGATATCAAAGCAACGTCTGCCATACATTGCAAAAACTATCTCATCCAGCTAGACGAGCCACTATCATGCTTATCGTACACTGTTTTTGCCCGTATGTAAAGAAAAAGAATGTTAGAAAATGAGCTCGATCATGCACAGCCTGCAAAAGTTTAAAGTCACTCGTTTAAGATCTTTTCTAGAGCCAGGTGCTCATCTCAATTAGTAATATGTGTAGGTATTCCAGGAACCCTACAAGAATCCAATGGATACAGGCAATTTTTCACCTTCGTGGACCCTATCACAAGAGGGCAGCCAGAAGCAGTGACCATTAAGAATATTACTTCTGAAACCTTTGCTTATGTTTTCGTGCAAAGATGGACAACAGACTTTTGATGTCCATCTCTGGTAACAAAAAATTGTGGATGCCAGTTCAAGTATGTATTATTTCACGCTTTAAGTGGATTCTTGAACAGCAGCCTATCATCCACTTCATTTCGTCCTACTGGCTCTCCGAGACAAACTGAAAGCTGATTCTGGATCCACTTCTACTGAACTCATTCACTGAACTACTCTCAAACTACCAGGTGAATTTGTTTCACCTCTAGCTTTAGCATCTGTTTTTGATGGAACATCTTCGTCACCAGGCTTAGAAACGTAATGCGTTCAATTAGACTTCTTATGTTCTATCACAAGCAACCAGTTCCTTTGTTCACCCAGTTTTACAAAAAACATCACAGGATTTGTAATGGGCGGTACTTTTTGTCGACCGCTTATAATACCTTATGACTGAAGATTCGTAGCCATCCAGCGATATGAAAAAAATTGGTGTCATCAGTCAGTGAATTGAAGATAATTTCAGCATAGACAGTTTGGAGCCTGCTTACTTCGAAAGTAACCACATTATGAACGATTTTGTTTCGACTAAGAACAGCCAACCGACAGAAAACTCTGTTATTTAGGCAGCCTGACGATCTACACAATGGCGAAGACGTTTAGGAATTGTCCTTGTGCGAACTTGACGGACGCAGAGACTAATCACTAATTATTCATACTTGTTATATGCCCACGAATGCTAGACCAAGGAAGAACACAATGGCGTAGTCGGATAGAATATTATATTTGCGAAGTCTTGCCAAAATACCGATGCGTTCCGACTAGCTGCCTAGAGAGTCAATTACGAGTAGTGCAAAGTAACATAACAACATGGCAAATGGAGTGGATGCTTGACCGTGTGCCATCGGCTTAGCGAGTGCAATTAATCTACGAAGGTCAGCATCAATTTTGAATCTCGTTGAACTCTATCTAGGCTATCTATTCTGGAGAAGTGTGACGCTATAGACGCACTATCTCTCCTCGCACAGTGAAAATTAAGTTCAGATTAAACTGTCAAGCTCCAGGAACATTTGGCAACATACTTCAATGATTGATGCACGAAATATGTTTTTTTTTACTTTTCTTTGCTGTACCGTTTTAATGATGATCCAACTGTTTTGATTCTTTTGATTGGTGTCATGTTCTTTCGTCACATCTTTTGGGTTGATGTCAATTTTTTCGGACGATATTCTATTACCCCTGCAACTTACTCATTTATAACACTTTCGCTTTAGTAAAATTTTTTCATGATGTTACAACCATGTGTTTTATACTCCAAGTACCATAAGCACTGGATTGAAAGTCAATGAAAGAGGAGTCTAAGATGGACCATCTATTCTGTTAACTACATTATCACTTGCGACGATACCTTAGAATGAGTTCAGATAACCGGAACCACTCAACTGAATGGGTTTACTATGAGAGTGTTTCGAAAAACAAAACCATTAGGAATTTATCTCTGTCTGAAATCGTCTCGGGGTACTCATGAAGCTTTGAATTCAATAAGACATAGTGGCGAAATTCCATGATCCAAGGTTTCTGATGCTGACCGTCATAGTTATAAAGAAGTTATTAGGCTGGAGGTAAACAGCCAATCGTCCAAACCATTTGACAAGTTGTCGTGTTGCGTTGCATCGCTGGTTCACGAAGTTTCCAGATATGAGCAGGTATACTGGTAAAAAGCTGCTGAGCATTGAACATCATCAAGATGAATTGAAACTACACGTAGCATCAACTTCGCGTAGATTTACATGAGGCCTTTGACCTACGGAAGATTGATCACTTCCGTGATGTAATTGGTAATAAGTTGTAAGCATACTTATCTGAAACTAAAGAACTTTTCTTACCTTTAACAACACAGTGAAAACTATAACATTGGAAATAACCACAAAGAATCATGCTACTTTAAATTTTAACCGTTATAACTTCCCGCATTATTTTCGAACAATTTTTGCACTGCCCACAATAGTTACTCATTGTCTACGAGTAATTTCCATACGGCTTGCGTTATTTCCACACTGTTTATGCCTATCGCCCGCACTACCCGCGTAACTTCAATATTACTGTACCAGTGAAAGAGAAGGTACTTATGATGATGACATGTAAATATATTTATTCGAATAAACTTTGTGATATGTACTCAGCAACAGACTCTTCTTCAGTCATCCATTTCTCTATTCATATCACAAAATTCGTTTGGTCATTAAGTAGTGTGATTAGATAAACGTATTTACACATAAACCTACATTCTCAATCTTGTCATCTATCCCGTTTCAAAGAGACCACTTCTACAACAACAATTTGGAAGGATGTTGTCAATATTTATGAAATGCACATCAATAACAGATGAATGACATTCAACATTAAAATGACCAATGCTTTAGGCCTATACCAACTAACTAATTCATCTATAATGTTCTAAAAACCTAATTTGGTAAATACATCCATGATTCCCTCCACCTCTGTTTGAGAGAGTAAGAGGCTTTCAAACTTAGAAGTAGTTAGAGCAAAGAAGTATATAGTTCAAACAAATAATTCTACATCTTTAAGTTGTATTATTTTATAGAAGGTGTACTTCAACATCCCAGCTTTTTGTAGAGTACCCAACTATATTCTAATATCCTGTTTCATAACAAGAGTTATCATGTTTTTTAGATATCCAAACCAAGTTTGGATTTGATGGTTTGAAAAAATTTGGTCATTGGGTAAATGATATTCATTATTTACGTATTTGTATTTCCCAATAAATGTAAAACAAAATAAATTTGTCTTGACCGACTCTCACCATTTAGGGCTAATAACTTAATCAAAGTTATCACAAACTGGAATCTACAATATCCAACCTTATATAAAGGAAGTTGTCTCTTTCATCTACCTGGGAAGCATCGTTTCAACTACAGACGGCACAGGCACAGTAAGGATGTCAAAGACAGCAAGACAAGCCTTCATTAATGTGAAATGTGTGTGGAGATCTACCACCCTGCACTCCACTGCACTCAGCACAAAGCGTGAACAAGATCCGGAATTTCAACATTAATGTCAGTCAAGTAAGTCAGTGCTTCTATATGATGATTGAGAGACTTTGCACATTACGATAATCATTTCCAACAAAGTGAAGATATACATGAATGGCTGCGTCCTACGCTTACTCGATACTGAAGATGAGATGGATGGCGAGAATAATGAGAATAAGCAACAAGGAAGTGTGGCTGATTGGTTGGTTGGTTGGTTGTTTGGCTGTCTGTCTGTCTGTCTGGCTGACTGGCTATCAACGAACCAACCAAGAACCCATCGCCCAACAAATATGCAGAAGAAGAAATTGGAGATGGATTAGATTGGATTGGACGTAGACTGAGAAGACTGTTTGGGGACATCATTTACCAGGCCAGGCCATCGAGTGGAACCGACATTGGAAACGACGAGTTGGTCGTCTGAGGTAGTGTAACATGGAGGAGATGGTGTGAGGAAGAAATGAAAGGTTGTTGGCAGTTGTGGAGCCAAGTTGAAAAGACTGTAGGGAAGAGAGTGAAATGGTCTATGTTCCACTAGGAACCCAAGGAACAAATAATAATAATAAATAAGCTTATATATGATAACTTGACAAGTGTTCTTCTGTATGAATGATCCTGAGTCGTCAGAATTGTAGAATAAAGATGATATTCACATGTACTTTGTTGTGTGTGAAGGGTGTATGAATTATAGATTGAGATTTGCATGTACACATGTGTTGGTAGTTCTAATCGCAACTACGTTGGCTATATCAGTATGTGGGTGTGGTGTGTAACCAGGTCAAACTACCTTTTTACTCCCTCATTCCTTTCTATTTAGATAGTTATGATTCCACCTTATGTTCGAAGATTCTGCTGAAACATTCTTTATAATTTCGGAAGCCTTTCTGAAAAAATTCAATTTTTTTTCAATGAGTTGACCTTGTGACCTGAAATTATAACGTGTAGAGAGAGCTTCAGGGGCTAATGTGTTTTCAAGTTTTGTTACCCTCTATATTGGATTTCTATGGGGTATAGTGGAAGCTCCACAGTGCTCATTTTTCTCATTTTGATTTCATGGGAAGTTTGTCCTATACTTACTGCATCACAGTCTAATCATTTTATTTTATAAACACAATTAGATTGTGACTCCAGAAGATATCTTATCCTTCAAATGAACTAAGGTGTTCTACAATATGTTTGATGTTCAATAGAACATGCTGATATTGTATTTATAGAGAACTCTCCTAATTGGATCTGACACATATGATTTGTATGGGAATAACTATTGTTGAGGCCCATGATTTAGTAGTTCATTTTAAGTATCTTACTCACATATTTGAATTCCCTAACTCTTTGATTTTCATCCATTATTATAGTGTATGCTCTCCTTAAAAGACTGGAAGGAACAGGAACTTTCCTAATGATTGGATATGATGAGTTGAAATCTAAATATATGTTCGAATGTGTTGCTTTCCTAAATATGATTATATCTGAATGTCTATTTTCTTTGTGTTTAATAATACAATCAAGTGAGAGCAGTTCTCTAGTTCTAAGCTGAACTTGATACTGAGAGATCTAAAGTTCAGCTGATCTAAGAATGCCAGTCATGTATTAAAACTACGAATGTATAATTAACATATCTCAGCCAAATTTTTGATTTTAGTAAGTGAGTGAAGACGTTTTCTTTGAATTTACTCATAAATAGGTTAGCTACTATGCGTGAAACCGGTGAAACCATAGCAACATCGTTAGTTTACATGTGTGATTGAAACAAGTTTATCTTGTTTTACATTCATTTGGAAATACAAATACTAAAATAATGAAGAATGATCATAATTTTCAAGAATGACTTCAGTTTGTCGTACACATTTCTCATCATCTTCACAGTCTGCATTTATTGTTTGATGTAACTGTTTACAAATATCCTACAAAAATGCTCATACTTATGAGAAGACTTTAGAATATTCAAACTGGTCCTCTAAAAAAGTGGGAAATTGAAATCATCCACAGAAATAACACTGTGGATACTGTCATGTTTTAAGCCACTGTTGTCAAAACGGTTACATATTCTGTTATTACTGTACGTTTTCTTTTATGACGTCTATTTCGTGTTGGCTATGTTAGCTGAAACTTACACAGAAGTTTCTTTTCCGTCAGCAGCGACTTCACTGAAGATCACGTATGATGAGTTGACTTAGGTATCTTTAGGAAATTGCTAGTTACTGACGAAATTTAAGCTACCCGTTGTTTACCAGCACATATGATGTACTTCACTTTCTGCAGAGCATGGTTACACTATCGATAGCTTAAGTCAGTATGAGTGGTAGCATTGGATTAAGGCAACTAATCATCGGGTTTTCTGGTTGACTGCGACCTGCATGTGTATCGGCAACATCGGCATCCATGAGATTATATAGGAAATCCGTGTAACTTTCCTACAACTCCTTGAATGGTGGTTACCCGACTCTAACTGTTACCTCGGCAGATCAGAACTCCATATGCGTTCACTTTTCTGCCATTGTAACGTGACTGCTTTCTTAGCTGCTGTCTGCTTGTTGATATATATATATATATATATATATATATATATATATATATATATATATATATATATATATATATATATATACATCCTTTCATTTATCGCTTAGATTACTGCTAATGATTAGGACCAAACTTACGACAAATGATCAATTTTTGATAAATCTATTTCCAAGGTGCTGACAGTGTATAGTGCTTCAGAAAGTTCAACTTTCGTATCTGTTCTTGAAAACTAATCCACTATTACATTTTCCTTCCATGGAATATGCCCAGTAGTGACCCCTACAAGTAAACAGGACAGAAACAACAGTTACTTCGAGGTATATCGGTAGTGTTAACTTCTGGGTACTATCAAATTATCATAGTGGAAAGCTTGAAGCCTCCATCTTTCAATCTAGAGCAGGAAAGCGCAGCTTAAAGAAGAATATTCAATCTAAACTTGCTGCATGTTATCAAAAATCGGGCTGTATGAAAGGATAGGCGATGACGCTTGCCGAGATCGAGCGGAAAGACATCGAGAATTAACTGTCTTCTCGCTAGCGACCACCAGGTGGTACAGAACGATGAAATAACTAGTCTCATATGGAATTACATTCTATCACAGTGCACAAATTCCATACGTTAATAAACTACCTGGTGAAGTATCAACGTCCATTGATGGCTCCACTGTCCCAGAAGGGGCGTTCTTTGATGAATGACCATTCCTGGGTACTCATAAAGGACATTATCAAAGTGGTGATCTTCGAAAATCTACCTTTAAGATTGTTGGCACTCAAAAATTTATCCTGATTTCTAAAGCGATGCACTCACATCCTCTTGCAAGCTTATAAAAAAGTACAACATAATTTGAGGCTCTCTAGAAAACAGTCACATCACAGCTCACATATGGCTATAGAGAATCGATGTAACACCTAGTTGAGCGGAGAGACAGGCGGCCTTTTCAAGTAACCCTTGTCAAAATAAATTGAAACAAGGCTTGAAAATATTAATTGATTCATGGCGAAGAGGAAATCTGTCATTCGATTCGTATGTGTTACTAAAGGTCCAAGTGAGGAGAACCTTTCTAGAATGAAAATCGCCAAATCTTTAGGCACCATCTTTATCACAGCCCAAAAGTCCATCAGGAAACCATGCATACCACTAGCCTGAACAGCCTTCTAGGCAATGCAGTATAGAAGAGATAAACAGCTTGTAGATGACCCCTGTTACTCTTCTTGTAACGCCGCTGAAGCTTTATTCAAGTAACTCCTAGGGTACGACAATATTCTCCCAACTGTGTTGAAACAATGAGTGAACACTCTATGTAGGTAGCCCACTACGTGGTCTTTGGTAGTATAACCTCCACGAACGCAAGTTCTCACAAGATTCAAAACGTGTCACCCTCTCTCCCATCTTCAAAGTAGATAGTACTCTAGAGATACTGATCTGTAGCATTTCTATCAGTCCTGTCAAACTAAGGAAAAGCCAGATAAACAACCACATCCGGGAATATGTAGACCGAAAGGTCGCAATCAACAAGACTAAACACGGTTTTCAGAAAAGTGAGTTCTATTCCCCGAATATTCTGGCAGTCTATGATAACGGGATGGCAAGCTGGGATCTCCAGGCAGTTGTCTATGTGATTTTGATGGATCTGATGAAGACCTTTAAAACTATTCAATACACCATTTTTAAACGGAAAAACTCACAACTGTGTAATAATGGTTGGATGGTTACCTAGTGGCGGGAATATTTAGACGGTAGAGAGTTATGTACAGTGTGATTTACTCGTTTTGGAGACCATAATCATCCGACGTATCAAATGAGACTATTCTGTTCTTGTTGATGTACTTGTTACTGCTGAGTGGCTTTCAGTGGACACTGCTCTTCAACTACATTATACACTGAACACGTTAAGTTATGAAGATCTGTGACGTTAGAAAGCTACACGAAGGCACGATATGAACTCAGAAAGTAGGTGGAAAGGAACGGACAAGCATTTAAGCTGGATAAATACCACATGACCCTTTTCTACACTCCTGATTTGCAGAAGCTAATCTACTACCCCTGTGGTACTTAACTCCCTAACCCTAAAATGGCGCTAAAGATATGAGTCGAATCGTGACTTACAACTTGGATTCCAGTACCCATTATCAAAGGGATGTCTCCAGAGCCGTACTACACTTCACTCGGAGACAGTTAGGCACATCCATTCTGGCACTCTTTCTGAGGCTTAACGAGGTCTGCGTACGAACTCACTTAGAGGTCCACCGCATCATCGCACCATTTCACCTGAAAAGAGACATTAATATCATGCAGAAAGTCCAGGGATGAGCCACAAAGGGTATTCTAAGGATGTGACAAAATCAAATGAGGAAAAATTAAAGAATCTAGGCGTTTACTCTCTTAGTTACCGTAGTTTACTTGGCCACCTGATAACGGCCTACAAGATAATTAGTAGCCAAATTTACCAGAAAAAGAATATTACACAAAAGGTAACTATCGCAGTCTTTGTGGGAACTCAACGAGAACTGCGCATTAAAGGGCGAAATCAGCATGCCTTCACACTTCTCTCTTCAGGTCTACAGCCACGGGAACAAATCTGGTTGAGGTAGCCACTGTTCAAAGTGTCGCAGCCCCAAGAAATGTTTGAACAGCTAGGCAGCGACATATGACTTGCACTCATCCACTTGAGTTAAGGACTGAATCAGAACAACCAACAGACGTCACACCAAACCAACACTGTCGCCTCCATACCGACTACCTTTGGTTGTCATCATGAACCCCATTCGACCTGACACCTTCCTGTTTTAGACGTCTCACCTCTCCATTTACCGTAGCATCACCAATGTCATTACTATTGCTGTTTTTGTTATTCCTGCAGTAATCTTTCTCTCTCGTTTCGCTCCCTCTGACTACATACGATTTCCTCATATCACTGCTTCCTTCTCTTGACTTCCTTGAATTTACCTGGGTTTTCTTCCTCCCTCTTTTCTCATATCCTCTCCTTCATTCTCCTTTGTTATCTTTTTGTCTGACTTAACTTCCTTCTACGACCAGTCTGAATAACTTTACGGCTATGCAACATTTGAGGAACCCATCTGCACTGCGGTCCGACGACAAATAACATGTCTATCTACAAATCCAATAAACACCTAGCCACAGGTCAGGTCCTGTTTCACTTTTTCCTCTCTTCTCTTCTTTAATATTGTCTGATTGTTCGTCTCTTTTCCCATCGTTTGCATTACCTTCGTCCTCCTCCTTTACTTTGTTGCTTATCTCCGGAGTTCTCTTCCTTTTCTACGACTAATCCAAATGGCTGTGTGGCGATATGACAACCGAAAGTCCTATCTGCACCACAGTTCTAGGACAGATCATGCATCTGGTGAAAAATCTAACCAACACTAGAACGTCAACTGTACTTAAAAAACTTGACAGAATACGAGCGCGTAGATCCACTGCATACGGATCAACCAGAGATCTCAAACCATTCCACAAGTCCTATTCGAGAACGCAAATCAACCAACTGCATAGTATGAGCTCGTAAGCAGACATTTGATACTGGATACTCACCAAGTCTACGAACTACAATTAAAAATAACGCACAGACAGCCACACTCCTAAAGCTAAACATAGGAAGGCAGAAAGGACTTTCGCACTTGCCACAGAAGTAAGACCGAACAACAGCCTGGGCTCAAGGCAGATATGAGCGTCCGAAACTGTCAGTAACCTTTACCCGCTGTGGTGATATTGAATATTCTTCGGAAAGGATAGTGGCGGTTTAACACTACCGGTATCCGAAAAGTAGTTTTATAGACTTGATGTGGTGTGACTTACACTACTGGTCATTACTCCGTTCAGATGGTGGAACTGTTTTGCATATGCAACAAAAAACAATGCCTGGATATTCAGGTGTATTGATGTTACTTCACGGAATACCTCAATTGCGCATCTAAATGTACAATGGAGTCCTCGCCAGGTAAGCTGATCATGAGACTATTATTTCTAATGTAGCTGCTAAGCCTGGAATGCCTACAGCATATGTGGGAGGAGTAGCTGTAGTGACAGGCGATAGCGGAGCAGACAACATGCACCATAAGAAAGCAAGAGCTTCCATCTGTTTCTCCATGAAGAATGTGAAATGAAAGCTTCTTGCTAAAAGTTTAGTTGCTTGTTGCTTGTAGAATAATTTGTATTTTCAGCAAAATTTTTACAGTTATGCCGAATTAATGTAGAGGACTAAACTGCAACTGGCACTTCGGGTTTACATCATGCGCCTCAGATATGTTGTAAAGATTATCCTTACGAATATCAAATCTGACCGTTTCAGGCCTTGTTTATTATTTTTATTTATTTGTGCTTTGAGTTCCTAGTGGAACATAGGGCTTTACTAGGACGTCACCATTTCACTCCTTTTTCTGCAGTCTTTTAAACATGGTTCTACGACTACCTACAAGCTTTCATTTCTTTCTCATACGACCTCTTACATGTCACACTAGCCTCGGACGCCAAACTCGTCGTTTCCCATGCGGGTCCCACTCGACGACCTAGCCTGGTAAATGATGTCGCTAAACAGTCTTCTCAGTCTCAGCCAGCCAGCCAGCCAGCCAACCAACCAACCAATCAATCAATCAGCCACACTTCCTTGTTGCTTATTCTCATTATTCTCGCCATCCATCTCATCTTCAGTATCGAGTAAGCGTAGGCCGCAGCCATTCATGTATATCTTCACTTTGTTGGAAATGATTATCGTAATGTGCAAAGTCTCTCAATCATCATATAGAAGCACTGACTTACTTGACTGACATTAATGTTGAAATTCCGGATCTTGTTCACGCTTTGTGCTGAGTGCAGTGGAGTGCAGGGTGGTAGATCTCCACACACATTTCACATTAATGAAGGCTTGTCTTGCTATCTTTGACATCTTTACTGTGCCTGTGCCGCCTGTAGTTGAGACGATGCTGTCTAATTGGGTGAAGGAGACTACTTCCTCCTGTCGATAGTGGTTGGTGCTTGTTATTGTTATTGGTTGAGCATCTACATTGCCCCTGTCTTCTCTACGTTCTCCCAAAGTCCCATCTTCGCTGCCCTGCTTCTTCTGCCAACTTGTTAGTTTTCATCTGTAGATCCTCGAGTTTCCGCGACGTTAGACATAAATCAAAATCTTCTAGGGTCTTTCCATTGTTCAAACAGCGTTTGCCCATTTCTTCTCGCTCCTCATAGCTTGTGCTACATGATCCAGTCAAGTCGACTACAAGCAGGAAGATCATCGGTGATGGTAGGCGGCAACCTCGTCTTACTCCTATCTTCACTTCACTTCACTTCAAAGGCATTACTGAGCTTCCCATTGTGAATCACTTGGCATATAGCATCTTCATATACCTGTTGAATGAGGTTGATAAAGGTTTGTGGCACCAAAACCGTAGTGTTGTAGCAGTTGCCAAATTATTTCTCGGTCAACGCTGCCGAAGGCCCTTTCTAAGTTTTTGAATTTGAGGTAGAGAGTTGACGGCCATTCTATACTCTGTTCTATGATGATGCGTACTGTAGCGTAACAATTTGGTTCGCACATGACATCTTCTTCCTGAATCCAGAGTGTTCCGCTACTTAGTTTAAATTCAATTCATTGTTTAGTCTCTCCATGGTGATGCGGCATGATATTTTGCTTGGGGTGGGCAGTGGTGGAGCATGATTCAGCAACGGTTCTTGCAAACACTTAGGTCACACTTCCTTGGGAGTTCGACAAGGTAGCCCTTCTTCCAACCGGTGGGTACTTTTCATTCCTTCCTTCCAAACCCTCTGCAATAGTGGTGTGGGGATATCCGCTGATGCCTCTGCCTCCGTTTTCAGTACTTCTGGCGGAATTCCACCTGGTCCTCCTGCTTCCCCAGCTATCGGCAACTTTGTGACGTTCAGGACTTCACTTCTGTTCTTGTCAGAGGGTTTGTGTTCACTGGTAGTTCTGTGGCTGGGCTGCTAGTGGCATTTCTGGACAAGTTGTCAACGGTGGTTGAGTTGAGGGCTTTTCGAAGTGGTCAGCCCATCGTTTCCATCAATTCTCCTCTTTTGTGGTAACTAAGTTCCCTTCACTATCTTTCATTGGTTTTGTCTGTACTGCGTTGATGTCTTTCCAGATGGTAACCTGGTCATTTTACACAAAGTTGTCAGGTCTCACCTACCATCAGCCTGTTCCGCTTCACTTGAAAGTGTGTCGTAGAAGTGTCTTTTGTCTTTGCACACACTCTTCTTCACTTCCTTGTCCAATGTAGTGTTTTATAGGCTGTGTTCAGTTCCGTTTCTCGTTTTCACCCCTGCACTGCACTTCACTGGTTCATCTCCTTCTTCACCATCTTCCTTACCCTCCTCTATCAGCTCCCATGTGTCTGTCAAGACCCATTCCTTGTCTTCTTTCTTCTTCTTCTTCTTCTTCCTTCCTTCCTAATACGGTTATGCAGGTTTCCTTCCACGTCATATCGCTTTCACAGAGTTCCAGTATTCTTCCATACAGGTTTCCCCGAGGATGCTCCTTAGTGTCTCTCACCTTCCTCTCATGGCTGACATGAAGATGTCCTCTGTAGCTTAGTCCCCCAACTCACTTTCTGTTCTGGGTGTTCAACTTGAACTTGAACTGTGTTCTATCATCACCAACTTCTTTGAAGGCTTTCAACTTGATTTGGAAGTTAGATTCCTTCCACTAGACAGTGAGTGGTGTGAGAACCTACATCTGCTCCCCTCCTTTATCTGATCTTGTGTCCAGTAGGCTGGCTGCACCTCCACTTTCCTCGGGTCGAGATAAAGCCCGTCTGATTTTCAGTGTGTCCTGGTGTCTGGTGAAATCAAATCCATGTCGTTTTGTGAATATCCTTGTGTTTGTACACACTGCCTGCCTCCAATCATCGAATTATTGAATGCTCAGGAGTCTTGTGCGGGGTCTTGTCTATTACTGATTGCAGTTGTCTATAGAACTCATCCTTCTCCGCTCGGTCCACATCTGCATTATTTGTAGGTGCGTAGCGTAGCGTAGCATAGCATCGTATGATTGTCTTTCCCTCCTTTTCATTTGAATCTTGGTGCCATTATCCTGGATGAGATTGGGTCCCACTGCATGAGAGTCTTTGATGCTTTTGGATATATTATGATAGCCACTCCAAAACTCAGTGTGCTCGTGATTGTCATTTGGGTGACAATATCGGAGTAGGTTATTGACTCTCCAATTGACAGTTTGGAGAGTCCACTCCCATTCCATCAGCTTTTGCAGATTCCTGGAACTTCTATGCTATACCTTCTCATCTCTTTTGCGTTCTGGGCAGCCCTGTTAGGTTTATACATGGTGCGGACATTCCATATCACCATGTTTAATTTTACTTTCATCGAGAGAAGAGAAGATACATCTTCCGATTGGCTTCCCAAAGGCTTTCACCAACTGGCGTCATTTCGTCTCTCCGATTCCAGCGAGGAATAGGTTTATTTTTATTTTTAGTATTTTGTTTGTGATCTGAAGTTTCTTTCCAGGGTAGGGTTGCTAGCACTATGCCCAACCTTCCCTCTTTATCCGGGCTCACGATCGGCTGGTAAACTAAGTGTTTATGAGACAACTATGTAGCTATAAGCCGAATTTGTCTCAAAGAACTTAGAATCTGACGGAATGTAGGTAGATACCACTGAATTTACCATTCCCTTTCTTGTTTTCCCCTATAAGAGGGTTGTGTAATGAGGTGATCGCGGAAGAAGTATGTGAAATGGATACTTGATGGACCTGTGTTCTTTCTGAGGATAATGAAGAAGTATTATATACTCAACCGTTTTAACGTAAGCCTGATTGTTTTTCCTCCTAAGCTTCTTGAAGTAGGCTGGGAAGATGAAAAATTGGTATTGTTGAACTGCTAGTCAGCTAGATGAGACGTGTTTGAACAAGATGCTTGGGTTTGTACATATGGCAAAAAATAACGCAGCATTATCTCGTAGATGTCTGCCCTATGCACTGTGGAGATACTGATACTCCACTAACAGTCGGTAACCCTGAGGTCTAAGGAATATATCTAATTCTACCGCAATGATGTCCAGTCTGGTTATGCACCTAAACATTTCACTACAGAACTAACCAAGAGAGTGCTCTCCTCTCAACCCACGAGTACACTCAGAAAACAAAGGTTAATTAGGTTTGTTTTATCCGAAGGAAACGAATGTTATATCATTTATGAGGTAAAAGCTTTTGGTTTCCCGTGCCAAGGCGTAGGCGGCACTAAGTAGGCGGCTTGATTTCGCTACCCTGAAAGTGGAGGAAAGATAGGGACATGTTAGATGGAATATAAAAAATATCTTCAAAATTCAACTTCGAAAACAACCAAACACTTACTCTGTCTCAGTTTCTAGGTCTCTCATAGATACAGCTAAGTGTGCATGCACACTGACTGTGGAAATCTAGCTGTAAGGAATAATCGAAATTCAGTAAATGATATTACCCGCTGACGACCAATTTCATGGATATTCGGTACATCTCAGGACTGATACCTTAGGATAAGAGGGACTGAAAATATAAATGATTGAGAATGTTAAACAACCTATGTTCAATGTTGTTCAGTTGTCCTCTGACTAAATGAGAATCTGCCTTAGTGATAAGAAGTGACCAAGGTGGAAATCAACATTCAAGGTTATCAACCGTCCGGGTAGAAGTGTTTTTTACTTAGATTTTGATTCATGTCTATAATATGGACAAAACAACCAAATGGACGATTCGGTAGCCAATAAGAACGTGTTATTCCATCCTGGGTTCAGGACATTTTTTATGTGTGGCAATTGTGTATATATGCTATCGTTTATGAAATAAAGTCACCGTCTGTGCAGTCATAGGTCAGTCTTTGTCTTTTGGTATTTTCATGCCTGAGTGAAGAATTAGATGGGGAGAGGAATAGTCATATTGGCATTCAGTTCCAGTGTACCATTGAGTTCAGTATCGTTAGTGCCTACGTCTTATTCCACTCGGTCACTTTATTTAGCTACATACAAATGGAACCACAGTAGGTCAGCAGCAGGTTCACAACCATGTTCACTTTCGAAATGGTACATTAGTCTATTGATGTTGCTTTTCAGGAGTCGACAGCGTGATTCGGCAGGTGATGCAATTACAAACTCTGCGTTGCAACTCAACATATAGGCCTCACTGAACATCCAACTTCGGCATTTATGAAGGACACAAGAAAATACTTTTTGGAAATATTAATGTATCAACCCAGCAGTAAGTTTCGAAACCGTAAAATGTTCCAAAAGAGTATATCAAAAATGATACTGACACACCACCCAATCTTCTCAAGTACGTACTCTCTCGAGTATATATCACTTATCTGATTTCTTTGACGATCCACAGAAAATGACAATAAGGCAGGAAAAAATCGACAGTTTATTCTCAATATATCTTACTCTTACCTATTCGATACATACAGTTGCCCTTCAGCTGCACAAGGCATTGAGTTAACGAGCTACACAAAAGCTTTTTCCATGCTGCATAACCACGTGTTTCTGTATACTTAAGTTCGTTTCCAATCATTATTTAATTTCACCTCGACCCCACGTGAGGGCCAATCATTCACCGGAAAACTTTCTAAATTGTTCAGCTGACATCAGTCAATGTTTCACCACCGATGCAAGAAACTCATCCAACCATTCTCCTCAATTTTAACAACCCATCCACTTCAGTCGATATCAATCAGGATGAAAATGCAAACACTGACATTCAGGATGATCACAATGCTAGTGAACATCCCGAGGCACTACTCAACGTTGAGGAACAAGCAGTCACAAGTGGCATGTCACCAGGACATGTAGGTGCAGTTACAATCACACCTCATGATGCAACTGATAAAGTATTGCATAAAATGCTCATGGACATAGTAAATGAAATGATGTTGGTAAGAAACACCGCGCCCGTCGATACTAACAACATTCATGAACTGTTCGGAAGATTTCCACACATCTTACCCAAAAATCTATCATCTCTGTTGACAAATGTTGTTGGCATATGCAAATCCAGAATAATACGCAAAAGAACTTGTTATCATATCGAGCCGAAGGATAATTTCATTCATTATGCAGATTCATGGTTGGATGTCTATTCTTTTGAAGGTGTTGAGTTGCAACTCAACTATGATGGATTATCGATTGCAAACGTTCTACTCAACAGTTGTGACCTGTTCCACATACGATAACAATCCTTATTTTGAGTAACTTACTTGTTATTGGAGTTCACGAAGAAAGCAGAAAGTCCAGTGATTTCAGTAAATTGTCACAAACTCTCGTTAGCAAGCTTGAAGATCTATATCAATGGCCTACGGGTAGCGAGGTTGAGTAAAGGGTTAACGGCGAAAGTTTCTGCAATTATTTGTGACTCACCGGCCTGAGCTGACGTTAAACAGACATGGTCACAACGGAAGAGCAGTCTGTGACAAGTGATTTATGCTTGAGTCTCGTTCACAGGGAAGGATGACTTCCACCAATAGAGGCTATGCCCTTAGAGCATATGACAACTCCCGTAGTCGTTGGCAGAATAAGCCTCACTCCGGAATATCCTGTTTCTAGAGTTACCAATAGATATGATGACAGCTTTCTCGCTAGAACCTATGTATCCCATACAACTCAGAGTAGTTAGGGAGCTGGTTATTCTATGGCAAGAACCAGCCTGTAAACATCAGAAGAGCATGAAGTATAAGACCATATTACATATCGACGATGCTGTACGACGTCGAAATAAATGCACTTCTGTGGACTTTAAAACGGACCATTCTACGTTGGATGTTGTCTCAATGTGCAAGGCAACGGAATGCAGACATTTCCCGCTGTATTTGGGCCCGGTTGTATTGAAAGATATACTTCCCTCACCTCTTTTTCTAAACTTCAGTCGGTTGTCGTTAACAGTTCACCTACTTAGTCGTTCTAACCTCTGAAAACACTGTGCTGAAGGTGCTAGGATTGAGTTAGATAATTCTCTGCAAGAATATGAAACATGTTTCGGTCCATCAATCACATATCTGTGGATGTAATCGTTCATGACCCACTGAAAAGTTCTTCAGAATTCTCCTCCAAACCGCATATGCGTAAAATAAGAAGTGTACAATCCGGATTCACTGTTGCTAAGCAGGCAACACAACGTTTTGTTGACGACGGCACATACAACAAGCGTTTTCGAAATCGAAGGTACCATATACATTCGAGAATGTGTGGATTGTAGTTAATCAGAGGAAGGAAATGGTTATTCATTAGGGGGTAACGAATACATCATACACGTCTGACAATGTTGTACTGACCAGCCGAGTCCAGCACTAGTCACTGAAGTCGAGGGAAAGGAGTTTGATTCGAGCTTACAAAGATCCATGTGATTATTTCAAGTCCTTCATGTAATGTTGGAATTTTTCAGATGTCCATAGTTAGACATGAGGCCATATGGACTCCAGTAAGTGAAGTTCTGTGCAGCAGCATCAGCATACGGACACAGAATTGTGGAGTAGTTGCCTCACTTTCTCATACATTCCCTCGAAGTTTCAGAGAAGTACTGTAGAATATCCGTAATCTTCCTCTTCCATATTTAAATGACATCGCCGGCATCCATCAGTTGGTCAGTAAGCAGCACGTACCCATTTAGAATATGTAAGAAGCCCAAGCACAACCCATACTTAAAGAAGGTTCACCTTCGTTTTATTATCATCCTCTCCATATTGATGATGATAATAATAATCTCATATTTTTATTCTCATATAATGGGTTTAACATGAGAGATACCAGTTCACTGGCATCATCAAGTTGACAATTCTTGAAAGTTTACAAAATGATACTCAGTATTAAATAATTCACATATCACATCATTGATGTGCATAAGCACATTACAAATCGCTATAATTCATGAGGTGGACATGAATTAACCATTTCTCATCACGTAGACGGGTCCCATTATTAGTACGAAAAACGCGCATTGTTCAGATTTAGCGTTATAACCAGCCGAGATTATTAGTCCATTTGCATAGTTTGTTATTCAGTAGTATAACCTTCTACTTACCAAAAGCCTTTCAGTTTTAGCTTCGTTAATCACAAATAACTCATGTACACGGTCTACAGTTATATAACCGAGGTCAATAGATCAATACCATTGGGAAACTTGTTGTAGTGCTTAGAAATACGCTTTGAAAGAGTAATTGTCCAAATGATAGTAGCTGTACATGGACTTCAACACCTTTCGTATTAACCCAGCCGACAAACACTTTGGAAGCACTTTGCAATTTTTGACTAAAAAACACACTCAAAAACTTAAGATTACTGCCGGAAATGTAACCTCACCCTGGAAATTGTTAAAACATTTCCCCAAAAATTTCCGAATTTATCAACTTCACCCAAGAAGATGAAGCGATAAAATCCGCTATGCATACGTATATTTTATCATTGGAGAGACGAAGTAGAAAACCACGGATTACGTTGACAACTTTCAGTGACTTACTACGCTCCTTTTGCGATTGAAACAAAATAATATGAAATATATGCTGCCCATGTTCCTTCTCATAATACAGATCTAGGAAGGAATATTTGTGTTCGATATAAGGTGTTATCGGATAAAGTACAGTCATTTTGAAGGTATTCACAGTATAGAGGGAAGGTTGAAGATATTTATTATCAGCATGCAAACTCATTGGGAGAGTTCATATATATGAAGATGAAATATACGACAGTCATAATACCAAAATAACTCTACCAAAGTAATAATATGTCTGAGGTAAACAAAAATCAAAATTGTAATGCCCAGAATGTTGTTGAGTATCACTAGTTCGGAAATAAAAGGAAAGGTTCGGAAGTCCATAGAGGCAGACGAAAATATTTTGTTGTCGGAAAGTCTGACGAAATCGTAGATGTGTGATTGTGTGTATTCAACAAGGTAAAGAACAAAAACAGTAATATCGTCACTAGTTAAGTGGGTTTACTAAAAGTAAGTTATCTGAACGTAACGTTGTAGCCAACGGACTCTTCTTCTAAACCTTGTGCAAACTGATGAAGAGAGTCCATATATATGAAAATGAAGTATACGCCAATCAAAATGCCAAATGAGAGAGTTTTGAGCTTCGTATGGATCTTGTTTGTCCTTTACTTAGCCTTGAAGGATGACATATGGTGATTCGGTGACAGACTTGTCTAACTGTACGTCCAATATAACTAGCTTAACATGAACAATTGAATTGGTAAATGCGCATAGAAGAGACAAAGTCAGTCAGTCTTTCTTTGATTCTCGTGGTCATCATCGCTTGTTCAGAGAGAAAGTGGCAAAAGCATCACCTACTTGGATGTTCGATTGACAAGGAAGGCGGATGGGACTGTAAAAGAAAGTGTATGTCAGAAACCATCTTCAACAGGTCAATACACTCATTCCTTGAGTTTGGTCTCCTTGCAATAGGAACGAAATCTAGTAAAATATTTGGTTCATCGGGCAAGACTTACTTGTTCAGATGACAATTTTGATGAAGAACTTCAAAATTATCCAGGATCTATACAGTAGTAATGGATATGACGAAAATCATTGGATAATTAAAGGGATCAGTGCGGTTAAACGTGTGATAAGAAAGTTCATAGTGTCGATGGCTGAAAGCTGCACTGAGTCAGCAGATGATGGCCCCCGTACCAGTCTGTCGTGTGTAGAAAGGATGGTTTTGCTTCTCGTCAGTGCGGATTGATTATGTTGGGCCACTCACGGTTCTCCAGGGAAGGGGAGAGGAAAAGAGGTACGGTGTGTGTTTACTCGTCTTCAGACGCGGGCGATGCATTTAGAAGTAGCTTTCAACCTAGGCGCCTGCGCCTTCATAATGGCTTTAGTGTGGCTCTTGGGAAGAGAAGGAACCTCTGCAGAGATATACGGTGATAATGGTTCTAACTTTATCCGGGCAATCTCAGAACTGAGGCAACTAGTGGGTGCGTGGGATAGACGGTGAATCAATGATGCTATAATGACAAAGGGGATATGATGGAGTTTCAACCCCCCGCAAGCGAATCATCGAGGTGGAATATAGGAAAGGGCGATACGTTGTGTACTCAGGTTATTGATGGTTATATCCAAAGAGCAGACTCTTCATGATGATACATTGGCCACCCGCTTCGTGGAGATAGAAAGAATTTTGAACAACCGTCCTATTGTCCCCATGATGGCCAACCCAAAAGACAAATAAATTAGCTCTCACATCCAGTAAGCTACTGGATGTGAGAAATGGTGGAGGGCACTATTGCCGATAAGCACGTGAGAAGCTGGAAACAAGTCAATTACTTAGCTGATGTACTTTGGCGCCTATGGATGAAAGAGTATCCACCATGCCTGCAAACTCGTCAGAAGTGGTTAGGAAAGAAAAAAATTTCAAGCAAGGAGATGTAGTGCTCGTGACCTCTGAAAAACATCACGTGGTTCCTGGCCTTTGAAAGTGATCGAAACATGCGAGGAGGATGGAGAGGGTCTAGTAAGGACGGTGGTGGTGGGCATGAAGGAAGGTACCGTGAGAAGAGAAATACGAAAGCTTTGTCTTCTTGACGGAGTGGAAGACGGATAGAGCATGGAGGCAGCTATGTAGGAAGAGCCACGGCTGAATGCATTGAGGGGTGTTTTATGCATCAGGAGGGATTTCGGCGACTAGTGTAGAGAAAAATGATCTGAAAATCCCTCCTGATGACCTTAGGTGATGGTATTGACACTTATTCGAATATTTTTACCCTAGTTTTGAATGGTGTGCCTTTGGCCCTTGCCGGTGTAATGTTATTTGGTTGTTTAACTGTCTTCTTTGACTTTGCACTCAGTATCTGCCTTTGTTTCTTTGAGACTTATCAAGAATGTTTCACTTTCCTATTATGTGACGCTGGGCTGTTGACAAGGTGACGTTGTTTTACTGCGCCCGACTTTGTTTTGGTTCAACTAACGTTTGTACTGTGATTTGACTGTTTGTCTTTTGATTGTCTACTGGAAACGTTTATTTGTTGATCTGATACTGGTAGACAGAGTTTTGATCTCTTTTGTCGAGAATATTCTCATTGGCTGTCAGGTACCTAACAATTGTATTTGTTTAATCAGCTTTTACCGTATAGTACGTATTTGTACCCGAGAACGTTTGGACTGTATAGTTACCCAACGGCACTGTTGAGGTATTTTTGTAATTTTGATATAACTTATCGTTGCTTTGGTAGTGCCACAGATTTTGTTACGAATCTACCACTGAATCACTACAAACCGTGCTTTGATATTTTGATCCAACCTTTGATTGTGTGTCACTCGCGGAAGTTCGAAAGCTATGCAGTGGAATGCAGGAACTATTCAGACTCGCGTTAGTTGGCACTGCCTAGTTATTTCCTACGTTCATGCCTAGATTACTGGATTTTGGCTGTTGCAGGTTCTAGTGGGAAAGCTGTCATCATATCTATTGGTAACTTCTAGAAACAGGATATTCCGGAGTGAGGCTTATTCTGCCAACGACTACGGGAGTTGCCATATGCTCTAAGGGCATAGCCTCTATTGGTGGAAGTCATCCTTCCCTGTGAACGAGACTCAAGCATAAATCACTTGTCACAGACTGCTCTTCCGTTGTGACCATGTCTGTTTAACGTCAGCTCAGGCCGGTGAGTCACAAATAATTGCGGAAACTTTCGCCGTTAACCCTTTACTCAACCTCGCTACCCGTAGGCCATTGATATAGATCTTCAAGCTTGCTAACGAGAGTTTGTGACAATTCACTGAAATCACTGGACTTTCTGCTTTCTTCGTGAACTCCAATAACAAGTAAGTTACTCAAAATAAGGATTGTTATCGTATGTGGAATAGGTCACAACTGTTGAGTAGAACGTTTTGGCAATCGATAATCCATCATAGTTGAGTTGCAACTCAACACCTTCAAAAGAATAGACATCCAACCATGAATCTGCATAATGAATGAAATTATCCTTCGGCTCGATATGATAACAAGTTCTTTTGCGTATTATTCTGGATTTGCATATGCCAACAACATTTGTCAACAGAGATGATAGATTTTTGGGTAAGATGTGTGGAAATCTTCCGAACAGCTCATGAATGTTGTTAGTATCGACGGGCGCGGTGTTTCTTACCAACATCATTTCATTTACTATGTCCATGAGCATTTTATGCAATACTTTATCAGTTGCATCATGAGGTGTGATTGTAACTGCACCTACATGTCCTGGTGACATGCCACTTGTGACTGCTTGTTCCTCAACGTTGAGTAGTGCCTCGGGATGTTCACTAGCATTGTGATCATCCTGAATGTCAGTGTTTGCATTTTCATCCTGATTGATATCGACTGAAGTGGATGGGTTGTTAAAATTGAGGAGAATGGTTGGATGAGTTTCTTGCATCTGCGGTGAAGCTTCGGCAGATTACAGTCGAGTGATTAGGGACTTTGCCATTGAACAGATGTTTATTGCTGACACTGGCTAGTCACTCAGGTCACATGTTTCTAAAATGGGGGAGTAAAATTCAGGCGGTTAAGCAATTTTCGTACAACCGCAGTCAACTCTATCTTTGGAGTCGGATGCATCGTTGATGCTGCTTCACAAAATTAGGGTCACACCCAACACAATGGTGTCCCCCTCACTTCCCTGTGTTGAACGCAATCTGAAACTTACAACGCCTACGATCAATAAGTGGCGTAATATCAGAAGTAATTTATGAGACATATTAGGCATCTGTCTTACAACCTACATTATGTTTGGGCCCTAAGCCCGAAAGTTGATAAAGATGTAACCTCCCTGGCGTGTCCCATTATTTCCTCTCTACCCACCTTTTGCCCCCTCGTACTGTTTATTTCCGCCTGTGTTTTCTTCCGCCTTCCATCTATCAATCCCATCCAACGGTTCTTTCCCCCCTCAGTTCCCCGCTGGCCCCATTATTTCTCACCAGTGCCGTATTTCCTCCGGGGCATCCAATAGCTTTCCTTGCTGATCCCCTTTGTTTCTCCTGGATATTCAGCTTGTGTTTAATCAAAAATAAGTTGCGTCTTATCCGGAGAAATGAATATTAGGAAATCTGTTTGCACACGAGACTGGCACAAAAAGATGAGAGCCTACTGTCGTTGTAAATATATTTTGTTTCCTATTCACTAATTGTCTTCTTATTTGCAGAATATGCATGTGTGGTAACTGGCGTGGGTTAGGTGCAACTGTAAGTTTATAACAGGTGAATTGTTGAAAGGCTGCTTACTCGTATACGAGGATTTTCAAGTTCGCAAGTTTGAAGTAAAGAGCAAGATAGACTGGTGATAGAGGTATATGTGAAGGGGTAATAACACGGGTAGTAGAGAAATAAAAATTTATTTCTTGTCCGTCAACGCACAAAGAAGACGGTGTGGGAAAATAAAGCGGACAAAGTGGAAGCGATCGGAAAATAGTAAGGACAGAGTTGAGCGAATGTGGAAATAATAGACAAGTGGTGGGGAAGCAAGGCGGACAACACAGAAGGGATACGGAGGCAATGGGGAACCAGTGGGGAGAAATCGCAGCAATCCGGACGATGCTGGTGTTTTGCGCACTTCCGCTCTGCCTCCCTTCTTGTTCACTGCTAGACGGACCTCATTATTTCCTCGATCATCATATTCATTTCCCCATTTTTATTAGTCTAGGGCACACATGACTTCCATATAGACGTATGCAGATGGTGGACCTTTCTCAATCTTCCCTTTAATCACTTGTGCAGGCCTATAACTTTGGTTTCGTGCCATTACCCAGACAAACAGCTTTAATGCGGAAAATCGCAGATCGAAATCGTTTACACTGACTATCACCAAGGGTACCAGTAACCGAGAACCCAAACAATTTTAAACTCCGCCTTCAGTCCAATGTCCAGTACATTCTCAAGAGTGTGTGATCAGATAGTTTGGATGATTGTTGACAGGTTAGAAGAAGCTTTAGCTCAAGGGATTTCCGCGTCTAGAATCCAAGGATCACTACACTTTTGGGTTGTCAACCTGTTCACAAGTAAGGAGAGAGCAAACCACGGCGGTCAAATGTGAAAATTCAGTTAGTCCTGAGATCTCGCTCACATCTCATGCGTAAGCCAACTGATGCCTTCGTGGTCGCCCCTAAGTCTTGGGGAAGGGCTCCAGATCTTTGGTGGATTTCGATGCAGTGGGTTCACCCACACATGTGCCGCAACTCCAGTCAACCCAACAAGGGATTGGGTGTCCAACATCCAAAATCGAGTGCGAGCGTAGGAAACTGATCGATTTTTCTCTCGCGTCTAGTACTGGTTGAATTCATAGAGACCGTGAAGTTTTTCCAGGAATTTTGGTTCAGCTGGGTTCCTCAAATGTCGTATCACCAGACAGATTTTCGGACAGGTCGCAAAAGCGAGATATGAAACGGAAAATGATAAATAAATATCTTTGTTCTCAAGTTATGGAGTTAACATGAGAGAAGCCAGTTTACAGGCCTCATCAAATTGATAATTGCAGAGAAACATAAAAGGTTTGAGCAGTATTGAATGATACAGAGGGAGGACACTAGACTCCATCATGATACCAAGTGTCTAAATGTTATGAAAATAGCAAGAAAATATCGCTTTACAGTATATACACATTGTTCTGAGTTTAAGTCATTCCTGCTCACAATTCTTTCTTCCCATCAAACGGGGCAATATTTGGTGTTTGCGTCGTGAGTAGTCGACATGATTGACCCATTTCAATGATTTCAGGAATAAGTAAGTATCCATACAATCATTTAATCCAGGTGAATGTCTAAGTTCATGAGCTTCTCACTTTTCAAGTGTTACCTTTTCCAGCAATTCAGATTGATAGTACTGAAAAAATTTGTTATGGTGCAAGTAATTAAAGACTGGAAGCATCGTCGTTCAACAGCGGTGAACATCACACATGTGTAAAACTTCATAGACTTCACATTAGGGTGTGCAACATTGTCAAGGAGATACACTGGCTGTTGATTGACCTCTACTAGATGGATTAATACAAGACAAAGTACTAGAGAAGTCTGTTGCATAGCATAATTATGGATGTTTTGCCGTTAGGTAAAGTGATCTCTCTGGCTGGACTGTTTATCCAGATTTCCGAGGTATTTGTCACGGACCGGAAATCGGAGACCAGTTATTGTGCTTGGGGTTTCGTATGTGGTAGCATTTAGGGTACTGGTAAGGGAGTGAGTTGGTTGTGAAGCTGTTCAAGAAACGGGAAAATCGGGGCGAGCCAGTTAGATACCTCTAACATCAGCTTCCAGTATTAGGTACGAAGTAGGATTTCTAGTAAGTTGATACTTTTTGATCGAACTAATCCTTGGGACTTTCTTGTCGGGCTGATACTGAAAAGAGAAGGGAAGAGAAAGCGCAAGGAGAAACTGGTCAGTGGAATACCTCGCAAAACAAGCTGGAGGGAGAGAAGTTCGTGTCTTTTTAAAGTCATTCGAACTATATGCAAACTTTATTTATTCATACGAGAATGAATCTTCCTCTTTTCCTATATGAAGTTCACGTGAGTTATTAGACAGGCAGTTTGTCAGTAAACTTAAAGGAAACACTGGTTATGTATTTGTACTGCAAGATCCGACCAGATGGACTAGTAATCAAACACCCTTTATGAGTCCATCGAGGTAAAAAGTACTTGAGATTTAAGATGGCTTTACTCTGTACGTTTGGGGGTCCTAGTATGCTTTCATTAGCCCTGAACGTAAAGATGGTGCCTGGGTGAGTGATGGACTCATCATCTGTTAGGAGCTTATTAAGTGCAGAGTGAAAGATAGATAATAAGCCTGCGGTACGTATTTCCTCAGGAAGTCTATTCCAGATGTGAGAGAGCTTACTGATGGAGAAGCTTCTTCTCATTTTAGCCTTACTACACTCATTTTCCGCTAATAGGTTGTGATTACGTAAATAATGAGTGGATGCTACAACTATTTTAATTTCCGGGCCACACGAGTGCACTTGCTTACGAAGTAATTTATCGTAAAATGTCAGATTCCACAGAGGTTCAAGTCCTAGCATGTTGCATCTCGAGATATAGTCTAGGCTGCAGTCAGCTCCTAGTGTTTGTAGTGTAAAGTGGCGTTGTACTCCTTCAATTTTTCCCCTGTCGCTTATAAAAAGACCACTTAAGATAAACGGGTAGTACTCTTGAATTGGACGGATGCTCACTTTGTAGAGTAGGACCCTTGATTTGGTGCTATAAAAGTTGCGGACGATGCATCCAAGGAGTCTATGCGACTTAGATGTGATACAAACCGCCTGCTCAGAGAGTGTTAAGTCACTGGAATACCTAAGACCAAGATCTAGCACTGAAGAACATCCAGGTGGCTTTTGCCCACGTACTCCGAGAGACACATCCAGGTTATCGCTGCCTATGCCAAGCCAACCACATTTATCAATGTTGAACCGGAGATGGGACTCGTCACACCATTTAGCAACTTCACCTAATTCTTGTGGAGCAGTAGATAGTGTATTGCTTAGTTCACGGGTGTGACATGAGCACACAACCTTAGGTCATCAGAGTACAGGAATGTTTCCCCTACAGTGAAGCACTTGCACACACTATTAATATAAGTTATGAACAGCAAAGGACCAAGGACACTACCCTGTATTACTCCACCAGTTGTGAGCCTAGGTGCAGACCACATAGAGTTTACCCTGACAATTTGGCCCCAGCCACCAAGAAATGATTTTGGCCGATGAAGTAAAGGGTCATGGATGCCAATCAATTGTAGCTTATCAAAGAGAATACTGTGTGGCGCCTTGTCAAGTGCCTTTGATATATCAAAGTATAGAACAGTGACGATTTTACGTGCCTCACGGCTACTAGTGATAAGGTTGAAGAAGTCGAAATGGCAAGTAACGCAGCACCTGTTTTTAATGAAACCGTGCTGAGGCTTTGTGATGAGGTTTTCGCTGAGTAGGTAGCCAGACATGCTGCTCTTAATCACTTTTTCCATGATTCGGGAGACGACTACAGTTACGTTGATAGGTCCGTAGTTCTCAACATTCGCCTTGTCACCGGACTTGTAGCGAGGAATTATAAAGCTAGTTTTCCACTCTCTAGGACACTCTCCACTTTTCATTGATAGTGTGAATATCTTAGGCAAGAACAGCGGCATATCATCACCACTGTTTCTGATGACTATTGACTTTGGGCCATCTATCCCCTTACCTGTCGATAGTTTCAGGCTTTTGATAGCCTCAGTGATACTTTTGACAGTGAACTCCACTCCAGTGCATGAACTAGTGGCAGTTGGAGTAAAGCTAGTGGGGTTGAGGGCATTAGGGTTGGGATTAACGAATGATTCGCTAAACAGTTCACTAATCTTGGGGGGATCGTCGTGCACCACCCCAGTATGTAGTAGATAGGCTACACCCGCTAATGGCTTCAGACGTTTACTCAGAAGAGATGTCAACTTGTGTATCTTAGAGCCACTCTCCGTTTGCCGCGTGTTTCGCACGCAGTGTCTTGATAGATTCGTAAGTCTCATGAATTAAGTGCAGTGACATGCAGTCTTTCGACGACTGGTATTGTGATGATAATTTCCCAAGTTTATTGCGGAATATTTTAGGGATATATGGGTCTGGCTCCTTCTAAACCCTAACTGTTTTCACAGGAGCAACAGTATCTAGATACAGCTCTATATTTCTGTGGAAAAGTGAGAGTGCGTGTGTTAATGAGGCTGTGGTAAATTAGTCATCCCATGGAGATCACCTGAGTAGCTCGATGAGTACCTCCCACTCTATATTATCATAGCTTCTATGCAGAGTGTAACTTGAAGATTGTTTATTTTTCCCATTGGGAGGAAGACTTTGTAGGCGACAGAATACCATCCTATGGTCACTGTCGGAGAATTCGCTACCAACGTGGGTAGTGACAGGTATGATGTCACAGCAAAAGACTAGGCCCAGTATACTATCTCCACGCTTGGGTTGCTAAAAGTATTGCTTCCAGCCATATATATCTTGACAGCAAGTATTTCATCAAATCGTTGTGAACAGCTACAAGTCTCCCAGACAACTTTAGGTAAGTTAAAGTCACCTGCAATCAGTTTGAGGTCAACAGTTAGAGATCCAGCGCGGACAAATGATCTAGCCATCAGTTCGTCATTTTCTTTTGTTGAACATGGCGCTCTATACACACAGCCTATGAGGATTTCGTGGTTGGTACCGTTTATAACGATCCAAAGTGAGTCCGGCAGATCATTGAAGATATCATCTTCAATCTTATTTGAGGTAGCAAGGCTACGCACGTAGATCAAACAGCCTCCACCACGCTTGTGGTCACGATTAGTGCGATACAGAGCATAACCATCTATACACAGGTCTACGTCTAGGATTGAGTTAGCACATCATGATTCAATAACTAATAATGCGGTGGGTTTGGTTAGGAAAACTGTTGCTCTAAGGTCGGATATTTTCTTAAGTAACAAGCGGGCATTAATAAGCGGAAGCGTGAAAAGGCTACTACGGCTTGCAACGTAACTTACTATGTCTCTTAAGCCTCGGCGAGCGGAAGAATTTCTGGTATTCAGTTCGCTAGACGATGCACTACCTATATCTCGGACGCGGCAGGACTCAACAGTGGGGTGTGCCGGTGTGACTGGTGAGTTTCCGCCTCTCACAAGTATATGATTACTTAGTTTTTTACGACACTTATAGGTTGTTAACGTGCGCCTCTTCTTTACTGTTGGCGTAAGGTATGGTTTATGATAGGTGCAAGTGGAGGAAATTGGTTTCAGCCCTGTGTTATCAGAGGGTCGAACGAGCCTAAACACCATGGGTCGTACATACTGTGCGGGATCCAAAAAAATCGTGGTAGGGTCCATAAGCGGGGAAGTTTCTTGCAGGGGGAAAATCTGTTCCCAGAGTGCTGGCTAGGATGCACAGGTGAACAACGGTTAGGTGTTTGTGATGTGTAGGACATTTGAGCGTTCGGTACTCTACTCGGGACCACGTTATGACCCCTATGATTAAGGGGACGTGGTCCAAAGGAGTGTCTCGTTTGATGCAACCTAGAGTTGTCGCGGCACTCACTTCTGAAAGAAGGGGTTTGAAGGAAAGCTCGCCTTTTGGGTTCGTGTATTGCTAGTGTCTTTGCTGTGAAATATTCTTCTCCGTCATTAGAAAGTACGCGCCTGAAGTGGCCCTTCTTCAAAAACGTTTTAGCCCTAGATGGTGAGGTTTCGCCCGAACTTCTGAGTCTTATGTCACCCAGCGGGCCTCTATGTTCGGCAAAATCAAGGCAGAGGAAGTGCAAAGAAACAGGGGGAAAATAAGCGGAGGAGAGGGAAGGGAGAAACCTGTGTAGATTCAGGAGATAACAGTGACGAGGAGGACCCCGACAAATGGCATTAATTCACAATCAAGAGAAAGAAAAGGAGAAGGTAATTTTATGGGACGGAATATGGGAATGGGAATAGCAAGCCTACCAGTTACCGTGTTGTAACTGGAGGAGAGACGTCCAACAGGGAAGCTTAAGGTTGAGCCATGTATGTGATGAAAGCGATGTTGCAAAGGACACCACATACGGTTGACTGTAATGGATTACGGGGAATTAGTTTATTGTATCTACCCAGTCCGTATAACCTCGCCTATTATACTGGCCGGTCCTGAGCCCGGATAAAGCGAGCAGATTGAGGATATGGCCAGCAACACTATCCCGCATAGCCGATTCAATCCCTAAAGAAGCTTCAAATCACGAACAAAATATTAAAAATGAGGTAATTTCTCCCCGTAATCGAGGGAGACGAAATGACACCTGTTGGTGAAGGCTTTCGGGAAGCAAATCGGAAGATGTATCTTCTCTTCTCTCGATGAAAGTAAAATTAAACATGGTGATATGGAATGTCCGCACCATGTATAAACCTAACAGGGCTGCCCAGAACGCACAAGAGATGAGAAGGTATAGCATAGAAGTTCCAGGAATCTGCAAAAGCTGATGGAATGGGAGTGGACTCTCCAAACTGTCAATTGGAGAGTCAATAACCTACTCCGATATTGTCACCCAAATGACAATCACGAGCACACTGAGTTTTGGAGTGGCTATCATAATATATCCAAAAGCATCAAAGACTCTCATGCAGTGGGACCCAATCTCATCCAGGATAATGGCACCAAGATTCAAATGAAAAGGAGGGAAAGACAATCATACGATGCTATGCTACGCTACGCTACGCACCTACAAATAATGCAGATGTGGACCGAGCGGAGAAGGATGAGTTCTATAGACAACTGCAATCAGTAATAGACAAGACCCCGCACAAGACTCCTGAGCATTCAATAATTCGATGATTGGAGGCAGGCAGTGTGTACAAACACAAGGATATTCACAAAACCACATGGATTTGATTTCACCAGACACCAGGACACACTGAAAATCAGACGGGCTTTATCTCGACCTGAGGAAAGTGGAGGTGCAGCCAGCCTACTGGAGGGGAGCAGATGTAGGTTCTCACACCACTCACTGTCTAGTGGAAGGAATCTAACTTCCAAATCAAGTTGAAAGCCTTCAAAGAAGTTGGTGATGATAGAACACAGTTCAAGTTCAAGTTGAACACCCAGAACAGAAAGTGAGTTGGAGGACTAAGCTACAGAGGACATCTTCATGTCAGCCATGAGGGAAGGTGAGAGACACTAAGGAGCATCCTCGGGGAAACCTGTATGGAAGAATACTGGAACTCTGTGAAAGCGATATGACGTGGAAGGAAACCTGCATAACCGTATTAGGAAGGAAGGAAGAAGAAGAAGAAGAAGAAAGAAGACAAGGAATGGGTCTTGACAGACACATGGGAGCTGATAGAGGAGGGTAAGGAAGATGGTGAAGAAGGAGATGAACCAGTGAAGTGCAGTGCAGGGGTGAAAACGAGAAACGGAACTGAACACAGCCTATAAAACACTACATTGGACAAGGAAGTGAAGAAGAGTGTGTGCAAAGACAAAAGACACTTCTACGACACACTTTCAAGTGAAGCGGAACAGGCTGATGGTAGGTGAGACCTGACAACTTTGTGTAAAATGACCAGGTTACCATCTGGAAAGACATCAACGCAGCACAGACAAAACCAATGAAAGATAGTGAAGGGAACTTAGTTACCACAAAAGAGGAGAATTGATGGAAACGATGGGCTGACCACTTCGAAAAGCCCTCAACTCAACCACCGTTGACAACTTGTCCAGAAATGCCACTAGCAGCCCAGCCACAGAACTACCAGTGAACACAAACCCTCTGACAAGAACAGAAGTGAAGTCCTGAACGTCACAAAGTTGCCGATAGCTGGGGAAGCAGGGGACCAGGTGGAATTCCGCCAGAAGTACTGAAAACGGAGGCAGAGGCATCAGCGGATATCCCCACACCACTATTGCAGAGGGTTTGGAAGGAAGGAATGAAAAGTACCCACCGGTTGGAAGAAGGGCTACCTTGTCGAACTCCCAAGGAAGTGTGACCTAAGTGTTTGCAAGAACCGTGCTGAATCATGCTCCACCACTGTCCACCCCAAGCAAAATATCATGCCGCATCACCATGGAGAGACTAAACAATGAATTGATTTAAAATAAGTAGCGGAACACTCTGGATTCAGGAAGAAGATGTCATGTGCGAACCAAATTGTTACGCTACAGTACGCATCATCATAGAACAGAGTATAGAATGGCCGTCAACTCTCTACCTCAAATTCAAAACTTAGAAAGGGCCTTCGGCAGCGTTGACCGAGAAATAATTTGGCAACTGCTACAACACTACGGTTTTGGTGCCACAAACCTTTATCAACCTCATTCAACAGGTATATGAAGATGCTATATGCCAAGTGATTCACAATGGGAAGCTCAGTAATGCCTATGAAGTGAAGTGAAGTGAAGATAGGAGTAAGACGAGGTTGCCGCCTACCATCACCGATGATCTTCCTGATTGTAGTCGACTTGACTGGATCATGTAGCACAAGCTATGAGGAGCGAGAAGAAATAGGGCAAACGCTGTTTGAACAATGGAAAGACCCTAGAAGATTTTGATTTATGTCTAATGTCGCGGAAACTCGAGGATCTACAGACGAAAACTAACAAGTTGGCAGAAGAAGCAGGGCAGCGAAGATGAGACCTCGGTGAACCTAGAGAAGACAGAGGTGATTAAGATGCTCAACCAACAGTAACGACAATGGCAACAACAAGCACCTTACACCATAGACGGGAGAAAGCTGAAGGGAATTGTCTCCTGCGCCTACATAACTAGGAAGCATTGTTTCAACTGCAGGCAGCACAGGCACATGAAGGATGCCAAATCCAGGATCGGAAATCAAGACAGGCCTTCTTCAATCCGAAATCAGTGTAGAGATCTACTACACTCTACTGCACTGCACTCAGCATAAAGCGTGCAGCAGATTCGGAATTTCAACACTAATGTCAGTCAAGTAAGTCAGTGCTTCTATGTGATTGTTGAGAGACTTTGCGCGTTACGATAAGCATTCACAACAAACTACAGACATTCATCAACAGCTGCCGCCTGCACTCGCTCGACATTGAACGTCAGATAGATGGTCAAAAATAATCAGCAACCAGGAACTCACTCTGGCAAGGAACCAACCAAGAACCTATCATCCAACAAACATGCAGAAGAAAAAAGTGGCGATAGACTGTGCTGGGTACACACTGGAAAGACCATTTGGAGACATCATGTGTCAGACCAAGCATTCCAGTGGTTGCCGAATGGGAGGCGAGAGGTTAGCTGTCAGAGTGTGACGTGGATGAGATGGTGTGAAGAAGAAATGAATGCTTGTGGGCGGCCATAGCGCCAAGTACAAAAAAACCGCAGAAAACGGAGTGAAATGGTGACGTCCTGGTAAAGCCCTATGTTCCACTAGGAACTCAAAGCACAAATAAATAAAAATAATAAACAAGGTCTGAAACGGTCAGATTTGGTATTCGTAAGGATAATCTTTACAACATATCTGAGGCGCATGATGTAAACCCGAAGTGCCAGTTGCAGTTTAGTCCTCTACATTAATTCGGCATAACTGTAAAAATTTTGCTGAAAATACAAATTATTCTACAAGCAACAAGCAACTAAACTTTTAGCAAGAAGCTTTCATTTCACATTCTTCATGGAGAAACAGATGGAAGCTCTTGCTTTCTTATGGTGCATGTTGTCTGCTCCGCTATCGCCTGTCACTACAGCTACTCCTCCCACATATGCTGTAGGCATTCCAGGCTTAGCAGCTACATTAGAAATAATAGTCTCATGATCAGCTTACCTGGCGAGGACTCCATTGTACATTTAGATGCGCAATTGAGGTATTCCGTGAAGTAACATCAATACACCTGAATATCCAGGCATTGTTTTTTTGTTGCATATGCAAAACAGTTCCACCATCTGAACGGAGTAATGACCAGTAGTGTAAGTCACACCACATCAAGTCTATAAAACTACTTTTCGGATACCGGTAGTGTTAAACCGCCACTATCCTTTCCGAAGAATATTCAATATCACCACAGCGGGTAAAGGTTACTGACAGTTTCGGACGCTCATATCTGCCTTGAGCCCAGGCTGTTATTCGGTCTTACTTCTGTGGCAAGTGCGAAAGTTCTTTTGCCTTCCTATGTTTAGCTTTAGGAGTGTGGCTGTCTGTGCGTTATTTTTAATTGTAGTTCGTAGACTTGGTGAGTATCCAGTATCAAATGTCTGCTTACGAGCTCATACTATGCAGTTGGTTGATTTGCGTTCTCGAATAGGACTTGTGGAATGGTTTGAGATCTCTGGTTGATCCGTATGCAGTGGATCTACGCGCTCGTATTCTGTCAAGTTTTTTAAGTACAGTTGACGTTCTAGTGTTGGTTACATTTTTCACCAGATGCATGATCTGTCCTAGAACTGTGGTGCAGATAGGACTTTCGGTTGTCATATCGCCACACAGCCATTTGGATTAGTCGTAGAAAAGGAAGAGAACTCCGGAGATAAGCAACAAAGTAAAGGAGGAGGACGAAGGTAATGCAAACGATGGGAAAAGAGACGAACAATCAGACAATATTAAAGAAGAGAAGAGAGGAAAAAGTGAAACAGGACCTGACCTGTGGCTAGGTGTTTATTGGATTTGTAGATAGACATGTTATTTGTCGTCGGACCGCAGTGCAGATGGGTTCCTCAAATGTTGCATAGCCGTAAAGTTATTCAGACTGGTCGTAGAAGGAAGTTAAGTCAGACAAAAAGATAACAAAGGAGAATGAAGGAGAGGATATGAGAAAAGAGGGAGGAAGAAAACCCAGGTAAATTCAAGGAAGTCAAGAGAAGGAAGCAGTGATATGAGGAAATCGTATGTAGTCAGAGGGAGCGAAACGAGAGAGAAAGATTACTGCAGGAATAACAAAAACAGCAATAGTAATGACATTGGTGATGCTACGGTAAATGGAGAGGTGAGACGTCTAAAACAGGAAGGTGTCAGGTCGAATGGGGTTCATGATGACAACCAAAGGTAGTCGGTATGGAGGCGACAGTGTTGGTTTGGTGTGACGTCTGTTGGTTGTTCTGATTCAGTCCTTAACTCAAGTGGATGAGTGCAAGTCATATGTCGCTGCCTAGCTGTTCAAACATTTCTTGGGGCTGCCGACACTTTGAACAGTGGCTACCTCAACCAGATTTGTTCGTGGCTGTAGACCTGAAGAGAGAAGTGTGAAGGCATGCTGAATTTCGCCCTTTAATGCGCAGTTCTCGTTGAGTTCCCACAAAGACTGCGATAGTTACCTTTTGTGTAATATTCTTTTTCTGGTAAATTTGGCTACTAATTATCTTGTAGGCCGTTATCAGGTGGCCAAGTAAACTACGGTAACTAAGAGAGTAAACGCCTAGATTCTTTAATTTTTCCTCATTTGATTTTGTCGCATCCTTAGAGTACCCTTTGTGGCTCATCCCTGGACTTTCTGCATGGTATTCATGTCTCTTTTCAGGTGTAATGGTTCGATGACGTGGTGGACCTCTAAGTTAGGTCGTACGTAGATCTTGCAAGACCTCTGATAGGAATTCTAGGCGGGGCGCCTAAGTGTCTCCGACCGATGTGTAGTACTGCGTAGCGTCCGAGGTTATCCACCTTGTGGATTGTTGTCAGTCACAGTTTCTTCTTTCACGGGGATTGAAAAATTCTTGCTGTTTTCTAGGCCTTCTTTACTTGGCGTTAACCATATATGTTACTCACTGGGATAAAGCAGTTCGCTGTACCAGTACAGCTTGCACTAATACCAGCATATTTTTTCACTGAACAACCTCTCGGTTCTCATTTCGACCGACATAAATAATTTTCAGGCGAAATGGTGATAGTGTCTTGTAATTACTGAAGAAAAGGGGTATTCGTGCTGTTTTCATCATCCCGCACTGGCCTGGTATGAAGAAATCAAACAGGAATTCCGCAACATCAGTGTCCCACAGGTTCAGTTGAACGCTCGCCCTACGGCTTAGAAGTCAATCTGATTGCTGTCTTTTGACCACTGGAAAGTCAATATCCGCCATCTTAGTGGGATATGTTGGATGGTTTGTTTCATACTTGGGAGGATTTTGTTGACTTACGTTTAGACGTTCGTGTTACTTAAATATCACTCATTTATGCTGCACCAATCATGCTGGCTCCGTTGGCTATCCACTCGGTTTATCGCTTTTACTGCTTGTGATGTTTCGGCATCTAGGTCAGTTACGGTAAAAGTGTCTTCCACGAATTCACTCCTTGAGATGCGTTCGTTCACGTTATATCAATGGGTTTATGTAAATTTGAGCGTGTCATATTGTTCTTGCTGCGTTGGAGTTCGGTTAACCATTGAAAGCCCCGTTTAACTGCTTGTTTTGAAAAACTCATAGGTTCGCAGCTTGTATCTTGTGGTTTCAGAGGTTGATACAGATGTCAGCACACTACGCTGCTGTTAATTATCCTTCAGGTAGGAGCCTGCCCGGCAGAATCCTTTACCTATCCGTTTTCATAGCCTCATAGAGCCTCAAGAGGTATCTACGAGCAGCGCTAGCCCAGCCTAGCCAATGCATGTGTATATTTCTACGGTGACCGAGCAGGTTATGGAACTCAGACATTTCACTGCCTGAAGTCAAGTGGAAGAGGCGACGAATAACCTTTTAGAAAGTATGCTTGGAAATCACCTAACTCGATGTCTAGATGACTGATATGCAACACGTCGTCTATAAAAGTCGTCTTAATGATAAGAAAGGCGCGACTCTGGAGTTCCACTATGTGGTGTTGGTATGTACATTTGGTGACAGAAAGAAGCCAGTAGGTACAAAACTGAGCATCAAAGGGTAATCCAGGAGTTTTCACTCGAGTAGCATTTTGAATTGAGGTGGATCAGTTGCTAATCTAGAATTCGAATGGGTTTTGGGTTCAATCGTTTCATTTTTCCAAGTTTCAAGATGGTGCACGACCGCCTACGTGGTCTGAGCTACCTCCTGAAGGATCCATGGTGTGGAATGCAGACGGGGGGAGAAATGAAGTTTGTTAAGCCCTTGCTAGCCGCAGGGTGGGAACCTGACCGTGTTATTCAGCAAGTGAAGGAAGTTATGTCGGAGGAAAGTTATGCCGAGTAATCTCCTCCCCAACAGCCCTCATTCTCCAGGTTGTCAATCCAAAACAATAATGTTGAATAAGTTGGAGAATGTTGGCCGGCTGCTGACCTGAAGTGATGGTGACGGTCAACGGATGGACTGAGTGTGCGTCTGGAGCATCGATCAGACAGCCACCCACCGGCGATCCCCAGAGGTTGTATGGTTTGATTCAACGTATAACACACACTGGGACGTAAGTCAGTCGTCACAGCTTTAAATGCAAATACAGTTATAAATTGTTTCAGTTTGTTGTGACAGATAACTCCCGCAGCAGTCGCCTGGCAGTGCTCAAATGGACTAGGTGGGGCAAGCGGGCAGACGTTATATGGGTATTGGGTCCCACTAAGTGAATAGTGAGTGGGACTGGCGCCAAGCAATCACTTGCTGTGGATTGCACGAGAGCCTCAGAGGCGGTTGTGAAAACTGCTTTCACGTAAACAGATACAGTGCCTTGTGTATTTCATGTGTGGAGAGCATTCTGGAAAAATACAAGTTTGTCAAATGGGTGTTAACGTACGCTTTACTTGTGGGGATGGAATGCAGTTCTGAAGCAGTGTCTTTGCAGATTATTTGGGGACGAATCAATCAGTGCCCAATGCGTCGGCAGTATACCGACATCCAACAGAGGTTCTATGCGCATAACCGCACAACTAATACTATTAGTCAGGATACGGGGGAATATTTAAACTCCATGTAGATGAACCGCATGCAAGTTCCGTCCCAGCCTTCTGCAATGAAGTTCAGACCATGAATAATAATGCAAATAATAGGGCTGAACGCCCACACAAGCAGCTAAAAAGGAGGCTCAGGAGAAGTGGCAAGCTGCATACCTCCATTTGGAAGGCATACCTGTGGGGTAGTAAAGAGAGCGAAAGGAAGAGATTTGAAATGAAACTTCCTTGCGTCAGCAAGCAAACATACGCTGCACCTCAAAGAGTCCTTCCAGCTCAGAATAAACTTATTCCTTACTCAGCGGGAAAGTTTGCCGTGGATTTCAAACGGCCAGCAGCGTAGTTTATTGAAAACAGGTTATTCAACTGGGTTTTCTCCGTAAATGGGCATAGAAATCCAGAAGTGGATATATGTCGGGCGATATGTTCCGGCAAGTACGTCTGCTTTCGTGTTGACAACTTCCAAGTACCGGAATTTTCTGACAGGTTGGCACACCGTTGACCACGATAGGCAGTTACACGTGTACTGCAAAACTGCCGACGGTGAATGCGTAATGAAAAGTGCACGTACAGTCCTAAAGCAGAGGTGTAAAGCGTTTCTTCTAACTTTGCTGGCTATCGTCTTATGAAGCGGGAGATTAATGCATCTTAATTTACGTCAGAATATGTATTTCGGTAGAAAGCATCCAACACATGTGAAGTAACCCTGGGCAGATGTCCGTGTCTCACTCCTTCGAAATTTTCTTTTCCTAAGGTCTCATCGTAGGACGCTCCCTCCGTAATGTAGAAAGGAAGAAAAATCTTAGTCTGCGTTAATCACCAAAAGAGGGTCATTGGGGCATGAATAATTTGTATCGGTCACATGTACAAGTAGTTCTAAGTTCCTCAAGACATGTTCGATTTACCGTTAACCTCATTGTTGTACGAAAATATATGCTGGATGTGCGGATAATTAGCATTAGTTGAAATCGCGAGGCCTCCAACAAACTGAATTTAAATTCGTAGGTGTAACCTTTGTAACATCACTGCAGCCCACAACATAGACCCAGTTAATGAGTTAAAACTTCGAAAACTGCGTGACGACAGCAAAGTAAACATTTTCAAAAAGTATTTGTGGGCATTATTCTAGTCGTTACCCTAAGCTCTATTCACCTCAGCCTTCGTGCCGTTTAGAATGCGTATGCATGGACTGCAGGCCATTTCGTTTGTTGCGTTAGATCTCCACCGTTATCCGCTACGGTCGTAGATAGTTCCAACGATGCTCATGACATTTCAGACGTAACACACATGTCGGAAGCAGTACTCTTTTTATATGCTTGCCTGCTGGGACTTCAAAGCCTTTCTCAAGATTTCAGAAAAATTTCTCCTTGCTTGGCTTACAGGTGCACAACTAGGAAACATAACTCCAGCGATCATCCTGCATAACCACGAATGACAGTATTAGTGTGGCTGCACCTAGAAAATTCATACACTTCTTTCTAAAGTCCCGGTTAGGATGGGATCTTACCGGCCTCATGTTATCTAGAGCTCTTTGTATTATCATACGATTACTCCAAAAGCACCTTTCCTGACTCTCATCTGTCAACTCTTTCGGTTTCATGGGGTTCAAATAGTCCATGTCCAGAAAACTTTTTGGGTGTTCTTTAACAGTAGGTGAGAGGCTAACAACAGATCCCTAACTTCACATGTTTACTCTTTATTAGGCTGGGGTATCCAGTGAAGGTGCCTACATAAAATTGAGAGCACGAACGCTGCTTTCTGTGGCATACATACGGTAATTCCACAGCTGAACACAAATGGTCTGGTTCGTGAATGACCTCTGTCTTCTGTGAGTCTACGCGATTAGCAACAAGGCTGCTTACGACATAAAGATGTAAATGCGGGGTACTGTGGCAAAATAGGAGAGGAGAAACCCTCCAGTAAGGCCTTTGAAGTTATATTCACCTTTATTTTTCTAGTTTTTGTTTTCGCACTGGAAAATCTCCCCATTGCCCTGTTTTCCTACCCTCGATGTTATTTAACCTCACTGGAGTACGTAAATTACATTCCCACTCTTGGTAAGATTATATTTTCATTCGTCTCGTATAATCCAGTTTATCAAACTGCAATGCCGCGTCCGAAGTTTTGTTCTACTTTCTCCGTTGTTTTACTTTATCCAGGGCGATAAAGGAGGTCATTACCGTCTTCGTTTTGATTTTGCTGTCTGGTTGAGGCATTCCTGATATTTGATTTGACTCTTGAAGACAGATGCCTTTGATCCCTCCTGCCAGGAATATTTTCGGTTCACCGTTAGTATGTAATCTTCCCCACTTAATGATCCTTTGCGTCATATGGGGAGATATTTGGAAACAAAGAATTTGTTGTCGTCCGTATAGTGCCAAGCAGGCATCGTTGAAGTGCCGTTTGACTTTATATTGCATAACGAACAAGAAGTACCGTGGATTTTACGCAGGTATAACCAAATCGGTCGCTCAAGGAAGCTGAGCGAACTGTGCAGAAACGACGCGGCCGTGTACTTTTGGTCGACTCGGAGCTAATTCCGGAATAAATACTGCATCCTGGCTGGAATAATCATATTTTGGTCGTTACAAATACGACAATGTATAAACATACTTGAGAATGATAAGAACTTCCTTCAACCTTCTAACTATATTTCCACTGCATGGCAAGTATGTATTAGGTGCTGACAGCGAGAAATTTTACAGAATCAACCTGATTTACTACAAATTCACATTATCAATAGATAACTTACCCATGTAGCGACTATAATGCAAACAGCTACCGTGAGTCGGCTGACGAATTGGAGGCTAGAACTTACATATCCACTGTAACTCAGTCAGACAAGTCAACATGATGCTTGACAAATTGAACTGTTCAGTTACAGACACAAAGGCGAGCGACGAGATCGAATGAAACCATTGTCAAAAATACTGGTTCTCCACACTAGTTGAGGGAAATAACAACCACTATTGTCAATCAGGCCACATCAAGCTTACGTGAAAACATGCTGTTCACAGGCAGCGAGCATTCCGTTTGAGATAAGTTGGAAACTTGGACAGTGTAGTTGGTTGTAATAAAACAAAGAATACAGAAACATTCATTTATTTTGGTCAGTGAACGTCCTGTTTGACCTCATTCAATGTTTTATATCTGTCATTTCACTCAATGTTATTCAAAATCTAGGATGTATATCGCTCGTCGCTTCTGAGCTACATAGGGTTGTGAATGACTAGGAGTGGCATGGGAGCTTTCGCTGAACACGCTGCCGTGTCCAGAGGCAGTAAACAAAAAGTTCTTTTGGTTGTAGACCCATACACAAACCGAGGCCGAATAGCTTTAAAGTTGAGAAGAGAACAGCAAGTCACGTGCCGGTGAGCTTCCGCCCGCTCCTTAAGCAGGTGCAATCTTGGCGTTTAAAAGATTTAGACGAGGTCATCTCTACAGTGTCTCTTGTCTCTGGGATCGTTTAGTCACGAGGCTTTTTGAAGTTGGTTTCTCTTGACGACACTTCAAATAGGTCAAATTTATTCACGGAATCCAATGAGAAGTTAAATTCTTAGGAGTCAACCGTTCCTTCACCCCAGGTCGGTTCATCAATTCCCCCCGCTTTGATGTGATTAACAAAATTTGAGACTGACTATATGTTCTTTCATGCTGCTAAAAGTGTTTTTTCTCAGATGCTAAACATTATTAAGCAACCTCAGTGATTCATCCAGTTTTGATTCTCATGAATTGCACCTCCCTGAAGTAACGGCGATGCATACTGCACTAACTGTTAAATGATGAATGTTGCTGCAACAACTTGGCCCCCGGGCATTCAACATTTACACAAGTTGGTCGTGTTGCGGCAAGCTCCATGTCATCAGAGCCATACAGGTGGTCTAAGAAGTAGAGTCATAACTGGAGGGGCTTACTTAGTGGGTCTCTTGACCGGTAGGAGCAGCGTACCATCTTCCGTTATTGGAAGCCCTAGCATGTATGAGAAAGCTGAAAGAAGCTTCTTCACCTTCCACCTCACACTCTGAAGTTAGGCAGGAAGGGTTCACTATGGCAAATTTCCGCGCTCCTTGATAGCTTCACACTTCCAAACAATCCATCCAGCGCCGGCCTCAAGGTCTTGTTCCGTTTCTTCTCTAATGTCTCCTTTAAAAAGACATGCCTCTTTTGGCAGCGTCCATTCTCAACGCGCTTTTCATTTGTAATGCCAAGCAATGAGCCATTTGTTTGATCCTTAGGGAGAATAGTTGCAGACGGGGAAAAGTAATGAAAGCATTATATTGCTAGCAGTGGTGGCTAACCCTAAAAAATCGGTCAACTCGACAGGATATCATGGTTATGTTACAACCGCCACAACAAGCAGAGCAAAGGGGTAGCAAAAAGGAACGTCACTGAAGTGTTTGCAGCAAAAGTATAAGTGAAAGTGTCCAAAACTCATTTCCGGGACCGCTTTGTTCTGCCCCTAGTGTCTACGTTTGTGCCACACTCGGCCATGACAGAAGTAGGCCTCAGCGAATGAAGACTTTTTTCCAAGTGTACTTGCTGGACATGGCACCAAGCCACTCGCTTTGCTACACCAGGATTACTGTACACTCAGTGCCTCTTGGGAACTGTGGCAGTAGTCCCCAGAACTGTTACGGGGAGCGGTTCATACTTGAGATGCTGATATCTGTCGAAAACATTTTCAGCCAACCTTTTCGTCCGGCTAAGTAGAACATAGTTGGGCCTAGCCTAATACCATGAACTTGACGTGGGATAAGATGTAGTACGTGCAGGACAAAACATTTGGCAACTGTTTCATTTAGGCCAAGCGTCGGGCTAATGGGGGTGGACGTGGGGCCATAACAGAAGAGGTCGGGCAGCACACCGAATCAACTGGAAAACTCAGGGCCCAATTTGCCGAACATCTGGTAAAATGCAGTGCCTGGAAACATCGGACCAGATGTCAGGAAAATGCTACAAACTCCCCCGTCAGGCCCCACATTGCTGTCGGTGCCTGGGCAGCAAACTGAAAGTGCCGCGGAATAGAGTTTTAGCGACGGTAAACCTTGAGGATGACAAGCCAGGTTGCAGATGTCCTATCGAAGATAGCTGTCATGTCTGCTCCTTGGGTTGCTGATGCTGCGTAAAATTTCGATGAATTGTGACAAATTTTATGTTGTAGATAACCTGCAGAGGGTTGGATTGCTTGCGAGAAGTTTAAATTTTGAATGGGGTTTTGTGAAGGATTGTGAACCTTACAATGGGAAAGGTGTTATTCTCATCCTTCACCACCCCATCTGTAACAAGAAACCTTCGAGAATAGGATAGCTTCTCAAAGGATCTCATCTGACTCTTCAGCAAATAACAATCTCAGTGCTACATTAATGTCAGCAGGAACTCTGACAGATATCACTGCGGTCGCTTCAGTGCAGCGGTATCAGCATCGCACAGGTATTTGCTAAGAAATAATATGCAAGCCGGATGTGAGGTTTGAGTGGGTAGGCAATTTGGTTAAAATGGATGGAAACATAAATATAACCGGAAGAGGCGAACTTAACAGAATCAATTAAGCCACATACACATGTCTTGACAAATCACAGATTCCCCGCATGTACGACCGAATTACGAAGAGGGGGACATGTTCATTAGATAAGGGATGGATTGGAAGAATCTGTGCCATCAATTATGAAAAGATGGGTAGCATAGAGTACCATAGTGTTAATAGATACTCGGAAGTCGCATTTGCCATTACCTGAAATAGGCCATCCCAACAGTTCGTTGTTGACAAGGAGAGCTTTGTCGGCCGGACAGCTGTGGTGCACACAAACAACGTTTAAAATATGCAGAGTCGTCTTTCAAGGTTTCTAAGACCTTTAGCAGAATCACAAAGGGCAATGACAGACCCATATCGATGAGCGGAACGGAGACAATGGTGGGGTTTCACAAACGATAAACCCATTGAAAATCTGGGTGCCCTTACTTCTCACGTCAGGTAGATACATGGCTTGTCAGTAGGGTACCACCCTCCCGAATAATCACATTGTCCTTCACATGCTTGTATGTGATTGGTGAGTACTAACTTGGAAGAAATTGGCCGTCACTAGAGTTCGGGTCTACCAAGGACATTGCTGTATTGGATCACGGTGACCATAAAAACCACTCTAGCAACGAATGAAATAACCAATTAAACTCCCCTATTTTATGGAAATCTGTCTTTCTAGCCAAAATGAAGAAACCTAATCGGCTATTTCAATCGTTGTTAGCATGGGCTTTGAAGCCATCCTTGGATAAAGACCATAATCAACCGGTTGCAAGCATGGTAAGCTACTTTTGTTTAGTTGAAATGCCGCATTTGTTGGCTTGCATGAATAAATACACAGCGTGAAGAAACCGACGCTAACCAGTGGTACCCATTATCTCGGGAAGTAACCGCCTATACGAAGTGCGTCACATATGAAGCTAGTGGTTAGATGCTTTTATTAAATCCCCAAAGGATTAAAGAAGAATGGAACCACACAGTGCTGAGCGTTATATTACGAAACAGAAAATGAGAATATCACTTGTTACAGTAAACTAAAAATGTGTGGAAGATATCTTAAGTGGGAAATTTACCCACACTTTTCAGTAAATACACTGATGATATATTGAAATCTCCATGACGGCATTCGGCCACTGACTCGTTAAAGTCCCCCAGCTGCTTGACTTCCGAATCATGAAAAGAAGATAAAATGATCAGCGCATTTGCACGAATTGTTTTCCCGAGATCCTTTCCTGTAAGTCAGCTGTCCGTGGAGAATGTCATCGTCCTAATTTTATTTCAGAGGCTAGGTGCGAACACATACATACATTCTCCATGCCACTGGCTCTTTCATGCTTCAAGAAGGCAAGCGTTGTTGGTGACAAATAACTGGAACAAAGAAATTCCTCGAGTGGGCCTGTTACTGTTGATCGTGGACTCGGTGACTGTGACCTCCGGAAGGGAATAACAAAAGGCATTTTACCGATGCACGCTGGAACATATTACTTACTTAATGGACTCCACCCAATTGGTGGAGGAGTAGATGGACCGCAATCTGCCACCGTTCTTCCGTCAAGCGTACCTATGCACACGACTAATATTTCAGATTGAGACTGTTGTGATCTCTATGACTAACCGCGGCAACATCAGGTGGGTATACCTTCTAAAACTACGAAAGCGTACGGTATTTATGGTTTGTGCTTTACTACAGCACTCAGTAGTAACCTTATTAAGATCAGAATGTGCTACTTTACAGTTGCTTTGGCCTACGAATTTCTTAGATATCATAACCTGCAAGAAAACTACAGTCAGGAGGTTCCCCGGTTCCAGCAGAATCAAATACGTGCAAATTTATTCTGCCATCGCATTTTTCGACGCAAACTTGAGGAGGAACGCCCACAAAAGCCCATTAGCCAAGTGACCTGCAGGTGTGTAGCGTCACACAACTCTCCAGAATCAGTAGCCCAGGGTTTGATGCATTCAACATTCATGCTGACCTTCACAGTTTAGCTGGATTCGCTAAGCTGAAGGCACCCAGTCAAGCGTCCACGCCGTTTTGCGCGCTGTCGTGTTACGTTGCACTACTCGTACTCAATCCCCCAGTCAGTTAGTTGGAACGCCTCCGTATTTTTGCACTACCTCGCGAATATATTATCCCATCCGACTACGCTTTGTGTTCTTCCTCGGTCTCGCATTTGTGAGTATATAACAAGTTTCAGTAATTGGCGATTGGCCTCTGCGTCTATCAAGTGTGCACCAGGACAATTCCCGAAGGTGAATCGGCATCTTATTTGAGCCATATAACCTCTGTCCAACACGACAAAATGCAGGTAATCTGAGGGAATTATGCCACTGAACAAACGAAATGGTCGCCAGTCTAAATTCCTCAATCACTAGCTTGCGGGATTTATAAATTCATCTGCTGTGAACTTGGGGGTTGATTGAAGGGCATAGTCAGCCTATCGCGAAGATTGTCAGGTGTTTCCTTTAGTTTAAATATTTCTTAGACGGTTTATTTAAAGGCCTAAGTGTTGATCTTATGTGCCAGGAAGTGCTGAAAATGTGAAAAAAATGAAATTTAAGTTTTACCAGTGCGTGCACACACATAATTACTTGGGTTTTGTTTTTACTGCAGAATGCTTTCACAATATGTGAATTTTGGGTCGAAGCGTCGATTTCAGAACAAATCGGGTGTTAATAAACAGTATGAAGCCATCCAAAAGGTTGGTAGATCCTAAACCACATGATAGAATTGAAGATGGGTAAAATTTTCTGCTGTTTGTAACACACTGACTTACCTAAATGTCTCAGTAGTCAATTATTATTACCAAAAGGTGATTATTCAATGTCTATTGAGTGAACAACGCAGAAGGAAAGGTTGCTTGTGTGTTGAAGCCAGTGCATGCTCATACAGTCAAACAAAAATGCTGTAACGGGGAGCACTTTAGTGACTGGTTGCTCCATCTCATATGAGCGGAGAATTATATATCCCCGTTATTCACTCATACCCTATGTTAAAATTTAATTTTGGGCGCACGGATGCTAAATTCGATGGCAGCTGAAGACGGATAACTACAAATGGTCAGTACAAGCTTTCTAAAGCCACCATTTATGCTATTCACCGAAATGTACAATTTCTTTAATGCTGCGGTTTTCTGAAATGACAGTCTTGAGAGGTTGTTATAGTGTGAAATGACAAAGTACTTGGAAGTAACGCGTTATGTTATACCTATTTACGGGACTCAATCTCAGTTACTTAGTCCGTATGTGAGGCAAAGGGTTAGACAATTAGGACCAGTTCTCGAAGGACGCAGTAAGAATGTGTGCATAGAAATGGGAGGCTTTACTGCCATAACTATAGTGAGGGACTTAATAATTAGTAGTTTTCGAAATTTCCATTTCAGTTGCGACATTTATCTTGCTTCTTGCATTGATTATGGTTCAGGGCAATATTGGTGGAGTAAACGGTACAGATGGTTCTGTGCATAATCATGACCCAGGTGTACCATGAAGCAGTAGTATTCGTGCGAGAAAATGTAGTCAATTTATACGGTTCTTGGGAGCTGGATGCATTCAACATGCCATCGTGCCTGATTTCAACGGTAATTTACATGAAACTTAAGTTAACACCGTAAGCTGGATACCTGCTATCGGGCAGTCCAAGATAACAACTACATCCCCGGTTACCTGCATTTTAGTAGAAGCCCTTCTAGTAGTCGCTTGTGGAATTCTTGCTGCTTGACTGGGATGCAGACGCTATGCTAAACCAAGAGCTTTCTTTACGACACGGTTTGATCCACGGGTTTAGGCGGTAGGCACATCCTCCGTAAACCTGTCCTGAACTCATGAATAATGGGGCAACATTCGCATTGCATTTGTCAATCTCCAGTAGCCCCTCGTTCACGGATTCTTCGGCGAGTTTTTAACAGCCGCCCAGGTTACAAACAGTAGCTGAAGCAATTACTTCTTATATTACACCGTTGATACATGGTGAGTCTTAAAGTTTTGTCAGTATTTATCTTTCAGCATTAACTGAAGCACGAATAACGAAAATTGAGGTTAATCATTAACGTATGTTGAAGTAATTACTTTCAGGGATAATTGAAGAAGGTAGAATAAGAATAGGGGGTAAGTCGTCAGGCCTGGTAACCCGTTCGCCTTTTATGAAGTCTTAAATGAACTGGAGGGCACTGTTAACATGCCTGTTGAAGCGAGAAATATCCAGATGAATCTGGGAGTCACCGACACTTCGGAGAAGGTGAAGTCATCTGGTCGACGGCAGCTTGACACAGATGCCAAGCTGGCACAGACTGGAAAGCAGTTAACAAACCCGGTGTTTCCAGAAGTCATTGCCAATGAGCTTACACCATTGGTAGATTCCGATATCACAGTGTCATTGAGACGAATAATTAACCTAATGCCGGTGCTGAATTACAGCAGGCTTTTTTCGAGGCCATCAACTGCTATGAAAAGACCATTTAAAAACCATCGCTTGCCAACGTCATGATAGGTAGGTCGCCTTTTGGTTTATTTTAGTTTTTCAGGGGTCATCTCCAGCCACCACAGGGAGAGCGGTATTGATGAGGACATCACTGCTAGAAGAATAGATTCCAGCATTCAGAAATGGCTTCACAACAGCCGTCGTTGACTGTGACTGAGCAAAAAGAGGCCTCACCGTGAGACGCCGGTGGGCTTGCACTTTACACCCACTGGATGCGGGCGCGCATGTTTATACATCGCAGTACTCTGAAACAACTCGAGTATCGTCTTCATCTGAGAATGTGGACAAAGTCGACTAAGGTTTAGTCAGCGATCAAGGGACGGAAAACGTATATGTAGGAAGAATGTGACATTTTGATAATAAGCCTGTTCTTTCAATGCTTCTGCATCCTCCTGCTGTTTGTCATTTTAACGGTAACAAAGATACTTACTTAGTATGAATGTCAACTGCATACAAGTCCATGCTTGTTTGTCTAAGAACTGATGAAGCCAGACTTCCGGACATTTGGGTTTTCCGGGGAAAATGTTTGGGTGGACTTTGAAACTTGTGGAAATTTTCGGGTAAACTTTGAGAGCGGCTTGACAAGCTTGGCAATTTTGGAAACACGCTTGACGGTTTTGGGCACAACAGTGCATTGTCGGCAGTAACCTCAAAATTTTTAGCGCAGATTTTCGTCCCAAAATTCCAAAGTCAGCCCAAAGTCTTTTACGGCTGGGCGCGCATCAACGTTCGGCCTCAATAAGGGTTAAGCCATTGCCGTTTGTCACATCGTAAATTTTCCCCATGCCCGTAACGTGTGCGGCTGTTTTGTAGCAGCCTCCCACCCAGCAAACACTTCGGGTGGACTTTGACATTCTTAGGTGAATCCCCAAGTCAACTTCTGGAGCAGCTTGGAACTTCTGGGCCCTTACCCAAAAACTTTAGTTTTGAGGAAGATTACAGTACTCGGGAGTTAAATAAACAGTTACACATAGCGTATATTCAGACAAAGAATACACATATGCCAAATGTATTCCCATGCGCTATTTTTTACCCGTTATGATGCCCAGCTTGCATAACTTTGGGCGCACTCCAGACATTCTGACATATTTGGGCGCTAGGCAGATAATCTGGGTAACTCGGACGGACTTACGGAGATTTGGATAAACTGCATAACATTTGGGCAAAAACCGAACTCTGTGAATGACCTTGGGTTGGTGACGCTCTCGTACAGTGAATACCTAAGGTTCAACCATACCTTTAATTCACCGACGTTCGAGTATTGCAAGTTTGGGTGCACTGGAACTTTTCGGCAAAACTTTGAGCAAAGTTTGACAAAGTTGGAGTTTTCGGGGGAAGATTTTTCGCAAATTTGGGCACGACGACTCATTGTTGGCAGTATTCCTAAAAAAAATTACTGCCGTTTTTCGCCCAAAATGTCAATTGTGTATAAAGTATTTGCTAGCTGGGCCAACTGCAGGTGGCCGTTTTCCTTTAATGCATGAAAACGAACGTCTAACACAGAGAGATGCGTGGCATTTTATGCATTTAAACATGCAGGAATGTAAACTAACACTAACGAAACCGCTTACGAGGTTCCCTTTCTAATACCATTTGATCTATTACACCTTTTCTGTCCCACGACACGAATAAATATCGCAACTCGGTAACCTTCAATCAGAAGCTGAAGGATGCAATTAGGACTGCTGGCCTCTCAGAGAAAGTGGGTGATGCTACACGCTGGGGACCTAACGGAAACGCATCGCGCCTTGACTACGTTCTGACGAACGATGAACTTCTCATTGAGGATGTTTGCATCCAACCTCCCCTTGGCCTCAGTGACCACGCTGTAATCACCTTCTCCATGATAACTAGGGAGGCTCTGCAACTGGAGACGCCCAACACCTTCCCTTGCTACAGCAAGGCCAACTATGAGACCATGAGGGACTACCTCATGAATGCATCATGGCCAGTGGACTGGACTCATCTCACAATAGATGAACACTGGTTGGAGGTGAAGAAAATAATCACTGGGGCCATCAGTCACAGTGTACCAGAAGTAACACACAGACAATCAATGAGAACCTCATGGTTAAAGCGTGGGACAGAGAGGCTTATCCGGAGCAAGAAGCAGGCTTGGTTCAAGTGGCTTACATCACGCAGGGAGTCTGACTTCTTGAACTACAAAAGGATTCGCAATCTCTGTAACATTAGAGTGCGTAACGACAGATTTTCCTACCAAACAAACTTGGCAGCGAGGTTACAAAGCAACCCCAAAAACCTGTACCGCTTCATGTCAAGAAGAAAGTCGACCAGTAAGGGAGTGAATCTTGTCACAGGCCATGACGGGAGTGTGCTAAGCAGTCTAGAGATTGCCGAGCTTTTGAGCTCACACTTCCAAGCCCAACTCAGCACTGACACAAGATCCACACCGACTCGCCACGACACCGACCAGGTCGCAAATAACGAATACCTCTGTCACGTCTCTATTACAGAGAAAAAGGTGTTCGAGAAGCTATCTAGGCTACGTCCGGGCAAGTCCCCTGGCTGCGATAACCTGAAACCAGTGGTTCTGAAAAACTGCGCCGAGGTGCTTACAAACCACTTCGCAACCTCTTTGAGCACTCAATAGACTCGTGCAAACTCCCTAAAGAATGGAAGAGTGCCATCTTGTCACCCATCTTCAAGGGAGGAGACAGAAAAAGCCCTGGCAGCTACAGGCCGATTGCCCTACTCCCTATTGTGTCGAAAGTGTTGGAAAGCCTGGTAGCTGACACCATCTGGGAATTCCTCAATAGGAAAACACTGTCCACACTGCTCAGCACGGCTTTCGTAGTGGTCGCTCATGTGCCACCAACTTACTAACCGCCTGGGACGACTGGACACAAAGCTGGGATAATAGAAAACCTGTACATGTTGTATTTCTCGACCTAGCCAAAGCATTTGACAGTGTCCCACCCACAGTACTGCTTCACAAGATCATGTCAGCTGGTATAAGTGGACCCCTACTCTCTTGGTTCAAGGAGTACCTGGAAGGGAGGCAGTTCTGCACTAAAGTGAACAGAATAAGGTCGGAGTGGAGACCCTCGACGTCAGGAGTATCCCAAGGAGCAATCCTAGGACCGCTTCTGTTCCTCCTGTTTGTCAACGATCTGCCAGACAAAATATCCTCACCCATCCTCCTCTTCGCTGACGACATAAAAATTTGGAGGGTGGTAAACGAAGAAGCCGACTGTGCAGCACTACAAAAGGACTTGCAGCAACTCGAGCTCTGGTCGTCGGAAAATGGCCTGAGCTTCAACTGGAAAAGTGCAAAGTAATGCACATCAGTAAAAATGAGGCAAGTACGACCGACTTCCAGTACATGTTGAGCAACCGTGCTATCACCAGAGTGTCCATGGAGAAAGATTTGGGGCTCAACTTCTCCGACACCTTGGACACCAGCTCCAACTACAAAGGTATGACAGGAACGCCATTCTACACTTTCTGCGTAGACAGCTTGGCGCCCTCACTCCCGAACTCTTCCTCACCATTTTCAAATCCTACGTGCGGCCGCACCTAGAGGTCTTCAATACGGTGGCTCCTCCAACACTCAAGAGAGACTCTAATCTCCTTGAAAGAATACAAAGAACTGCAACAAAATCAGTTGTGGGGCTAAGGGGAAAGACGTATCCTGAAAGACTTAAACACCTCAACCTATTTACCTTGGGTTATCGCAGGAAAAGGGGTGACCTCATTATGGCATACAAGATCGCCCATCAGGCAGACCATGCAAACAAATCAATTTTGCCTGCAACTGAACGATCTTCACGAGGAAACCCCATTAAGATAGCACACCAGAGAGCCAACACCACACTCAGGTCCAAATTTTTCTCCCTAAGAGTATGTGCTTTATGGAATGCCTTACCGCGACACATCGTTATAGCTCCTTCAATCGACTCTTTCAAGAGGCGATTAGACAGTTATGTCACCTCGCATGGACTACCACGGACGTACTCAGGTAGTCACCAACCTCAGTACCCCCAACTCCCTCCTAACTACCACTCACTATCTCTCTCCTTAATACACCCACATTACCTACTAATTCTTCTGTAGGAACCAAACCCACGCGACCATTCGGGCAATTCCCAAATACTTTTCTTTCGTTCTCATTTCTCTTTTCACCCCTCCTTTTCTTCTCCTTCCCTTTTCTCTTCCCTATATTGTTATTATTTTTTCCTTTTTTCTCTTCCTTATTTCTCTCTTCATTCCTTTACCACTACCTTACTATTCTCTTTCAGGTACCTACACAGACAGGAGTCACGGCAGTTCTCTAAACTTCCCAGCAACCCGTAGCTCCCTAATCACTCTACAAATTACAACCTACTAACCCACAAAACATCCACCTCACCGAAGCTAAAAGCAAGAAAGCAGAGGGGATTTCCTCGTCCACTGCAGGAGTGAACCGAACAACTGGAACCAAGCCCTAAGAACTAGACGCGAGAGATCAAACACTACCAGTTTTCTACCCTCGCACTATCAATATTGGATATTGGAAGGTCGTATCATAGTACCACGTTACCGTCGTGTCTCGGACCAACATTTACCATGTAATGCGCTTGAGCCTCCCAATATGCAATAACCATTTCACGAAGCCTGATTTCTTCTGTTACATTGCCTTATTGAGCTTTAAAAGCGATTCTTAGAATGCATTTAAACTACTAAAATGATTGGACATCATAACTCTGTTAAACACTGCTGTCAGATAGTCAGACATCTTGCCTACAGCTGAAAATACTATCTTCAGGCTATTATCGCGCTAAATAGAATAACCACTTTGTAGAACTCATTTTAAAACTAGCCAATCGACTGAGACGAACGTGACCTAGAAGTGCGTCAGTACCTTAATGTCCTTTATCCAGTGCCGTGTATTTGGGTAGTCCTGTCCACTGTCTGCTTATTGCATTTTTACTTTGTAGTTTCATCATCATGCAAATAGTTAGGACCAGCGTATGTCAATTCTTCTGCTACTGTTCACTGTTTTTCTAGGGTGATGTCTCAGAAAATTTTGAGTTTGATAATTAAGTTAACGTTGTGGATACCTAATTTAAAGCTTTGTGTATTTTTCCTCAGGTTGCACATACTAAGTTGGTTTTATGCATACTTGCATGGATTCATTTATAGACATGCATCTTGTGCCACCAAATTATAACGATACAAATAATACAATTAGGGTGCAGTTTGACAAATTCGGAATTTCTGGGGACATTTCTTGATAATTTTGGATGCGATGATGCATTATCGGCAGTAATCCCAAGTTTTTTAGTACAGTTTTTTGCCCGAAAATCTCAAAGTGGGTCCAAAGTTTACCGGCTAAGAAAGCACTGTAGTACCTTATAATGTGCTTGATAATTATGTAACATCCAAACTTGCAAATCAATATAAAAAAAGATATCTGCTCGATCAAAACTGTAGAAGAGCAATATAACTAAGTTATATTAGAAGTACCTTTGATTGCTTGGAATTAGAATTTATCGATAAACTCATTCTAAACAATGCTCATCTGCCCTCACTGCTTTCTCGATTCATCAAAAGTTGAAAGGTTGTCAGTCTAGTGGTGATACTGTATTCGCACTTTTTATAAAATCCCAAGTGGCCAGTAGAGATGTACAGTTTCTTGCTCGATCGAGCCAGCTGTCTGTATATCCATGATAATTATGAAGAGTTACTGTCAATAGTAACCGGAACATGCTATTTCTGTGTGCTAAAGTATTGGCGGATTAACCGTCGCTGGAAGAGGTGTAGAAGTCAATAATAAATTCATTCAGTTACCTGGTTGACTATTGTTCTGAGACCTTAACACACCGGTTGGTGAAATGAATTCATGTGAGGGAAAAGACTTGATCTAAAGACAGCTGATGATGTGCCTAAAAACTTGTCGTAGGGATTAATTCTTGTTTACACTTAGCCTACATTTTTAGAGAATCACTCCATCTAATTTCCGTTACTCTCCTTGTCATTATTTCCATTACTGGAGATTGTCAGAATTCAAACCTGTTTATTTGTATCACATTCATAGTTTAACAAAATGAAGTGGTTGCTACTTAAGTTGACTATCAGAGGTTCCATAAAGGTCTGATAATGTATGGAAGATGCATTCGTGGAGTTTAATCTAGGTACTGCCACATAGATTCAGTTGAAGAGTTCTAGTGTAGGAGTACTTCAGTACCAAAATCAGGAGGCAAGGATCGGTTTGAAAAATCCTTATTGGCGTTACGACATGATTGCATCGAGCTGTAGATACCCAGTACATATTATAGCTATGGTTATTTGGAAGCAATAGTTAATGCACCAGTATATATCACCTTTCGAAACTTGCAAAATCACTTCTCAGTAACCTTACATGTAAGTACCAGATCGATATCTACTACCTTGACGTTGGTGTTCAGGCTTGAGTTTCACAATGACCCAACGAGCTATGCTGGTGGAGCGCTTGTTCTTATGAGGTCTTAACGTACAAGAAAGTTCTGTTGGATGGTAGCAAAACAAAAACGGACACCATTATAGCCTACAATACTTCGCTATGATGTGAGTTCGAGGGTGAAGTCATACTGTTGGCTGGATAGGGACTTGACAGTAGTAAGGTTTTTCCCGCGGATGACCAGCAGTCCCATGCTAATGCTGCCTCTTTTATAGGAAGGGGGATTAGAAATTAGTCCGAAAAGTAGCGCACTCCACCGTACAGCGCTATGGGTTTATAGCTGAGTTCGAAAGGAACAAACTTACATCTCACTTTCAAAAAGACTATGTAGATGTCCTGAATGTTCGAACCGTTCGTCGAATCAAACGACATGCTTAGATAGTCAAAAACATAGGCTTCCTGGGCCATGGATTTAACGTGCATTTATGAGGCACGCATACAGTGTAAAAGTGCAGTTTTTCTCTTGAATTCACCCGATCAATATGGTGACTCTGTGAAATTCTCTCGAATCTCTTGTGGCCTTGCAGGTGCATGAATAGCATTAAATGCTAAGGCAGAAAGTGCACTGCTCAGCTGGATCAAAGGTGACAGTTAGCTGTGCACTGTTTAACTGACTGGTGCAGTGAAGACTGAAAAGAGTGGTGAAAATAGTCGTTATCTCTTCGTAGCATCCGCTTACACGTAAACTGACTGCAGTTCGAATAAAGCGGACGAAGAGTTTTACGAAAAACTGTCTACCATCCAAGTGAAACGGGTTCGAACACCGCTTCACCTATCTAGGTCCAGTCAACCAGGTAGTATCATTTGTCCTACAAGTGTGGTTCATTATCTACTATACGAGTGTGCACAATGTTACTGAGTGTATTTAAATTCCGAGAAGGTCAGTGGAGATTGGTGCTCCTTCTGCAGCGATCACACAATGGTTCGAGCATCCTTACTTCTGCACCCAAATAAACGTAGAAAAACTACAAAAATAAAACCATTCCGAGTGCAGCTTGAAAATGAGAGTACCTAGGTTACTTTCTGTTAAAACCTGGGTAGACAATTTTTGGGATAGAACAATATCACTCCTTCAGAAGAAGTCTAGTGCTATCTCCAGTCTGCTGTAAAGAAACCTTGAATACCATAAGTGAAAAATGTTAAAAAGAGCTGTATTTCTTGACTTAAAGGCTGCATTTAAGTCGAGTCAACCGAGGAATCTCATGACGGTGCTTCTTACTGAAAGAAGTTTCGAGTAAGTATATAACTATCAAAGGGTCTATACCAGAACGCCCATAAGCACATCACAGCTTACAGTGAAGTATTTGATGAGTCGTCTTCGTTGAGTATTGCGCGTTAAGGATGTCCACTCTCTTTATTCGTATTTAGTTTTATTGCAAACACGCTTCTGCAAGTTTCCTCCTCTGACTTTACGGGGATTGACCTTGTCTCAGAATGTATCACTTAGTATACCTAGAGTACCCAAGTGACATAGTCCTGTTAGACGGAGATAGCATCTTCTAGACACCCTGAATGGCAATTTAAGAATGTTTGAGATGCTTTTCCCACCACCCAACTGCAAATTGTTGCTTCAGGACTGGTCTGTGTTGGCTCCAAGTGTAGAAAAGGATGTAGATTGGTTGAGCGCGTTGATAACTTCATTTGTTTGGGAAGTTGGATCATCCCTGGTGGTTTAGTGACCGACAAGATCTCCGCATGAATATAAAAGGCTCGACTGACTTCTACTCACAAGCCGTCTCTGACACCGATGTGATATCCGACCGCCTATTTGAAGTCGAGTATACTGCAGTGGAGTTGCATTTAAGTGGCTGTGAAACATAGTCATTAAAGGTAGAAAAAATGGAAGGCTTTAGGTGTTCGATCACCGTTGCCTCCGTAGTACATCGCGTGTCCTGATACCACCACGTCAGTAATACCGAAGTCAGGCGTAGAGCTTTAGGCAGAAGAAGTAAGTTAATACTGTGAAATCTCGTAGATACGTACGAATCACGCATGCCTAGTCATCGTCTACTCCGTTGCATAATGTTAGCTAAAGTAGGTTCAGGCTGGAAAAGAGATAAAGGTGACCAAATTGAAACATGGTATCAGTCCATGAGGTCTTTGGTTGTTGGTCTGAGCTGTCCAAGGGAATGTAGACTTCTCGGTTGGGGTCTATATGACAACCGGAACCGGCGCTTGGAGACTCGAGGTGGTATGTCTCAGAACCGATGTCAATGGTGCAAATTTATCCCCGACATTATCTTCACCTTCATCGTTGTTTCAAACTTGTTTTGATTTCATGGCATACCACTTTTGACTACTTTCCTCCTTATTTCTCTAATTTTCATCGTTATATTCTCGCTTGACGTGCTAACGTGAGGCGTAGCAAATTAGACTATTACGCAGGAATGCAAGGTCGTTTATTAATATTGACTTGCTCTCTTGCGTCTGAGGATATGGTAGGACATGGATTACTATCTCACTGAATACCTGTGTTAGAAACAAGTGGGTCGAAATTTTTAATCAGTGACACCATAACTATTCACTGAAGTTTCAATTGGTTTATCATCGAATCTACATTTCTTATCATGTTAGATAGTGCTTGTTCATCAAGTCCTCCCTGTAAAGGTTGGTTGATTTATCTTTTCTACCGTAATATTATTCACTGTGTTTGATCATATGCTTGTGAAACATGGCTACAATGGTGAAGTATCTGATAGAATTTAGATGATTTATCTATCACTGCCCTTATAACACTTCTAACATGCAATCATATCGGTATCCTAGTAATAGGAAAGTTGATCATAGCCCATTATAAAAGTCGTAGGTTTCCCGATTGTATTCCACCATAGACTGAAGCCATATTTTGGTCTGTTCACTTTTGGCCTATTTCTCACTTAATCCTACTCCCAATAACACGACGAGGTAAACTATAGTTTGGTGAAAAGTTATTGCTAACTTAATCTACCCACAATTTCAACTAACCACTGTTGCTCACATCTGGGTCCCACCACATATAAGTGATTTTAAAAAGAGAAAGGTGGTAAAATCCTTAAATCCTCATTTCACTTTTAATGACTATTTCATAACCATATTGTAAGACCCAAAGCACAACTGTACAGTTCACTCAATAAAAATAATAGGGCAATTCAAACCAGTACAGATATTTGCACCAGGCTGTAAGTCACACCGTTTGTTCGAAGGTTAACTATGCTACCTGGCTTCTCGAACCCCAATAGTTAAAGAAAAGTTGAAATCTGTGACCCACTAATTGAAAGTTGACTCTCTAGACCAATAAGCCAGCGCTTCACGTTAAGAAGTCTGGTGATGTTCAATTAAAATGCAGTAACGTGCAGTACTTTATCTAATTAATAAAGGCACATTCTTATCTGAACAAGACTTTCAGTCGAGTGTACTAACGAAATGAAGTTGGCAGCATACATATTCAGATGTATATCCTAAAGCACTAAAGCTAGTGCAATATTCATGCATTATTGTTAGTATAAATGTTAACTCATCCTTAAATTAACGTTTTATGTTTTTATTCGTACTTAAGGTGTGAAGGATTTATCAACTGTTGATAAAATTGTGAATACAACGAAGTGAAAAACAACCCTCCTCACATACCTTCAAACGGTTTACAGCCTGATGTAATCCGTCTTTGTAAATAAAATTTCAAAGCGTCTTATTTGAATCTGAAAATATGACAGCCACTGGGAAACCACGTCGGGCATCTGCCAAAGCCTGTCTCCGGACAATTTGTGGAATAACAAGTCGTCAAATCTCTGATGATAGTTCTATTTCTGAAAATATTGAAAGTGAAGCCTCCGATTATGTTGGTGAAAGTGGAAACAATAGTGCCACTACAGATGAGAGTGTTTCTATTAGTGAAAATGAAGCTGAAGGATCATATGACCCAGGAAATCCATCATCAAGTTCGTCCTCTACAAGGTCTCTTGTTAGGGAATCTCGTAGGCCATTACCAAGCAAAACTTGTATTTCTGCTGTAAATGATAAAAGCTATTTGCGGTCTCCTTTTGTAAGATACATGAGATCTTGCCGAGGTCTCATAGACCGAGACCCCAGGTCCGTAGCTCCTGCAAAGTTTCTACAGGCACTAAAAGCACTAAAATCCACATTCTATAATATACCCAATCCATTTTTGTGTTGCCCCAGGTAATGTTCATTTGATTTTTACATATTCTATCAGTGGATATAAAACACAATTCATGTGTCGACAGAAGGCTCTATTTCCAACTTCGGGAGCTTGGATTCGATCACCCATTCAGTAAGTATTCCATTCTACGTGATTGTTTCCAATTACTCAACTTTTTAGTTTCAAAAAGGATCATCTTCCACAGCCTTTTATCAGTCCTACCTATCTGTCCTATGAAAATAATCCAATGAAACTTAAACAATTCGAATTTGATAAGGGTACGTCAATATATAATTCAGTTATTGTATCCCAGATTCAAATTTAGTTTATGTTGGAGGGGCAGTAACCTGTTTGTCCTGGTGTCCTCCACGTCTTTATTCGCTACTGGATTCTGATTCGATTGCAAATGAGTGCTCATTTTTGGCTACTGCCTCCACTTTAACACCAGACTTACAGACGTTATATTCTGATGGTATAAAGAGTGGTCCAGGAACAATACAAATTTGGAATTGTGGGGTTCTAGGTCTAACAGAAACGTATGTCCTCCTTTTGTTTTGTAAAATCTACAAATATTTCATCAAGGTTTTTGCGATGACAATTCTTCGTTGTATACCCCTCATTGTGTTAGATGTTAAGTGCCCGTCTGCAGGAGGTTGCGGACCGTGGTTTCATGCTTAATGGTAATTATCTGCAAGGCGTATCTGTAACTATAAGGAAACGTGTTCATTTGGTTATTTTAATCTGCCTCACAATAAATGACGAGACCTTAATCCAAGGGTTCCTGTTGACTGATTCCTAACATCAAATGCTGTACTTTGCAGTGTCGTGTCACTTAGTTGCCATGTTACAAGTCTAATCAATATTCTTTGATCAGCACCCTTAGGACTCGAAAACGTTGCCGGCTTACTTCCCAGCGACTGGTTTGTGTATGCTCTTGATTTTATGCAGTTATTTTCTTCCATAGACGTGAATGAAATGAACAAGGCGCCCGGCCCAGACAACCCTCGGCTCTTTTTACAGATGCAGAAACTACTCTAGTCAGGGAACTGACTAGACTGTTTGAGGTATGGCTAAGATTGTTCCATCACTCTGGAATGAAGCCATCGTTGTGCCCATCTTTAAAAGAGTCTACGTAACGTATGTGACTATCACCAGAATATTAGTCTGTTACCAATGGCGTCGAAAATATTGGCTGCTATCATAATTCACAAACTATGTTTCTTGACATTAGGACTGCCTTCGATTCGTTGGACTGATTTGTACTGTGGAATTGTTTGTTGGAGAGGGGCGTACCGGAAAAACTTATTAACATCTTGAAATCTCTCTCTCTCTCTCTCTCTCTCTCTCTCTCTCTCTATATATATATATATATATATATATATATATATATATATATATATATATATATATATATATGACATTCTAGAGGCAGCTCTGAATGGGGTTTCGTGATGTTGGTGTAGACCTACTACCTGAAGAACGACTATTTAACCTTGAATATGCGGACGATATCGTCTTACCGTAGGAAAACACGGGGTATTCCGTTTGCACTTAACTAATTGGTGACTAGTGTCCGTAAGTATGGTTTGGACCACCGCAGTGCTAAGCGCTATTGCAGGATTGACAGGAGCCTGTACCTGTGCTCACCCTAGCTAGTGAGCCTTTGGAAGTAGTCAGAAAGTTTGTGTGTCTGTATAGTTGTGTAAGTGCCGGTGGAGGTCTGAGTGATGAGATTTCCAGCCGCATATCGGAAACCAGAGTGGCATACGTCAATCTGGATCACCTTTGACACCGTCGCGATGTTAGTCTGACCATAAAAGGTCGGGTTTAGAACGCTTCGATGCGTTCGGTTCTCCTCTACGCTTGCGAAACATGGCCTCTCCTAGCTGAGGATGTGCGACTTATATGTGTGTCCGATCATCGTTGTCTCTACAGAATTTCTCGAATCCAGTAGTAATAGCATGTAAGTAATTGTGAGGTACAACAGCGTGTGTTTGGACATGATGGAGATCGTCGTTCAATAAATGAAGTCATTTGGAAACACCGAGTTCGATGTCTTGGACATTTGCTACTCATGTCGTCCCAACGACTTCTATACTGTTCATTGTTTGCTGGCCCTGGGAGTATGTAGAAGTGTAGAGGTGGTCAGTGTATAACGTAAGGCCGTAGGAGGGAGGAAAGCAGTGTCGGGTTAGCATCTATTTGTGCATCACGACTAACTACGTGGGATGCGAGACATCATGCAACTCAGTGGCCTGAAACGTTATCAGATATGGCTGAGAATGGAAAGCAAAGGTGGTCATGCCGTAGCTTCCTCCTATATTGTGCTGCTGAAAAGTACTGAATGTTTTGTTTTGAATATATCTTACTGAATTGGCCTTCTAATCATGCTATTGTTATTGTTTTTCTATCTTATCTACTTCCGATCGTTAATGTCTTCATAATGTTGTGCTACTTTGTGTTAGACATTTGTTGGTGCCCTTGCTGTACCATGTTTGTGTTCTTATAATAATAGTAATAATAATAATAAACTGAACATAACATGAATTCAGTTCATTTCATAAATAGTCTTTTGGTGAATATCATCAAAAACGATCACAGTATGGAAATGTAGTTATGATAGATAGTGGCTAACGGTGGAATCCAAGATGTATGCTTCATCCTACTTGTGACTCGTTCGCTTGGTTTACCCGTCTCCAGTGAGCAACTTTGTTCTCACTAAGACTCGAACCCGGGACCGATCGCTTCCAACACCAGAACGTTATATACTAGGCCACTGAGCGATGATTGCCACTTTTTGTGATGTGGGCATAGTGTTCCTATGCGTTGTTGCCTGTGTTACCTGGTCGTTGATTGAAGTGAACTGATCTGTCTCTATCGGCGTTGAGGCTTCTGTTCGGGTACCTTGATATTACCTGTCGTTTCAATTTTATAGTGATGATATGCCAATAAAGACCGATCAATTCGGTCCAGTCAACGACGAGACAATACAAACAACAACGTAAAAACTATACCCGTCGCATAAAAAGTGGCTACCGTGGTCTGGTGGCCTAGTGGATAACTTTCCGGGGTTCGAAGCCATCGGTCCCGGGTTGTAGTCTTAGTGGGATCAACATCACTCACTGGGAGGTATGTACAACCAGCTTACGACTCTGAAATGCAATACACCCAGCTCATAGTCTCGTATATAAATATCCCCAGTAGATGGAGTGCTATTAGGCAATGATATTGGAACGTTAAGTTTTCTGTTTTAAAAGGTTTTCATTTTCTAGACTGGTCATAGGTCATGCTGTGTATTTTTGTAGACCGTATCACCTATTGGATATTCATTTGGGTGGATTGATAGTTTCAGTACTGTTCTGGTAGTCTTGTGAACCAATTCAGCAAGATTCAATCAAATCAAGGATTTCTTAATATATTGGTGCCTGAGAAATTGAGGGTAAACAAAGTTGTTCCCATTAAAAAAATAATAAAGTTGAGCAGGAATTGTTGTGGTAACACTAACGAATATCATTAGTTGGCGTCAGTTTCTCATAAGCCTATTTTCAGCTTCTTGGATCTAGGCAAAGAGTCATGAGTAGAATCATATGCTTCGTTAGCACATTCTTTACAGTCAGATTGACACACCAATCCTCAGCTAATAGAGTCAAATGTCACTTGAAGTTAGGGGAATATGGTGAGTATTTTTAAGCTTTTATATGCTCTAGAACCTGAAGAAAAGTTAAAATTTAGTAGATATATTTAGTAAGATATATTCAAAACAAAACATTCATTACTTTTCAGCAGCACAATATAGAAGGAAGCTACGGCATAACTACCATTGCTTTCCATTCTCAGCCATATCTGATAACATTTCAGGCCACTGAGTTGCATGTTCTCTCTGACTCTACCCAAGGAATCGTGATGTACCAACAGATGCTAACCCCATGCAACCACGTCATTCACTGATGACCCTTTCTATTCTTCCATTCAGTCACACGGCTAGCAAACAGTGAACTGTATGGAAGCCATTTGGACGATATGCGTAACACATGTCCAAGACACCGAATCCGGTGTTTCACTTATTGAATGACGATCTCCATCATGTCCAGAAACACTCTGTTGTACCTCACAATTACTTACATAGTGTTACCATCGGATGTGACCAATCCTATGGAGACAACGACAATCGAACACAAAAGGTCGTCGCTTATCCTCAACTCTACCCTGGTTTATTGTTTCCGAGTTCCAGTTAATTATCGAAGATCATGAATATAACGCTGACTCCTCGGTTTATATCACAAGAAAAAACGTTTTTGGAAGGCAATATTTTGTTAATTGAATACTCAGTCAGACGTATATCTTTCTGAAAGTCAGCTACAATTGAAATAAAAACTAAAAAAGCTGGTTACTCAATTATTGTCTCATGTTATATTTCCAATGAAGTAAGCGTTACCTAAAAGACCCAAGAAGATTTGGATTTCGCCGATAATTTATGTCTAATGTCGCATAAACTCGAAAATCTACAGGTGAAGACTAACAATTTGACAGAAGAGGCAGCGAAGATGGGACTTGGAATGAATGAAGAGAAGAAAGAGGTGATGAAGATACCCAACCAACAACAATAACGACAAGCATCAATCACCATCAGCGGGAGGAACCTAAAGGAAGTAGTCTCTTTCACCTACCTATCCACCTAGGCAGTATCGTTTCAACTACAGGTGGCACAGACAAGCACGTCAAAGCCAGCATCCAAAAAGCAAGACAGGTCTTCATTAATTTGAAACCAGTGTGGAGATCTACTGCACTGCACTCAGCATAAAGTGTGATCAAGATCTGAATTTTCAACACTAATTCAGTCAAGTCAATGCTTCTATATGGTTCAGAAACATGGCAGGTCACGAAAAGTATTTTAAACAAACTACAGACCTCAACATCTGCCTTCGCTCACCACTGAAGATCGGATGGCCAGAAAGAATAAGGAACAAGGAACTCTGGGTGGCAACAAACCAATTAAGAACCCATCGCCTAACAAATATGCAGAAGAAAGTTGAGATGGATTGGATTGGGCATACACTGAGAAAGCCATTTGGAGACATCACGTGCCAGGTCAGGTCGTTGAGTGAGATCCAAAGGGGAAACGACGAGCTTGGCATCCAAGGTTGATATGGAGGAGATTATATAAGGAGGAAATGAAAGCTTGTGGGCAGTAGTGGAGCCAGATCCAAAAGACCACAGAGAACAGAGTGAAATGGAGACGTGCTATTGAAACCGTATGTTCCACTAGGAATCCAAGGGACAAATAATAATGATAAAGCGTTACTTATATTTTTAAAATGTGCAATTAAAGGTTAGTCGAATACAAACTGTTATTAAACCGAATTGAAGATTTACTACCGGGCAACCAAATGGTTACCAACATGTTCAACACTCTTTTTGTTTAGTAATGATGGGCAGTGGCTAGCAGTGGAATCCAGGATGCACATTTCGTCCTATTTGACACTCGTCAGCTGAATGTACCTGCCTCTCTTTGTCTGTTGAGATAATGCAGCGCTGATAAAACAGTCTTTGGATTGATTTTTGTCTTAAGATTATTTACTTTTCCCACTTGTTGACTTTGTCTAGTTTATGTTTGCGAACTGTAATATATTTTAGTTTTTTTTTTATTACAAATGACAATTTGAATAGTTTTTGGTGTACTGTTCTTTTGTGTAACTGTTGAAAGCAAATTTTTGTAAAATTTTTATTTTTAAAATCAACATTAAAAGACTAACTTTATCGTTATGTCGCTTTACTGTCATGAATATTGATAAAAATGATTTTCAAGTAGATCAACTAGTTATTGAAATATTGTTATTTACTACTAAACACTGGAACAAATGACACTGTTATCATACTTTTATGCAGTGTTTTGTAAAAGGTAGATAAACCCGCTTGAGTTAACCTCTGTGCAAATATTTTTTCTTTATGATGATTACTAATAAAATACCGTGGCTTATGTGGTGGTCAATCAAATCGGGAGCGAAAATGGATGCTCACCAATGACACTGATTGAAGGTTCCACTACATCACAGGTCGACTAAAGTCGGAATAAGGCGTCTGTTGACTCTCGACACAGTAGCTGAATGGTACTGAGCATGATTCTTTAAGGGTTTGTAAATGCATACTGCTGAGGAGTCTCCAGCTGGGATGAAGTAGTTGTTCTATGCTCCCGAGTTTTCAAAGGTTCTTCAGATGACTTCAATCCATGGCGAAATCCACCTAAAAGTTGTTACTATTACTTCCCCCCCCCCACTATTCTTGATAGTATTGTCGGGTTATTTTGAATAGTGCATCTTTTAGATCAACTGATGTATTACATTTCACAATTTTAAGTGAAACAAATATCACAATATAATAATTATTAATTTATGCTTATATATCTGATCTTTGGGGTATCTGATGCACTCACTGAAATGGTGCATATTATTGGTGATTGGATACCAGTATTCACTTTTCGATTCCATTATCTCTATCTAAAAGTCGATTTAATAACAATTGTAATAATAATAATAATAATCGCTTTATTCTAAGCAGTATGTATGATACAGTATGGAATTTTCAGCATGGAATATTCCAACTAATTCGCTTCCCGTACAAGAAATACTTATCACGTCTGTATGATGTTAATAATAACAGTAATGATGGGATAATTGTGAAACGAGCAGCTAGTGTTACATATGTGTTGTCATCTATTATCGATTGGGAAATGAACACAAAATCGAGTGTAATTTTGATTGTGGTAGATCAGTCAGTCAGCATAGAGAAATTCATAATCCCATATAGGTGTATCCCTAGGAGTAGGAAAGTGGTATATCTTTGAGTATTTAAAAATCCATTTGCAACCGATGGAATATGTTTTCCTTTGTTTTATTCTTAGCTTGAAAAAGGAAAGTTTGAAAACATTTTAAAAAGATGGAAGAGTATATGATGTAGTTAGAATACATTTGAAAGATTAAAAGAAAGTGGAAGTGAAGAATTTGATGAAATATAACTGATGGAAAGTTTTTTGGTAGCTCAAGACTTAAATAGCGATTCTTAGAGTAATAACATTGAAGCTGAAAGCATAACACTTTGATTTTCAGTATTACTACTAATAAAACAGTAAAATTAGATACCTGGTGATTCTGTATACTGATACTGGGTGATGATTGAAGGTGAAATGAAAATTTCAACCACAGCCGGATTCGAATTAGCAACCATCGAGTTTTCGGCCTGATACTCCTGTATACAATTTTTTTTCAAATAAAACTTTTCATATCTTGACTGAAAATGAATAGCATGAGATCAGTTCGTTACGTTTTTTTACTGAATATGAGTTTCATTTCACTAAAGTTCATATTACCATTCTTGTATTTTTCCGTTTATTTACTATCAGATCCAGTACATTGAATCCTGAAATTCATTTTATTATTTCACATGATTGGGGTCGAATTATTGATATGTGCTGGGTACCAGTTTCTCCACTTTCTGGTATTAAACAATTACAGTCAAAAGCTTGTCTACATGGATCATATATGGTAACTACTCCAGAAACGGATAGAATTCTTGGTCACTTAATTGTCGCTTCTCAGGATGGTTATGTTCGTGTTTTTTCCATACCAACTTGTCCAATGAATTTTGGTTGTGAAAATTTATCTGTGTCCAAATTTACCTATACACTTTCAAAGAACTGTTCTCTCACGTTATCGCCTTCTGTTGTAGCAGGTATTATTCTACATGGTTTTTTAAAAGAAAAAATTGTGTATAATGTTAATAAAAGGTATGACAGACATTTGAATCTGGATTTCATCTCTTGGAAGATTCATATACTGAACTGTTATGCATGGAGCTCAAACGATTCATCAATTACTACCTTTTATAATTACTTTCTAATTGGATAGCGCTCCTCATTAGGAGTATTTATATTCCTTACCTTTTAGAGATTCTAGGTTGGAAATCATCATGGACTGACATCAGTCGGACTAGTGCGCAACAGTGCCCACCCATGACCCCACCCCACCAGGGATCGAACTCAAAACCTTCAGGTTCCGTTACCAGGACGTTACCACTAAGCCACTGGGTCGGGATCCAGTGGTTTACATTTCCTAGTTGTGTCAGTTCACGATACAGCGCGATCTACATCCAATGTAGTAGTTGAGTAACCGTCCTCATGTTCGACTTAGTTGACTCCACTGGTCACGGCCTGTCATTGAAACTTCAAGAATCACCTCTCGAAGCTAGTCAATGAGCGATAAGTTATCTGTGTTACTCAATGCTTGTTCTGACTCAACGCAACCATCATTTTATGACATGATTATTCTTTCTGTGCATTATAACTTGTGTAAACAGTGACTGTTTGGAAGTTTCTGTCAGTCGTATATCATTTTAGTAACCTTGATTTTCTGCACTGTAGAAGTTTTTCTCCTATTACTTAATGAATTTAGATGAAATGAATTTGTATTATGCATAAATACTAATACCAGGTAAGTTATCCCAACTGTAATAAGAAGTATTTAGTCCATGTTTATAAACCTGATTACTCATTAGCCCTTGATTAATACACTTTTCCATCCAGACTGTTCTATTTTTTGGTTGTGCTAGTCAGATGTTGGAAATATTAACTTCGAAAATGCATTTTTTCGCTTTACACGACAATGTCCTGAAATAGAGATTATGTAATTTGATCAACACTTATGCCAAGTTGATAATTCATATACTATCTTGGACTATCAGCCTCAAGTGGTTTTCCTAAGACAAAAGTATTGAGTTTGAAAAACATTTGCAGCCTATGCTAGTGATAAACGCATCCTAGTTAGCATATCGATCCTTGATTATTTGATAGAATACAATATTCATGCTCATCATAGCTTCCCTAAGAGGGTCTTTTTTACCGACTTCACTTTACTGAAATTTTTCTATCAAAATCAATTCGATAATATCGGTGTCTGCTGCGTCATTAAACGAGAATAATCTTTTTTTGAAGGAGTTGAAAAACCTTGGTTTTAAACCAACAGTGCTCATGTGCACTAACCCCACTTATGATAATCACCAGCTATCATAGGAATGAAACTCATAAGGTTATTTTTATCACATTGTGAATTAAATTTAAAGTTAATCTACCTTGGAGTAGTGGTGTAAGACGCCTAATTTGGTTCAGACACAAGGTAATACTATAACCACTAAATGTTGGTGATTAAAAAAATAGGATGAAGGTTGTGATAAACTTCATGTACACTTTTATTCACACAATCTATTTGAGTTGCATTAAAGTCAGTTTATAGACGAGGAATTTCAGCGTGTATTTCTAAGAGGTTAAACAACCCAGTGATAGAGACGTTATCAGACATGGCTCAAAATGAGGGGTCATTAACCTCCTCATCGCGGGTTTTTTGAAATAAGTAATGAAATGAATTTCACGATAGAAAATAAAGGTAGAAGAATCTTATTCACTCCCATTCTCGTTTGACTTTCCCTCTTTTAATTATTATTATTATTATTCATACCAATTATTAATTGGCTTTCTCGCTCCATAGTTCCACGTTATTATGGTTGCTATATTCTGTGGCACATTATAGACTGCTTGCTATACCAACTTATAGAAAATCTTGAAATAGCGTTTAAGCCACTGAGTGACGGTAGAATCTGTAATAGTGAGCGGAGCGGAGAAGATCTGAGACTGGAAATTAATTCGTCAGGAGATTTTAACTGTATTATCGTGCCACTGTTGAAATATTCATTTAAAAGCTATTGCTTTCAAATATTACCCCATTTGTTGATGTACTTGTAATTCTCCGTTGTTATACTGGATCAAATTGTTCGATCTTTGTTGGCATATAGGCTTCCGTGCGGATGCTTCGATATTGTCTGTATATTTATTATAGCAATTTATTTGGTTGTGTCTAGCAGCTGACGAGTCCAAAATGGGACGAAACGCGAGTCCTGGACTTCTCTGCTAGCCACAACCAAGTAAATTACCTTTTTAGATTGCTTAGTAGGATAAATGTATTACAATAACAAATATTTCCAGCTGTATTTCTTCCCGCATTATATTCTTTAGTTTCTTTTAATTGTACTTAATACGTTAATGTGATTGATAAGTATTTCATCTCTTCATTGAATATCCCAGAAAATCCTCATTGGCTTGGTTGGCCAACTTGTTTGCATATTCGTCGTGAATTCCCAGATCGTCTTTTTGTTGGGTATACAACAGGTAAGAGAATATTTAACTCATTTAACTCGTCTCATGTAATTTTCTATTTGTATTACGTTATCTACTTTCAAATTTAATGAAGGACATAAAGGTATTTGTCAACTGCATCTGTAAAAATTGGGTCATTATTAAGTTGCGTGAGTCGCAGACACTTGAGGTTGAGTAATTATAAGTGCCAAACAACTACTATCTGACTACTCCAGTGTACATTATTTCCGACTATGAAGCTTTGGGAATAGAGTATTAGTTGATCAAAGTAGATGTGTGGATGTGTATCTGTCCTTTAATAGGAGATATCCAACTATGTATTCGAGGACGAGTATACTGCACTGCAGTCCGTTTTGTCTTGTTATATGGGTGAGACATGCCTGTGAAAAGTAGATTATAAGAGACTTCAGGTTTTTAACCACAGGTGTCTTCGTAGCGTCGCTCACCCATACTGGAATCATCATGTTAATAATGTCGAGGTCAGGTGAATGGTACTAAGCAAGAAAAGCAAGTTAGTCGATACGGTTGTGAACCTTCAGCGACCGAAGTGGTTTGGACATGCACTGCGCATACCGAGCCACCACCACCTATCTCGTGGTGCAGTGCTAGGGGGAATTGGAGTAAGGTTCTGGGTGGCCAGATGAAGACGTGGGGTCAATCGATGGAGTCCGTGTCTGTTGGTCTGAGCCGTGTAAGAACATGTAGACTACATGGCTGAGGTCTCCGAGACTATATGAATCAGTAGTTGAGGACTCTAGGTGACATGGCTAAAAATCTATCACTGGCTCAGTGTATTTACTCTTTGATTTCTGCTAAAGCTAGAATGTTTTGACTAACCTTTATTTTTAATTTCCCTCTGCTTCCCTACACCTTTGTCTACTTTGATATGACTTTTTCTATCCAAGCTGTTCTTTGTGTACTACCGTGAAATGTAGCAACTTGGGGGGATACACTTGTTTATCTGTCTCTGAATCTGTCAGTTGATCATATTTCACGAAGAAGACAATCAAGTGGTTCCATAAACCTCAATTACTGATTTCAGAAGAATGATTATGTAAGAAGAGGTTTAAAAAACTATAATGACTGGATTTAGAGATGTCAGACTTCACTTCACTTTCTGAAGGGCTCAATGACTTCAATTTTGAAGACTACATGGAAAGCAAGTGAATGAAGTGCTATCATCAGAGATAGTAACAAGTGTCTGTTTATTTTTATTTATACTTTTAAGCATATTATGAAAGCAGAAATAGTTCTTATTTAAACAATCCCTGTTATACAAGTTATATAGTTTTGGATGATTTCAAATTGAAAGGGATACTGTCCATGACTTGATAGTAGGTACAACTTACTATAGTGCTAAGTATAACAATATATTCAATGTATCCAGCATTTGACTGTAATAGATTCTGTCTATTTACATCCATTGCGGGCAATGTCTAACTTTCAAGGGATATTTTTTTAGTTGGAAGGTGAGCCATAGTATAGCTTTCCTATAATCGCTCTGTACTTACATTTCCATTCATATTCTTACTGTGTTAATGTCATATTTAACCGTGGTTTACTTACGGTTTCATTCATTCACTTAGTCTTGTTGTCAGGGTAAGCAATTGTTAGACATATTCTGTACATGTTTTAATCATTTCATTTCATGAAGACTGAGAATCATCAGTTCATTTAATTCGGCTACTTAAAATCCAAAGCATTCTTATCTCATAAGATATTAACAGTATGTATTACTGAACAGTAACCGTTGGTAAAATGTATTTTCTCGTATTTAACAATCATCTACATAATCATAAAATAACTACACACATGTAAAGAATTTTGATGAAGATGTGACTTATTGAATTGGCTTCGGATCCTACTTCACTTATTGCGGTTTACACGATTGGGTAGTATCATACACTCTCTAATGACAATTGTGTCTCATAACGTAGTACATAAGCCTATATCAAGCAGAGCTGTATTGTTATTATTATTATTACTATTATTATTAGTGAGATTTGCCAAGCTTTATTCTCTGACATCTGTATATTTGAAATTTTAATTCCATAGCTTTGGGAACTCATTAGTGAATTATTATAGACTACAACTTCTATAATTGATGATAATTATTTAAAAGTGAATTGAAACTGTGCATAAGTAAGGTGTTGAATAAATGCTTAATTAACATTTTTAGTTTTAATTGCCAGCTATCTGAAGTTGTTTATTAGTTAACGTGTTAGTAGACACTAATTGGGTTTAAGTGCTTTAAATGTACAACATCCCATCAGCCAATATATATCATCGGGTTGAGATGAAAAGAAATTTCTAACCGTCTATTAGAAATCAGAGTGGCATACGCCGATCTGAGCCATTTTTAATGACGTTACGACGTCGGCCTAACCGTAAAATATCGGGTTTACAACACTTCGTTGCGTTTAGTTCTGCTCTACGCATGTGAAACCTGGCTTCTCCTAGATAAGGATATGCGACGTGTATGTGTGTTCGATCCTCGTTGCCTCTTTAGGATTCCTCGTATCCAGTAGTAACAACATGTAAGTAATTGTCAGGTACGACAGCGTGTTTGAACATGATGGAGATCATCATTCAATAAGTGAAGTCTTTTGAAAACACCAGCTTCAGTGTCTTAGATATGTGTTACGCATATTCTCCCAACAGCTTCATTGTTTGCTAGCCCTGTGGAAGAAGTGTACAAGTGGTCAACGTATAACGTGGCGCTGTAAGTTGAAGGATAATTTTATCGGGTTAGTATCTGTTGGTACATCACGACTACCTGGATAGAGTCGGAGAGATTACGCAACTTAGTTGCTTGAGACTTTATGAGATATGGCTGAGAATGAAAAGCAGCGGTGGTCAAACTGTAGCTTCCTCCTATCTTGTACTGCTGAAAGATAGTGAATGTTTCTTTTCGAATCTACCTTACTGGACAGCCCTTCTAATCATTGTATTCTTATTATGTTTTATTTTTATCCACTTCCCTTCTCTTTATACCTTCATAATGTCTTTTTTTTTGTGTTTGGCATTTGTTAGTGCCCTTGTGTTCTAGTAACACTAAACTAATAAAATGGAGCTGAGAACCAATATTATCAATCATGTAGTAAATATTTTCAGAGTGAATTGATTTCCGATAAAGTTTAGAAGCCGTCATCGATCATCATCATCATCATCATTATCAACATAGGACCAGGCATTACTGCGTAACGGTCCGAGTTGCCACACCTCATATCAGCACATCAAGTAAAAAGGTAGTGAGGTGAAGGATGAAGATAAGTGAATGCAGTCAAAAGAAATATAAAGTATGAGAAGAAAGGAAAGAGGAGTGACAAAATAGTGAGATTCGGTATAGCGTTGTTAAGATGAGGATAATGTGTGTATACATCTGCGCCACTGACTTCGGTTCTGAGCCATATCACCTAGGGTCTCCAACCACTGGTTCCTCTTGTCCCGTGGACCCCAACCACCTAGTCTGCATCGTCCTACATGGCTTAAACCAACAGTCAGAGACTTCATACATTGGTGCCATGTTTTAGTCTGGCCACCTCGGGCCTTTTTCCAGCCTGAACCCACCTCAGCCAACATTGTGTGACGAGGCAATCGGTGACTAGGCATACGTAGTACGTGTCCCAACCATCTCAGTCGATGAAGGTTCACAACCTCGTCGACTGACTTACCTCTTCTCCCTAAAACTCTACACCTAACTTCTGCATTACTCACATGGTGACACCACGGAATACGTCCTATACTACGAAGGCAACGGTGGTCAAATACCTGTAACCTTCTCATGTCTTCCACTTTCAATGGCCATGTTTCACAGCCATACAGTAGAACAGAGCGGACTGCTGTGCAGTACACGCGACCCTTAATAGACAAACGAATATCACGGCGGCGCCATAGGTGGCGCAAATTGGCAAAAGCCAATCGAGCCTTTTGTATCCGTGCAGAAATCTCATCGGCAACTAACCCACCGGGTTGATCCTACTTCCCAGGTAAGTGAAGTGGTCAACACACTCAACCACTTCACTCTCTATTGTTAACCGCGGTACCGCTGAAGACCAGTCCTGGAGCAAAAATTTGCATTTGGGTGGTGAAAATCGCATCCCAAACATTCTCAAATTCCCACTCAAAGTGTTCAGAAGACTCTGCATCTTGTCAGCGTCTTCACCTAACAGGACTATGTCATCTGCATATTCTAGATCTAAGGAAAATTCACCTGTGATCCGGTCAACGTCTTTGTAATTAGGTGACGAGAGGGAAACCTCCATAAGAATATCTATGATAAAATTAAATAAGAATGGGGATAGTGGGCATCCTTGACGGACACCACTTGATGAGTATAGCTCCCTGGACAACTCACCATAGGCTCTAACATGCCCACAAGTGTTCGAGTAGAGAGCTTTCAATAAGGTGATGTACTTACTAGGCACGCCTTTCAGTGACAGACACTGCCATAAGACTTCTCGATCAACGGAGTCAAATGCCGCCTTCAGGTCGAGAAATACAGCTATTGTCGGGCGTCTGTAAGCATGCCTATGTTCCAGGACCTGGCGCAGTGTGAATATTTGGTCGATACATCCACGGCCAGGTCTAAAGCCTGCCTGGTTTTCTCGGGCTTGCTGTTCCCGAGCTCCACTCAGGCGTCGGAGAATTATAGAACTTAGGATCTTAGACACTATGTTTGTCAGGCTGATTCCTCTGTGGTTATCACAAGAGGACTTCTCGCCTTTCTTGAAGACTGGGATGATCAGTGACTTAGACCAGTCGGAGGGGATCGTATTTGATTCCCATATACTGGCTAACACTTCCGTTAGCCTGACTAAGAGAACTCTACCACCATTCTTGTATACCTCAGCAGGTAGTCCGTCTGGTCCTGCTGCCCTTCCCGTTTCAGGCTACCTACCGCTTTCTCAACTTCTTCTAGTGTTGGGGGACCTGTCTCTATGTCCCATTCAGGGTCCGACTGGATAGCGGGCAGCGCAATGGTGGCTGGAGGCCAGTTAAACTGTTCCTCAAAGTGTTCTGCCCATCGTCCCAGTCGCCTTCCCTGCGAGTGAATCGCCGATCCGTCCTTCTCCGCTATAACCTCACTAACTGTTGTTGACCATTTCCCCCCAGTCTCCTTAATAAGTCTAAATAACTGTCTACTGTTACCGATCGCCGCTGCCTTTTCCATCTCTTTAGCCTTTGCTGCCCACCACTGTTCACGATCGTTGCGCAGACTTTTCGTCAGTTTATTTTTAAGTTGCGCTCGCTCTTCATTGTACTCAGAGCCTGCAGGGATGCATTCACGTGCATCCATTAGTTTGGAAGAAGCTGCTGATATCCACTGGCTCTTTTTAGCCATTATCTTGGAGTCGGCTACAGTCTCCAGTGCTGCTTTTACAGTAGACTGAAGATGGCACCAAGCTTCTTCTGGATGAGTGACAGTCTTTTGTTCCGATAACTGCCTAGCCAACTTCTCACTGAACACGGCTTTGGTGTTTTCGTTGTCCAGCAGAACTCGTAGTGGTTTTGTTGCCAAATTTTTTCTACGTCCATTGAGACGCAGGCATATACGTGCTCGGACCAACGCATGATCGCTGTCCAAACACGTACTCCAGAAGGAGCGGCAGTCTTCCACCGATCCTCTCCAGCGATGACTAATAGCAATGTGGTCTATCTGTGTCCATCGCTGAGTCGAGCTCGGTGGACGCCAGGTCAGACAGTGCCTTTCTTTATGTCTGAAATTTGTGCTGGCTAAAAATAGGCGGTTATCTGAGCATAGTTGTAATAGGCGATCACCGTTATCTGTACGTTCAGCTGGGATTCCGAAAGTGCCACCTAAGTGCCTTTCTGCCTCACTCAGTCTACCCACCTGTGCGTTGAGGTCACCTGCAACAACCACTACGTCCGAACGTTTGGCTTTCGAGAGGAGGTTAGACAGTTTATGGTAGAACTCGTCCTTCACTTCATCCGAACTACAGTCAGTGGGTGCGTAAGCAGAGATTACAAAGAGACAACGGCGAGTCTCACTATTCCTTTTAGTTCTCACTGTGCCGTTCAGCCTCATAGCGCAGAGGCGACTATCAACTGGGATCCAGTCTAGTAGTGAGTTTTCTGCCCTGGTGCTTAATGCTATACCTACACCTGCAAGACCACGAGAGCTAGCTATCGAATCTCCAGAAACTCGAAGGGTGAATTTTGCAGATTCACCAGATTGGTCAGGAGAGGTCAGGTGAATAACCACACTTGGGTCCTGTATGCGTGTCTCACAAACACAGCACACATCCATGCCCGAGTTGCTAGAGTCTTTGCCAACGAAGCCTGTTGGCCAATTTGACGGAGGGTGCGGACATTGAAGGCTCCAATATGTAATTTGGAGCGTGGTTTAAGGAGACCAGGGACTGTTCTGTGGACTCAGATCGTTGTCGAAGGCTGCAGAGGTAGGAGAAATTGAAGATGATGCAGCATCATTAATTAAGAGACGTGAAGGAAGATTAGAAGGTAATGATGGAGGAGGAGGATAGCAGTCAGAAGAAACTTGGGTGCTGACAGAGTTGTGAGGGCGGTTGACACTTCCCGGCTGCCCACACCGTGGAAGGCTATTTCTTCTTAAGGTACCTGAAAGAGATTTGTGTGACCGCAGAGCCCATCGGACATCTGCTTGAGGCCTGTCACACCCAGCCTTTTGAGTATGATTATTTTGAATTTTTGTATTTTTGGGGCCGGATGAGCGAAAGGAAACGACAAGTGAACCAACACCGCCGGCCCGGCAGACCGTGGGGCGTGGTGGAGTGTGTTATTTTTGGGGCCGACCTTTTCTAACCCCCCCTTCCACTGAGAAGGCAGCATCAGCTTGGCACTGCTGGTCATCCAAGGGAAACACCTTACTGCTGTCACACCCCATCCAGCTAGCAGCAGTACGACTTCGCCCTCAGACCCCCATCATAGTATAGCAATTTACACTATGACGGTAACTGCTTTTCGTCTAACCACTACCCAACAGACCTTTCTGGTATGGTAGGACCTCGAGGGAACAAGCGTTCCACCAGCATAGCTCGTTGGGTCATTGTGATATGCAAGCCCGACCACCACGTCAAGGTAGCAGCTATCGGTCGGGACCGTCATCGATGAACTTTTTGATCCCTTTATCATAGTCCTAAATTTAGCAGTGTTTACATCATGATCTACTAAGCTTTTAGTTTAAATTCTGGGAAAAGAAATTTTAGAGTTAATCAGGTTAAAGAGGTTAGAACGGTCAATACTCGATTGAAGTCAGTGTTAGTCGGTTGGAGGTAATTGTCAAGATACCCTGGATCTTGGTTTCATGCTTGTTAGCATTCATCAGTAAGGTGTATTTGTAACCTTGACGGAAGTGATATGTTGCCTGAGATTCGAATTTACGTCAAACAGTGTTGTAGTCAACCATGTTATCACTGAGCTATTCGAGCCACAATTGTCCTCGTCTAGGACTGGTTTAGATACATTGATTGGTCACTAAAGGGCAATTAACTTCATACTGTTCTAGTCCTGAGTACTGACCGAATTCTATCCTGGTGATTTTATCAATAATGCCTAAAGTATAGTTAATTCATGATGAAAATAATCTTTCAAGTTATCTGGAAAAAATATCTCTTACTTATTTATGGTCAGAAGATAACTTTGTAAGCATGATTTTTTATTATGATTGTCTATTCTGTTCAATATCTTTCTTATCATTTTATGTATTTATTATCATGATTTATATTTTAGGTCATGTATGCTATTATAATTTGAGTAGCCTCAATGAATTGGTCTATTCATCTAAGTTTAATCATTTAGCGCCAGTGAAAATGTCACGTTTAACAAGTAGTCCAGTTATTACAATATCTCTTCATCCTTTAAATGGAAAAATGTTATTTGTACAAGGTAAATGGATTGTATAACTTTGAATTGTTAATCTTGTGTGTAATTAGTATTTTATTTATACATGTCATTTTAGGATTTATTCAACTTTTTGCTTCTTTCATTGTCTGAGTTTTTAGCATTTCAAAGAGTCTGCCCCTTCCAACTCTTTTACTTTAATCATTTCTTATGTACCAATGAAAACCTAAGAGTACTGGACATCTAAGAGGAAGTAACTTCCCGGTGCTACTAAATCAATATCACTCTATGCTGAAATATGGTCACTTTGATTGTTTATCTTCTAGCACACCTTTAACTTGTATCTTCACATTTCATATGATAATTGTACAAATAATATTATTGATTTTCTCCTAATTCTAGGCTTGGAACGTATTGCTGGTATATGGGATTTGAATGATTCGGTATGTTTCACTTCAGAATCAGGTGAAATCAGTTGGAATCCAGTGCATGGTTTTATGGGACGTGAAGGAATGTGGATTAGTAATGGTGAATTTTTAGTTACTTCACGTGAAACATGGTTTACTTCAGCAGTGTGTAAAAGTAATCAGCATCCTAAATGGGCGGCGTTATTTGATAATATGGATAATTGTGTATGTCAGTTTTACCAGCTGAACCAAATGATGGTTGTAGTCATGTATACCACTTGGAATTCAATCACTTACGGTAAGAAATTTTTTTGGTAATATTTCTCATAGTTATTACAGATAATCGTGTATGGCTGCCTATTTCGAACCACTTCTTTTTAAGAAATGAAACCATGTTGCTAGTTGCTACGTAAAATCGACGTACACTTTAGTCTCCATCACAGATTTAGGCCATTTGGTTAACAATAAAGTAGTGATGCTAAGTTCCACGTGGTAGTTATGACTTACACTCTAGTGCATCGCTGTTTTATAATTCGTTTATGCAGCTGTGGTTGTACAGAATAGACTCTATTCTCAAGTAAGTGTGTCATTGTTTAACTTCCACACTCTGATTAACTCCAAGTAAGCAGAATATAGTTTGGCTTATGTCCTGAGATAGAAAGTTTCGGGAGTAGAGTGTGGAGCTGTGACTTGTCTGTTCAGCCACTCAACTTCCAATAAGTAAGTCCACGGGTTCGAACCTAGCATCATCTATCGAGATTTTATCAGCCAGGTTAGCACCGTTAAACCTCATACTCATTGCCTACTAAATGAATGTGCACATGGTTGCTGAGTTCATTTCGGTTTCTTTTCGACAGAGTAACGTTTATCCATCTAATTTAAACGATAGTCTACAGCACATGAGTCGAAACCTCCTTTTATCTCACTGTTAGTAGAAACCAGAATTCTTTGGTTCAGGTTGTCAACTCTTAACCACTAGGTCATAGATTGGAACCACTATTCGTTCCCTAGCTTGAAAAATTCACATAATGCAGAAATTTTGTTTGTTTCCAAGACATATATATATATATATATATATATATATATATATATATATATATATATATATATATATATATATATATATATATTAAAAACCTGAGAGCGCCGAAAAGCCGTTTCGTTCCATTATTGGACTCTGACAGTGCGCACCAACGACGTGGCTGGGGGTCGAACCTTGGGCCTTCAGGTTTCATGGCGAACGCATTGACCACTGAGCCAATGGTCCTCAATTTCCGAATTCTGTCAATTCGCGATACAGCGTACCATCTACCAAAGGTCTTTAGTTGGCATCCGTTTCACTTCCGACTAGTTGAACCTACAGGTCACGGCTTCTCATTAGAACTTTGGGATGTTCATCTGGAAGCATGTCACTAATAAGCACTATACAGTGGCTGAATAGTTAACGCGTTCACGTTGAAACCTGAATTTCTTAAGTTCGATCCCTAGTTGCATGGTGGGTGCGTACTCCTGAGGAGAGTACTAGGACGAAATGGCTATCCAATGCTCTCAGGTCTTCAATGGTTCTCCAGCTGATGTCAATCCGTGATGAATACTACTTTAAACATAAGACCTTTATTAACTTTGAGAAAATAAGTGTGTCAACCATACTCATATTCTTACAATAAGCAATAGTTGGACTACCGGAGCAGTAAATTTATGACTCCTGACGAGTTTAGCAAGAAAATCAGCGAGACTTTTATCTACCAAGAAGTTGATAGGTGTTTCCTTCAAATAATACTGAAATTTTTCTCAAGGAAAACTGCTATTCTAATTAGGTATGTACAAAAATACCATAGTGAGAAATCTCACTACTGTGTTTCCCGTGGAAACCATGATTTGATCTACCCGACACTTCAGTTAGTGTCAAGACTGTGAGCATAAAGGAAGAGGTGATCTTTTTGCAGACAATGAATGTTATCTAAACCTTATCAGTTCACAGGCTGTATTCTAAATGGCTTGATGACTAAGCCACTTGTTCTGTTTGTTTCATTAAGCATAAATCAATCAGTATTAGCAACAGTCTTTGATCTGGATTGGAATTTCAATGATTCTTAGAGAAGGAAGAAAATATTTTTGTTATAACCAACCATGTAGAAACTACTTAAATTACGATAATGCTTAATTTCTTAGTATCCATAGTCTTTTAATGCCTAACTGGGGCTTGAGAACAAAAACCCCGCGCAAACCAATAAGGTTACAGTCTTAGACTGGGGCGTATTGATAAGATCTTCACTTTTCAATAGGTTTTAGAAATTTGGCATATTTACTAGGGCCACACAATTGTTATATACCTTGATATGAAGACGTTTATTGAACATATTAACAGAGAGGTGATGCAGCAGTCAGTGACTATAACGTGAGCAACAAGAAAGTATATTATGCTAATGAAAGGTCTTCACATTAAATCATGTAAATGTGTAAGAGGTAACAGAGAAGTATCGCCTCAGTTGACAACAACCAGTGATGTCCACTAGATATGCTCATTTTCAACACTTTTATTAAACTTTATTTTTAAGTATTCATGGGTGTGGTGTACTGTATAAAAAGCATCTTTTCGACCTAGAGTAAGTAAGCGACATAGTCTTATGAAGTGAAAACATTAGCAAAATGTTGAATCTCCTGAGTGCTTTGACGGAATCCTGAGTATCTTTATTATGGGTTCCGCACTCATCGAATGTAAGATGATACTGTTGTAAGTAATCTGTTCTAACTCCCCTTTTAAGTATCAAGAGTGAATAGGGTGGGATGTATCGACCGTTTCACTTTTTTGACAGGTTTCATAAACCCTAGTGGATTAGTTTCTGTGAAGTCTGAGCACAACTAGGGATGAGTATACTCTGCAATAGTTTTCCTCTGTCTTTGCTTGAGGTTTCGAACTATGGTCTTTAGAGATAAAAAATATGAGTTACCATATGCTTTTGATCATAGGTCAACTGTATAGTAGCATCACTAGGTGAGCGATAATGGAGTCAGGTATAAACTGCTAAGTAATGTGCCTGAGTTAACCGGGTAGCTTATGAACCTGCGCTGGTTAGTATGTCTATGGTGTGGTACCAATTTCGCCGAAAAGCAATTTTAGCTTACGTCTTATTAGGTGGGAAATCAACTAAAAATGGATGGGCAAAAAAGTAGCTTCAATGTATCAAGTCTTTTATTGTTGTTTTCAGTCGGTTAGGGAAGTGCAGACTCTTGTGTCTAGGACCCAGGGGTTGGAGACTGTTGGTGATACACCTAAAGGTCATTAACGGCAGTGCAGATTTATTCGCTCGTTATCATTGCAATTTAGAACAATTTTGCCGGCCATGATTAGTGGTTTCCCTATCATGTTCATTTTTGTTTGTCCTACTATCACCACTGTTTAGCTATCTATTCTATGTTGTTTTGAACTGTGGTAGAACGACTTGATCTATCTCTGTGTAGAGTTGTGTAATGACGTGTCTGTGAATAACATTTTTGAAACTCTTTCATGACGTCTCATCAGTTTGAATGTGATAACATAGAAATAGCTATATTTTTTCTAAACTGGACCACTACTTATGTCTGTTTTAAGTAGTTGTATCGAACAAATGATAAATTAGTGGTTTTGTGTTCTTTACTGGTTTTATGATTTCGAACCATGAAATAAATTGTTTATTTTATCATGCTTACTTAGGAGATTTCAGCTGTTCATCTTGTTGAGAATTCTAGGTTTGACTCGTGTAAACATGGAAACTTCTTAATTGAGAATGACTTTTCAATAACAAAGTAGAAAAACAACAATAATTGTATTGTAGTACAATTATCAGAAGTTCAATGGAGTAATACTCGATATCATTCTACAAGCGGTACTGTAAATAAAAGTATGACTGAAATATTTAGAAAACAAACGTGTTTTCCTTTCGAAGGAAAAATTCATCCTCCAGGTTTTTAGTAGCACTAAAAGCTGAGAGAACAAAGTCAGTTACTAAACCGAGTTTAATAATAAATAATAATAATAATAATAATAATAATAATAATAATAATAATGGTCGCTTTATTCTAAACAGTATGTATGATACAGTATGTATGGAATTTTCAGCATGGAATATTCCAACTAATTCGCTTCCCGTACAAGAAATACTTATCACGTCTGTATGATGTTAATAATAACAGTAATGATGGGATAATTGTGAAACGGGCAGCTAGTGTGTGTTACATATGTGTTGTCATCTGTTGTCGATTGGGAAATGAACACACAATTGAGTGTAATTTTGATTGTGGTAGATCAGTCAGTCAGCATAGAGAAATTCATAATCCCATATAGGTGTATTCCTAGGAATAGGAAAGTGGTGTATGAGTATTTAAAAATCCATTTCCAACCGACTGAATGCGTTTTCCTTTGTTTTATTCTTAGCTTGAAAAAGGAAAGTTTGGAAACATTTTAAAAAGGTGGAAGAGTATATGATGTAGTTAGAAGACACTTGAAAGATTAAAAGAAAGTGGAAGTGAAGAATTTGATGAAATATAACTGATGGAAAGTTTTTTGGTAGCTCATGTCTTAAGCAGGCCGCTTTTTATGCTACTACATCAGAAGATTAAAAAAACTACATTTTGTCTATTCTTTAACAAGCTGTTCAAGTGTGATAATCTCTTCATATGTTTTAGCCTAATATGAGTTATCAGCTTAATGCGGAAAACAAGATTATTGCTGTGTCGATCAAGTGATAAGTGGGTGGGTGATAAAAACACCCTTTAGAAGACTGATCGCTTTGGTTTGAATTGTTGGCATGCGTAAAGTAGTTAAATAAAACATATTTAAGAACTACACTCCTTTGTGTCCTTACTGCATTGTTCGTTGTCATTAGACTAGTTTTCTGACACTTTCTAATTTTACATTGATTGGTCACGAGAAAGTAACCAAATTCGTATTGTTTGGTCCTGAAGGGCGAGCGAATTTTGTCGATCATTTCACAATGCCTCGACTAAACTAGATGGTTCACCATCATGGTGCACTTTGGTACATGTTAGTTGGTTCGAGGCAATCCGGTAGGAAGCCCTGCTCGACCTAGGTTTCGTGCTTGTTGGCACTCATCAACAAGGCATATCTGCAACAAATCAATGTATCTAACCCAGTCATAGAGGAGGTCAGATGTGATCTGAATAGCCCATTGGTAACTTCGCTGACTACAACACTTGGTGATATGGGTTTGGAGCTCAGGCAGAACGTCAGTTCCATCGAGATTACAGATACACTTTGCTGATGAATGCCAAAAACATGAAACATAGGTTGAGCAGGGCTTCCTTCCGATTGTCTCCGTTCAAATGACTTTCTAATTTTACTACAACGGCATCTGTGATAATAATATCTTTCACAGTTGAGCGAAAAGGGATCATCAATCATGAACAGCAGCTAGGTAAAAGTCAAAGCAGCAATACTTCTAATCAGGTTGTCATGGGATGTTCAACAATATCTTCATGATATGAGATATTTTACAAAGTTGAGAGCTAGACTGTTTGATCGTGGAGCGTTCATTGTCAGTCTAGCCAACATCCGCACAAAATTCAAAAAGAAGTGAGCTACGTGGTTTTCTCCGCAATTTATTTAATAGGTTATCTTCATAACCTTGTGTGTGATTAGTTGTTTTTGCCAAGGTCTTGTCGTTGTCTTTATGTCTATTTTGATTGGTTGTCCTGATGACCTGAAATTTGACCTTGTTGTTTCTTATTGGTTGATAGATTGAGTCAGTGCCAATATATCTGCTGTCTGAATTAAAGCCAATCGACAATGACTGTTCCATTTTTCTATACTGACTCTTTCGTTCTAATCTCTAGTTGTTAAGTTGAAGCAATTGTGATAAGCATAGTTCAAAATCTGTTATGGTGGCTGAGATGCATTCACACCTTATTTCAGTTTTAAATCTTGCGTGTTTTCTTTTTCTTTTTTTTCTTTAAAATTTTCTTTAACTGAGATTAACCCCCTTCGGATTTCTTTTTACTACTTTTCCCCTTGGTCATATCAGTGTGAAATCGAACAGACACAGCCGATACGTAATTGACAAAGGTACTAAGTTATTTCTTCGGGGATTCTAAAGCGAAAATTCAAACGGAGAAAATCTTCAATTCGCTGGCTCCTCAACAACAGCTCTGAACTAACTATTAGGTTTGTTAATACAATACAACAGTGGACTAACTAATCTAACGACGATCAGCTAGTTTTATACGAATTTATCTATTCCAGATTGATAATTTATCTAATGGTTAAGACAGCAACTATGGAATAGAATGACAGCCCAGTTATTTTGTGAAAGTGAAAGAGAGCAGAATCTAAGCCCTGTGACAGTATAATTTAAGTTCACCTTGGATAGTCACAGTGGAATCTAGGACACGCGCTTCGTCCTATTTTGGATTCACTTGTCACCTGAATGTACTTGAACCCCAGTACGGAGTGATGTTGTCCCCACTGTGACTGGAACCTAGTTCCCATCGCTTTAAACACCAAAGTGTCATCCACAAGACCGCTAGAGCACGAGAGTTACTCTTTGTCCAATAGATATCAGTTGTTATTTGGTGATACTTGTAGTTTCCTGTTGCTATACAGGGTAGAATGCTCCATCTCTGCGTGTCACCAAAATAAATACAACATCATAAATGTACGACAGTAGGAGCCCATCTGCCAATAGAGGTAGAACAATTCGACTCTGTATAGCAACAGGAAATTACAAGTTTCAAATAACTATAATTTAGTTATGTTGTTATATACCAGTTAATAATACTGTTTCATGGTGTAATAAATACAATAAACTTTACTAAACTAAAAATTTGAAATAGTTTACTAAACAGTTGATAGTTTACATATTAGTGAGTATTAAGAAGAGGGAATGAGTGCCTATATCAACTGCCCACTTGTTGACAACAATTACAAAAGAAGAATTAGGGAAAAACGCCAAAAACTGTAATAATATTAGTAGTAATTATTTTTAAGGTGATTAAGCAAAAGGATCATCTTTGCATAGATCAGTTATGTGGATAGCTAAGTTATCAGAAAAAAAAGGTTGCCCTGATCTATTCTAAGTATACAGATTGAATTGTTTAGGTATGTCTCAATGGTGTATACAAGCATACTTGTAAAGCATAAGTAAGTTATGAGATGCAATATGATTAGTAACTTGAAAAATATTGTCAACTTCAATTCTATATCCAGTATCGGAAAGATGTGAGAGTATAGTACTTTATAATAATATTTATCTATTTCAACGACAAATGTGCCTAATCATATGTCCAATCTATCTGGTTAAACAGAGGAGCAGTTGACCCAGGTGAAATCGAACAGTCTGTCTTTGACTCATAAAAGTTGTACTGGTTGACTGAAAAGAAATAGAAAAATCTCTTTTTTTTGTATTCAGTATTATATGACAGCACTTCTTAGGGAATGTATCACAATTTCGCTGAGCATGTCAGCCGAAAATTACAGTTTCGAAAAGTGATTTTTAAGTTGGTATTCACCATGGACTGACATCAGTTGCAGAAACATAGGAAACCTGGGAGCGCTGGACAGCTGTTTTGTCCTAGCACTGGACTCTTCAGCAGTGCGCACCCGCGACCCCGCCAGTTCGGGGATCAAACCCAGGACCTTCAGGTCCCGTGGTCAGCACTTCACCATTCAACCACTGGAAGGGAATCCAATAGTCCATATTTCCAACTTCTAGTGCTCGTTGGTGACTAGCTTCTAGAGGTGATTCCCGAACTTCCAATGAGAAGTTGTGATCGGTGGAGCAAACCTGACGGGTGTGAGGATAAATACTCAACGATGACTTTGGGTGATGATCGCACCATATCGTGAACTGATAGAAGTAGGAAATATAAACCATTAGATTCCTACCCAAGTGACTCACTGGCGACGTGCTGGCCACGGAACATGAAGGTCCTGGTTTCGAACCCTGGTAGGTTGGGGTGACGGGTGCTCACTGCTGAGCAGTCGTATACCAGGACGAAACAGCTGGCTACCCAATAGTCTCAGGTTTCCGATGTTCCTCTGACTTATGTCGGTCCACGATGAATATCAACATGGAGTATCACTAAATCCCCCCTCCCAAAAAAACCCCAAATTGAAAAGTGATTTCTTGAAAACCTGATTTTTGTGGGGAACTTATAGACTTAGAAACTTTATCTAATATCAGTTACTATTGAGCATGAATAACTTTCAGATCCTTATATAAAGTATCATCTGTAACGGCGTGAAACTCAAAAAAATGAGTATGCTTTATCAAATGGTTTTAGTTTTCAATATATAATCTTTGTCATTAGGACATTTAAGTAAGTAATACTACCGTTCCCCTTTTGTCTTCTGAACGTGTCTCATGTATATTCACTTCTTCTTTCCTCTTTAGAATTAACAATTCCTTGTCTTTGTTATAGTAGCTATATTAGGACTTATTATGCCTTATAAAAGACTTAATAGAATTTCAATAGAAACACCCTAGTATTGGACTCATTGCTGGATTGCATATTAACACTGACTGATTGTCGTGTAGAATGTTTTCTTGAGAAGTAAAATGTACGTTCACTGTACATTCAGAAAAACAAAAACAAGTTTCTTCAAGGCATATGCAGTAATTTCGACTTCAATTTATTGATTTTTTTTATTATTTCGTTACATATAAAATCTGTTGTTTTTTTTCTCTCTCTCCATCAAAGTTGAATACGGATTAAAGGTGTAAAAATATGGATTTTTTAAAATTCATTTTCAAATCTCACTTTTTTGTGTGCTTTATTCTATGGTATTTTTTTTTATATATGAACGATATAATGCTCCAATGCGATACGATTAACGATAGACTAATGAACTTCTCAACAAAATACTTAAATTGACATCAAAAGAAAAATACATTAAGATTCAAGATGTATTTACTTCAATTGAAATAGTGCGATTATATAGCTATAAGGACCTTGACCAAGGAAAACAAAATAGCATATTAAAAGTGTAAAATGGACCAATCAGCGTTTAGTATCTTAAACCGCGGTAAAAATAAGTAACATTGCATCAAACAGAAAAGGTACAGAAACAAGGTTTAAATTTTAGAATGGAAATAATATATATAAGTTAGTTTTTAAGAGGCAGCCATTCTTAACAATTCTTGGTAGTATGCTTCACAACTTCTAAAGTTATAATCAGTTCATATTTGTGTGCTATAGAAACTTTGTTATGTTGAAAACTTGTTATAGTAGTAATGTATTTTTGTGTATCTTACTGTCTCCATCTCCAATGCCTTTCACTCTTTTCTACACTAGCCCGGTAATTTTAGAAATTGAATGAAATTTAAGCAAGTTGTTCATCATCTCTGAAATATTGGGTGTATTTAACGATTCAGTAGTGAATATATATATATTCTCTGGAGTGTTGATATTTCTTGTGTATTAAAGTGTTTCACGATTGTCTGAGTACCAGTATCAATAAATTTATTGTTTTCTTTTATTTTTTCATTGTTTTTCAGGGTATATAAATAAATTTTCTAAATTGTATCATATTTCACCTTCCTTTTCTTTCTTGATATTGTTATTAGAGTATGGATTTCAGTGATTTCCTCAATGGACTTGTTTGTAGTACTGATAGGGGACGTATTGAAGCAGTTGCAGAATCTGTAGAAAAACGAAGATGTGATCCAGCACGTCCAAAATATATTCCTGAGGTTAGATTATTAATCAAGTGATTTTTACTTATTTTAAATTTGAATAAACCAAAAAGAACAATAATAACAGAATTAGCATACATGTGTTTCGTGGGTTTTCTTCAGCTACATTACAACTTATAGAATATGATATTAATAATAAATAATATACGATATACAACATATTTTAATCGGTCAAGAAGATTTTTACGAATTTCATAATGTGTTTCCTCTGAAGTCCAAATGATTTCGCTGTAGAATGGAAATTCCTTATTCAGTAGATTGGATTTCTTCCATATTATGTTGTTTATTTGATGTAGTACACAGTGGTATTATCACTTTGACTATCTGAGATAGCTGTGGTTTGGCAGATTTGCCTTATTGATACTGGGTGATGATTAAACGTGAAATGAACATTTAGACCACTGCCGGATTCGAATCAGCGACCACCGGGTTTCCAGCCCGATGTTCTACCAACTGAGCTATGAGCTCTGACTACTAATTAGATTTTTATTTCACTTCTATCACCAAAGGTTTTGTCTAACTACCATGTGGGATTCATCATGGCGCTCTACTACCGCTTGATCGTTCTCACACTAACTACCTAATCAGGACTTATCCCAGTCAAAATCTCCTTGATTTAGAGAGTGAAAGCACCATATTGATTATCATTTTGACTATGTGAGATAGTAGTAGTTCGGCAGATTATTATTTATATTAAAGTGAAATAAACATCTGGTCAGTAGTCAGATCTCGTAATTCATTTGATGGAGCATCCAGCTGGAAACCCCGGTGGTCACTGGTTCGAATCCAGCCGCTGTCCAAAGTGTCATTTCACCTTCAATCATCACCCAATATAGATATAATACAGTATGTGGCACTTGGGGCAGTCAGAAATGAACTCACAACTGTCCATGAACCCAGTAAAATATAACACAAAAGTTTCTATTAAAGAAATTATAGTAAGGATAAAATTGTGTTTAACTTCCACAGTTATTAAATTATAAGACAAAATATATAAACAAACAGAAGTACTTGCAATCAGACAGTTGGGAACAACTAGGATTAGGAACATATCAACTTACCCCAAAAGTATAGTGACAATATGTAGATGATACATTCACTATACTGAAATCAGAAAACATCCAGAGATTTATTTTTTGCACACATTAACTCAATAGTAGATGTGATCCAATTCACTTACGAATTAGAAAGTGAAGGAAGAGAATTACCACCTATGTTGGATTGTAAAATCAAGAGGAGAGAGGATTGAAGCTTAGATACTAATGTTTATAGGAAACCAACACATTTGACTAGATATTTGGATTTGATATCATCTTACTCTGTATCTGTCAAAGTAAGGCTTGATAAAATGTTTCACTAATCGGGTTGAGAATTCAACTAGTAAGTTGGAAAACCTGAATACAGGAATGAAATACATCACAGAGACACATTCTCAGTAACTATCCTCGGGGATTTATTAAAAGGTTTATAAGGACTGATAAGAGGAAAGAGTGGTAGTGTTGATTGCAACGTGCGTAAGAGGGAATTCATATCCTTTTGTAGTGTTGCCGTATAAAGAAGGTACGTCGTAAATTCTACGTAGAATTCTTAACAATACTCGGATTAAGGTGTCATTTACATTGATAAACTCGCTCAGAGAGGAAATGTTTAGGCTAGAAAGATCTAATAGAGCCAAATAATCTATCTGATACCATGTAATGATTGTGAGATCAAGTGTATAGGTTAAAGCAACCAATCTGGCTTAATCAGAATGGTAGAACACAAAAATTTGGTGAAATATACATCAAGAACACTATCCCATGTAGTTACAAAGAGGTAACAATGAGGCAATAAGGAGTACAATAATTGGACACATCGTGAACACAAATCAGTCTATCTCAAAAACTCCTCGTTTAAAATCATTTATAAAGGTGAAAAGAAACCTTCCAAAGGCTTTATGTCTTTATAGTCTCTGCATCACCAAAGTTCTTGTCATCCAAATAGAGAAGGCTGAACTGTGTATACAAAAGAAGATTATCCAACCCCTTCTCCTTTCATGGTCTTAGTTTTTAGTCCTCTCTACTCCCCTTCCTTTTTTTTTCTTTTCATCTTTCTTCTTAAGAAATTTGCTACTCACTCTTGTTGCCATATTCTACCTGATCACAATTCAATCTCCAAACTTCTTGTTCAAAACTTATTTTAATTAATATTCGCTACTCATCAGTATTTTTTGGCTTTTAAAAAAAAATTTTAATGACAACTATTTATGTTGCCATGCTTAACAAACCGTTTTTAACTATCAAATCTTTAGACTATAAAAAAAAATGTATAAATTTGTGATTGGTACAGCTTTGAAAATGAAATCGCCGAAAAGAGACTCTTCGTTGAAATGTGACTTGTTCTTCCTACAAAATATACATTACTCTGGATACATTGACCGATAATCGCACTATAAAGTGGGATAGAATGAGAGAGAGAGAGATTGATCATAAAAATCTTTGTTCATTGAATCCACACATTACATATGTAACAGGGATGACTGATTACATATATGGGAAATTTTACTACTATGAATGAATTGTTAGACTATATAAAGTAGGTGTGAAAGTCATATGATTACTTTGATATGAATATGAGCAGTAGCTTATTTACGTAACGTCGTCATCAAGTAAATTATACTGTATGACTGTACTCTATGGGATAATATTCTACCATAGTGCCCAAATTTTCCCTTTACATTAAAAAGTGAATTTCTGTTAGTAGTGTTTGAAGAATATTTGCACCAAAAAAAAATATTAACTTTCTAATACTAACTGATCATTGTGTTTATTTTCTAAGATAACCTTAAAGGTGAACTAAAAATTCTTTGTGATTAGAACAATTCTACACAATCAAGCATAATTAAGACAAAAAAAACATCCAGCACATGACTTGATTTGATTGGTTGAAACACTCAACCAATCAGAGATAATACTTTTAATCTGGCAACTGCTATTCCATTTTTACTGGATTTACACAAAGCGTTTGTTAGTCTATCCCACCCACTTGCAAACACAAAGCATTAGAAAGTTTCATAATTAAGACAATCACAAGTTATTTTTGTTGTACATTATATATCAATATAATTGTTGGATTTGTTGTACATTCATTTAGAATTAGGTTAAGCATGAAAATGTTCTCAGCGAATTTTGTTTCATTACATTTTATTTCGTTTAATGACTACATTGAGTTGTCTAACTTGATAATTCATGATATCATACTCGGAGGACTTGAAATCTTTCCGAACTACTTTAACATACTTACCTTGTTGATGTCATTTCACCCTACACAGTTTGCTTATCTAATAGCTTACTTGGTGTTATTACAGAATCATCACTGCCGACTGAAAGAGCATTCATACGGTTGACATATATATATATATATATATATATATATATATATATATATATATATATATATAATGTTCTGTGAGTTCAGAGAACGCAACACAACCAATATATATATATATATATATATATATATATATATATTGGTTGTGTTGCGTTCTCTGAACTCAGAACATAATATACTTTTATCCCACAAGAAACACCAATTGGTAATGTTTCTGTAGTAAAGTCTTTCTCTTATGTATCATCAATTTACTCAATTTTCAAATATGTAGGTTAAAATGTCGAATACACAATTAGTTGACAACCATAGTGGTAATTAACGTGTATTATATTTTTTTGTGTAATGAATATTTGTTTGCATAATGTATTAGTGTATACATGATTAGACATAGTTTTCTCTTAGTTAAATGACCTCCGAAATGTGTTTTTTTTTTGATAATAAAATCTATCACAACATTTAAACATGATCATTGTTGTCAACTGTGGTAATATCTTTTGAATGAATTATACAAACTGTTCAACAAGATCAAAATGAATATATGTTTATAATCTTGTGTGTTATATTGATCAGCGATTAATGTATTGCTTTGTGATTATTTGTTTGATAAACAATTTTTGTTTCTTATGGTAATTTGCTTGGTTGTGCCTAACAGAGGAATCCAGGAGGCATTTTTCGTCCTCTTTGAAACTTACTGGTAAGCTGGATGTGTACCCCAGTGAGGAGTGATGTTGTTCCCACTGAGACTTGAACTTCGTACCTATCGCTTCACATGCCAAGGTGTTATCCACTAAGCTACAGAGACATAATAGCCACTTCTTGTACAACGGGTATTAATTATTACTATTTACTTATATGCTTGTAATTCTCCATTGTTTTATTGGATCGAATTATTCGACTTCTATTGAACACTCAGTGGGAACAACATCACTCTGCAGTGTGGTGCAGGTACATCCAACTGACCAATGAGTCCCAAATAGAACGAAACGTGCGTCCTAGAGTCCTCTGATAGCCACAACCAAGTAAATTACCACAGTTAACATTCAGGTAATATCGAGGCATCCACATAGGAGTCCATGTGCCAATACAGATTGAACAATTAGATCCAGTAAAATAAAGGAGAATTACAATAAATTGCAATTTTGTATTGATTGGTTATGGGAGTGCAACCAATTTCATGTTGTCTAGTCCTAAGTGCAGACAGAATCCTATCGATCATATTTGCAATATGACCACTAAGCTAAGAGGCTCAGCATCGCGGTGCACATTGGTTGCTCAGCCTCTTAGCTTGTTTGCCACATTGCAAATATGATGGATAGGATTCTGTTTGCATGCAAGATTAGACAACATAAAATTGGTTGCACTCCCGTGACCAATCAATACATATAACCTAGTTCTACAGGAGGTAAAACGCGTCTCCAATAGCTAAGTAAGAAAGTCGCTGACTACAACACTGGGTGACGCAGTTTCGAATCTCAGACAGGATATCAGTTCCGTTGAGATTGCAGATATATACCTTGCTGACGAGTACCAACAAGTAAGAAACCTAAGTCGTCTAGATCTTCCTGCCAATTGCCTTCAACCAACTAAAAAATAGCAGTTTTTTGTTTCGTTTGTTTGTAGAATAAGAAGATTTTATATTTGGTTAGAGAAAGAAAGTTTTTATGAAATTCTCTATCCTCTATTGTTGCATGAAGTAAATGCACCTCATATTTATCTTCTGTATAAATTCTTCAAAAGATTTAATTTCATATATCTTTACTCCCTTTAAATAACTTTCAAATTGTACTAATTATTATCGTTGTTATTTTGTCCTTTCCTTTTGTTTGTTATCTCTTTTCTCTTGATATACTATACTGAAATGAAGCTGTTTTGTTTATTTCTTATTAAGATATTACTATGACTCATTTTGATTATTATTGTTTATAATTTATAGTCTAATGAATTAATTCACTTCTATACTTTTCATTCAGATGAGGATACCATTATGTCAATGGACAATGAAGAAGGCACCAATTGAAAATTTTAATCAAAGTGTAAAAAATGAATCGAAATTAGAAGTAAAAGAAGAAGATGAAGATGATTTCAATAAGTACAACTATGACATTATAGATATAAATGCCTTCTTGAAGAATAATGGATTCAATGATATATCGATAAATATTACTGATAATCATGATACTATCAATACTGATATTATCACTAGAACTATCAAATCGGAAGTGAATACATCTAAAGAATTCGATGATATGAAATTTCAACAGTCAATCTTCTCATCATCATCTAATTGTCGATATTGTGAATTGGAACACTCTATATGTTGTCATAAAGTCTGGTCAAATTATCAATTAGACATTTTATTGAAGGTAATTACAATATTCGATTTGGAAGTTTATGGGCATTTAGTGGTTTTTCAAATTGGTATTCATCATGAACTGACATCAGTTGGAGAAACATTGGAAACCTTGAAGCACTGGACAGCTATTTTGCCTGACTAATATAGGTCTCCTCAACAGTTCTCATCCATCACCCCACACTACTAGAAATCGAACCCGGAGCCTTCAGGTTCCATGACCAACATGTTACCATTGAGCCAGTGGTTCAGTATCCTACTTCTGTCAGCTCATCGTATAGTACGATCATCACCCCCCAATATCATCCTTGTGTAGTTATCTCCACGTCCACCAAGTTCGCTCACCGATCAGGACTTCTCATTGGAAGTTCGGGAATCACCTCCAGAAGTTAGTCACCAATGAGTACTAGATTCATAATAAAACAATTCGAAAGGCTGCAATAGGAGTATGTATATACTTATATTTTGTTGTTATTGCGCCGAGAATTCCAAATCTTACCACAAATGTTTTGGAATAAAGTGAATTATTATTATTGTAGGGATTTAGTGATTTTCCAACTTCGTATTCATTAAGAACTGACATCAGTTGGAGAAATACTGGGAACCTAGGAGTAGGGGATCATTACTGCGCGTTGCTGAGGTGTCCCATACTGGAAAGAAACAGTTATCTAGTGCTGCAGGGTTTTCAATATTTCATCAACTGATATCAGTCTATGATGAATACTAACTTGAAATTACAATATTACTGTAACTATTGTACACCTGTTATAAGTCTTTCTGTTACGAATAATCATCTATCATGCTAAAGTTTTCTTTGTCCCCCCCCCCACCCTCACGTCACACACACACACACATACACGCTCGCGTGCAAACGTGCATCATATATTCCAAACTTAACAAGTAATCAATAAATGATACTTAGTATTCGTTCTTATTTCTGATTGGTTTGAATAACGTTTAATTGATTGACCTATCAGTGTGCATATTTCTACTTTTTTTTTTGTTGTCAGATATTTATTATATGAATAATTTCAATCATTGCTTGATATGTATATGTGTAGGTGTAAATAAAGTGTATAAAAAAAGGGCTGATGTAAATCAATGACATCATAGTTATTATCATATAACTATTCACTTCAAAGAAACAAAGATATATTTATTGATTTTTCATGATGTTTTTTTAGTTATCACTTTTCATTTTCGATAAGCACTTGTTCTATTATGAATGTATTATTAACATATTCACTTCTGTTCTTATTGATATTTCATTCTGTAATTGAACGGAGAAAGTCTGTGAATACCAATATTCTATATTAATTTACCTGATATATATGTCCAGTGAGCTTCTGGGCTGTCGTGGAGGCAGGTTCAAAAGATTTCAGAGAAGAGAGTGTAATGGAGACGTGCTACTGAAACCCTATGTTCCATTAGGAACCCGACGGACTAATAATAATAATAATATGTCCAGTGCTCCCAGATTTTCAATGATTCCCCAATCGATGTCAGTCCGTGATGAATACTACCTATAAATCCCTATTCATCTCAAAAATACATTACTGTATAATGCTCATTAGTGACATGCTTCCAGATAGATATCATGATGTTTTTATGAGAAATCGTGCATGATCCTGTGGGTTAACCAGTCGAAAGGGAAGTGGATATCAACTGAAAACATTGCGTGATAGTCGTGCTATATCGTGAATTGACAAAAGTTGGGAAATGTAAACTGATTAAATGGTTAACGCGTTGGTTGTGAAACTTGAAGGTTCTGAGTTTGATCCCTAGTGAGGTCATGGTGTGTACTGTTGAGGAGTCATCTACTAGGACGAAACAGCTGTCCAGTGTTCCCCAAGTTTCCAATATTCTCTAACTGATGTCAGTCTATGATGAATACTTCCTCTGTATATACGTATATGGGATAATTATAAAAATCTCATAATATGTGTCAAGTCTTGTCATTGTCTTATGTGATATTATCCACAGTTATAAAAATTAGTTGGGAGGTTTATCTGTGAATGGGGCCTTAGAAAGAACTTTGTTTGGACTACTGTCTCTTGTTTTCAAACATATCCAACTCGCTTGTGCACAGAGTAAAAGTATAGTTCATAGTGGGTGGGTATTCTGTCCCTTTCTATGTCTCGTTTGAACAGTTTACTTTATTCTAGCCTACTATTTCTAATGAACTTATCTGCTTTATTTAGTTGTGTGTAAGTTGTTGAGTTGAAACTCTATCTAAATATCAGTTTATACTAATTAGTAAGTATTACTTCTATGTACAGGCCTCTATTACACTGATTGTGTTATCCACCCGACAAGTCAGTCAGTTACATAGTTTGAATATATAATGCTAACTATCTTACGATTTTCGACAGGACACCTTAAACTTACTGGAGTTTTTTGGATGAAGATAATCGGCAGGAAACCCTTTGACCCAAGATTCGTACTTGTTGGTAGTCATCAAAACAAAGCGTTCCTGTTACCTGAAGGGAACTGATTTCCCCTGAAGGATTCGAATTGGTATCATGCATTGCTTCATTCAGAAACCTTTTGATGTTAGCTGCAACTTAAATAGCTCAGTGATAGATAGCGTCACTAACTGCAGATCTAGTTGATACGGGTTAGAATTTCAGTGAAAATCAGTTCTACTGTGGCTGCAATATGTAATACTGATGACTGCCAACATGCACGAAAGCTTACTGTCGATCACTTTCATTGAACTGACATATAATCGAAATATACTGTGATGGTGAATCTATTAGTTTTTGAGCCATACTGTAAAATGATCGATAGAATTTGGCGAACACTTACGATCAACCAATGAACTCATTAAAGTTTGTGAGTAACCTTGAAAAAGTGTTGTTATTTAGTGGGAGTCTGTGACTTAATGAGCGATGAAGGTCGACACTAATAGCTCTCCAACTGATGTCAGTCCGCGATGAATACTACCTCCAAATTAAAATTCTCATTCATCTCAGAATACATTACTGTATACTGCTCATTAGTGTCGTGCTTCCAGATGGAGATCTCGAAGTTCTAATGAGAGCCGCAAGTGACCTCTGGGGTTAACCAGTCGAAAAGGAAGTGGATCCCAACTGATTACATTGGGTTATAATTGGGCTCTATTGTGAATGGACAAATGTAGGGAACTATAGACTACTGAACTCACACCTATTGGCTAATGGTTACTGCGTTCGCTGGGAAACTTGAAGATCTTGACTTGGATTCCTGGTAGGGTCATTGATGCGGATTGCTGAGGAATCCTATACTACAACGAAACAGATGTCCAGTGCTCCAGGTTCGCGGTGTTCTGGTTACTGATGTCATTCCGTGATGCATACTCTCTTAAAAAATGTATTAAGTTATGTTCCTTCCTTTTTAAAAAAAAAAATCTTATTGTTAATTTTACTTATGTTTGTAACTTGGAAAACCTTAAGCGATGCAGTTCTGTACCACTTTCTGTTTCTGTTTATTCATCTTCGTGATATTTTAATAGAGATTAGAAATCGTTCTGTGCTGCACTAGTCAGGTCAAAAATAGATCATATCTGTGGTATTCAGCACTTGAATTTCTCACTGAATAAGCAAATCAAATGTTTTTTTTTGTTAGACAAATTTCAATAGATAAGAAATTAGTGCAATCCTCTCTACTAGCCGATGCACTCGTATCATAGAAGAAAGATGTTTAGAAACAAATTCTTAGTGTCCTATTACTTCAAATGGTTTTTTTCTTTCTTTTTTTTCGATGGAACCTATTTTTGTCGGAAGGTTGGAATTCATCATGGACTGATATCAGTTGGAGGAACATTGAAAATCTAAGAGCACTAGACAACTGTCTCGTTCTAGTACGGGATTCCTCAACTCAATATGCTGGCTACGGAACCTGAAGGTTCTGGGTTCAATCCATGGTGAGGTCATGGGTGCACACTACTGAGAAGTCCCATACTAGGATGAAATAGATGTCCAGTGCTCCCAGGTTTCCAATGTTCCCCTTAGTGACATCAGTCAGTCCATGATGAATTTCAGCCTGAAACCTATTTTTATTAGATAAAAATGATGTAGACATTTTCAAAGGACAAAAGAAGGGAGGTGCCTATATTGATGATATTTAAAAAAAATAAAATGATAGTTAAAATCGTATTCACTAATTTTCAATTAATTTTCCAATCCTACCATTATTGGTACATATCAATAATTTTGTATTGATTAAATTAGGAAATCTTTATTTTCATAACAAGAGCAAAGAAAACAAACTTGAGAAGTTGTTATCCAAATTGTTGATTAGCTTTGATTTTTATTAGTAATTATCATTATCATACGTAATAATCATATATATATATATATATATATATATATATATATATATATATATATATATATATATATATATATATATATATATGGAGGGTTACCTTGTCAAACTCCCGAAGAAGGGAGACCTCAGTGTTTGCAAGAACTGGCGCGGAACCACTCTCCTGTCCACTTCAAGCAAAATATTATGCCGCATCATCCTGGAGAGACTAAAGGATGCGCTGGATTCAAAATACGACCGGAACAGGCTGGCTAGCTGGCTGGCTGGATTCAGGAAGAACAAATCATGTGCGAATCAAATTGCAACACTACACTACGCATCTTCATATAACAGAATATAGAATGGCAGTCAACTCAACTCTACCTCAACTTTATCGACTTTGAAAAGGCCTTCAACAGCGTTGACCGAGAAATAATTTGGTAGCTGCTGCTTCAACACTACGGAATGCCACGAATGTTTATCAACTTCATTCAACAGCTATATGAAAATGCCACATGTCAAGTGATCCACAATGAAAAGCTCAGTGACGCCTTTGAAGTGAAGACTGGTTGACAGGTAAGACAAGGCTTCCGCCTACTTTCACCGATGATCTTCCTCATTGTAGTGGACTGGATCATGCAGGAAACTGTGAGGAGCGAGAAGATGGGCATATGCTGTTTGATCGATGAGAAGAGCACAGAGGTTTTGACTTTCGCCTATTAATGGTTTATGTTTAATGTCGCACAAACTCGAACATCTACAGGCGAAAACTAACAAGTTGACAGAAGAGGCAGCTTAAACGGGACTTCAAGTGAATGTAGAGAAGACAGAGGTGATGAAGATACCCAATTAACAACAGCATCAACAACAAGTACCAATCACCATTAACAGGAGAAACCTAAGGGAAGTTGTCTCTTTCACCTACCTACCTACCTAGTCTGCATCGTTTCAACTGCAGGCGGCGGTGGCACAGACGAGGATATCAAAACCAGGATCGCAAAAGCAAGACAGGCTTTCATTAGTCTGAAATCAGTGTAGAGATCTACTGCACTCAGCACAAAGAACAAGATCCAAATTTTCAACACCAACGTCACGCTAGTGCTGCTATATGGTTCAGAAACTTGGCGCGTACGAAAAACACTTCCAACAAACTACAGACATTCATCAACAGCTGCCTACGCTCGATACTAAAGATCGAATGGCCAAAAAGAATAAGCAACCAGGAACTCTGGCCTGCCAACGAATCAACCAACAACCCATCACCTAACAAATATACAGAAGGAAGTGGAGATGGATCGGGCATACACTGAGACGGCCGACTGTGGACATCACGCGCCAGGTCCTCGAGTGTAATCCGACGGGGAGACGATGAGTCGGGCGTCCGAGACGAGGGTGACATGGACGTGATCACGTGAGGAAGAAATGAAAGCTTGTGGGCAGTGGTGAAGCGAGGTTTAGAAGACTGCAGAGAAGAAAATGCAATGGTGGGGTGCTACTGAAGCCCTGGGAACCCAGGAGAAAAAAAATTAAATATATATATTATATATATATTTCAACAATCAGTTCACTTTTGTCAATATTTTATTATTTTTTCCTTTCCCAATATCACTCATCATTTCTCAATTAGGAAGAGGTACCAATGAAACCTGAAATGGATTTTATCAACACACCAATGCTGAAAATAAACAAAGTAAGTGTTTAACATTCTTTTAGTTGACATATGCGAAATTTTGAGACAGTTTCTTTTCCATGTTCGTTAAGATCGTAGTCTTTCAGAGTGACTTTTAAAAGCCACCTTAGCAATCGTTAAGATAACCAACTAAATTTCTATATTTGATAAAAATCTGTCTTGTTAGCTGAAATACTGAAACCTGATTGCTTATTTTAGCAGTTGCTAGGGTGAGCTCTAGGGTTACTTGTCATTTGTTTAGTATCTGGTTTAACAATCGTCTATGTCAAGACAATATTAGTTGCGATTAGATGGGAAGTTTTAAGTGTGGCTAAACGGGCGACTTTAATGACCATCTTAACAACTGCCAAAATAACCAATCAGATTGCAGTATTTTGATGGGAAGACAATTTTTTATAGGACAGATAAACGTGATTGGTTGTTTCATCAGTTGTTAGAGTGGCCTTTAAAGCCACGCGGCTTAACAAAGCTTGTCAGTCTCATCGATACTAATGAGCATTTTTGATTGTTGAGTTTAAGCGTGATCATATTTCATTAGTTGAGTTTAAAAAAAATAACAACTAATAATATACTGTTTCATTAAAATTACGATTCCTAATGAGCAATAATAAACTTTTTTACTTCATCTTTACCTATTTTTGTACTGAACGCGTATTATGTGGCTTTTAGGTACCCCCCCCCCTCTTATGTGGTATAGCTGATGAGTGTCGATGTTTCAACATGAATATAAGAGCCTAACTTGATTTTAGCCAAACTCGCTCACCTATGGTATTGGTGATTACTCAGTACAGACTGAGTTTACTGCAAAATATTATTACCTTTTTCTATGCAACCGCTGTTAAATGTTTTCAGTGATGTCGAAAGACACAACTGATCAATTTTGATGTTAAGTGTTATGTTGAGAAGATGAATGTGTTGATGAAACTGTAAATTTGTATCTAGAGAATATTTTTAGCTTAGAAGGATGACTTTAGTGTTGTGTTTCTTGAGCTTGGTGGAGGTTTCATTGCCATAGACGAATACGGTAGCCACTCTGTCCCATATAGTGTTTTCTGCACTCTTTGCAGTTTATTTTGTAGATAACATTGAACTCATTTTTCTTTACAATTGCGTCTTTTAGCCGGTTTAACGTGGAATGAAGGAATTTTGTAGGTTAGTGAGCTTCAGCGATTTCGGAGGGCTTCAGTAATCTGAATGCAATCTCTGGTTTTTCTGTTGGGTTTTTGAGGATTACTTTTTGTTTGACGATGAATCCGACAAACAAAACAGTGAAACGTCATGATGTAGTCTTCGCTCATATCAATGCATATAGACATTTATGGACATAAGTTTTAACTGAAGGAATGTAGAAATGGTGGATGAAGCAACTACCAAGAATTTCAAAGTTTTTAGAATCGGGATACTTAAACCAGTCATTAATCAACGCACATTGACTGGGCTACGAAGCCCGACTGCTGATTAAATTCTTATTTCGCTTCAACCACCAAGGGTTCTAACCGACTACCATGTGAATTCATGACGCTTTGCTACTGCTTAATCGTACTCACACTATCTGCCCAGTTAAGACTTCTCATCCCAATCCAAATCATCCTGAATTAGACAAAGATGGCATCGTATTGATTATCGTTTTAGCCATCTGAGTGAGATATCCGCGGTTTGGCAGGCTTGTATTGATAATAGGTGATGATTGAAAGTGAAATGAGAATTTGAACCGTGGCAGCCAGTGTAAGTGCGATCAAGTGGTAGCAACGCGTCATGAATCCACATGGTAGTCGGGTAAAACCCTTGGTGATTGAAGTGAAATAAAAACCTAGTCAGCAGTCGGGTCTCGTAACACTTATTGATACTAACCCAATCTATCAACCAGTAAGAAACAGTTCACATCAGTAGGACAGTCAGTTGGAATATGTATGAAGACAGCGATGGGTTATAGGAGAGACAGCTAATCACACCGAAGGTCATTAGGATAAGTTATTAAGCCACTTGTAAAGAAATCTTCATAGCTGACTTCTCACAGAAGTTCGTGTTGATGATGTTGTCTAGGATGACAATGAAAGCCATCCAGAATTCGTATCTACTGATGTGACTGGTATGTACTACTCAACTTTAGTCATTCACTTACCACGGTATGCTTGTTCACTTGAATAGGGTCAAAAAGTAGGAAACAGGAGAGATGTTAGACCAGGATATGTTATCATTTCATACATATAGTAATTTGTTTGAATTGTATAGAAAGAACTGTATGCTCACTGAGTAGGATTTTGAAGGTAGATGAGATGGAACATTTGGAGTGTTATGTGAAATAATTCTTTCCATCAATATTGAATATCAATTTATTATGTAGACTTCTCTTCCCTTTTACTTCTCTAATACCATTGGTATTTGTATTTTCATTCCTCAGTTTGTCACCCCTCTTCACACCATTACTATATTCACATTCAAATCTTGTATACTCACCGCCTTCATCCTCCAGTATCACACAACCTTATTGTTCTTTATTTTTTTCAATCTTTGAGCTACTTTGTCTGTCTGTCTGAACATCTTTTTACACTGTCGTGTCACTGTAAACATTCGTATTAACCTTGTTCAACAATCCGTATTCCTTGCTGCTGTTAACCCACAAATTACCTTGGTTGGTTGATAATTTTACAAATATGTCGAAGGTTATGTATATTAGAGTGAGTCTGATAAGATTATTATATCTTCGAACGCCAACGGTTATATATTCTGAACGAATATATAATATGCACGTTTAGCGGACAGCTAACTTAGTACGCAAGATCCACTGACTGCAACCCCGGGACGAATAGAAAGAAGACCGAAGCTGGATGATGGGAGAGTTTATTTCTCCGAGAATATAGTATAATAATGAATCCCAAAACACGTGAATATGTACACTCATGAAAAATGACCTTGTCCGCGATTTGAGACATCCGCATAGTAAGAGTAAAGATTAACCAATCAGGGAATTACATTACAGTGGGGGCAGAAAATAAACTGTTAGTCATACCGTAAAAAATGGTTTGAGAATGCCATGTTAAAAGTGTTCAGATCAATAACAATGTTTTATGCGAAACTAGAGCCTCACAACAGAGATCGGATTGAAAACAATATTGTTCGCTTACATGTCTTTGTTATAGTTATCTTTCAGCCAGTGGGCCGCTGGCTCGAATCCAGGTTTTGAGCATCCAAGTAGTATCATCAATCTTTGGACAATAGATGTGACTTAAAATTGATCACGATAACGCAGATATTCACAATATTAATGATCTTGGAAGTCGTAAATATTTCCTGTGTTCATCCTCTTTACTCTCATACACTTTTGCATACTTTCATATCATTCTTTATTCGATTTATATCTTTTTATACTGCTATATACTATGGCAACTTGAAATGTTACACTTTTGCATCAAGTTCTGTGTTGATTTGTCTGTGTGAAACAACCTTAAGATGAACCAATATATTATCCATTGATTATTTCTGTGTTCATTGAGTTTCATTGGATTGTAATGTTAGGACACCTTTATGAATTTTTTGTTTCTGAATTTTAGACAGCTGTACTATCCTGACTGATAGATCAGACAGGCTTTTAGGCCCGGTGGCGGATGTATCAACCAAATATTCAGACTGCACCAGGTTCTGGAACACAGATACGCTTACCGACACTCGACAATAGGTGTATTTCTCGACCTGAAGGGGGCATTCGACCCCGTTGATCGAGAAGTCTTATGGCAATGTCTCTCACTGAAAAGCATGTTGAGTTAGTACATCACCTTATTGAAGGCTCTCCACTCGAACACTTGTGGGCGTGTTAGAGCCTATAGTGAAATATCCGGGAAGCTGTGCTTGCCGAGTGATGTCCGTCAAGGTTGCCCACTGTCTCCATTCTGATTCAGTTTTATCATAGATATTCTTTTGGATAATTCTCGTTAGACCTAGGATACGCAGATGACATAGTCCTGTTACGTTTGGGATGCGTTTCTCACCACCCGAATGCAAATTGTTGCTGCAGGATTGACGTTCAACGGTGCCTCGGCTAAAAATAGAGAGTGTAGTGATTGTGTTGACGACTTCACTTACCTAGGAAGTAGGATCAGCCCTGGTGGCTCAGTGGCCGATAAAATCTCTGCACAAATACAAAAGACTCGGCTTGCTCTTGCCGTGATATCCGATTGTCTATTAAAGGTTGCATGTAGTACATAGCAGTCCGGTCTGTTTTACTGTATGGCTGTGAAACGGCCATTGAAGGTGGAAGACATGAGAAGGCTTTAGGTTTTTGACCACCGTTGCCCTCGTAGTATAGGCCGCATTCCGTGGTGTCACCATATGAGTAACGCAGACGTCCGGTGTAGAGTTTTAGGGAGAAGAGGTAAGTCAGTTGACCAGTTTGTGAACCTCCATCGACTGGGATAGCTGGTTGGGATGTGTTACCTATGCCTAGTCACCGATTGCCTCGTCACACAATGTTGGCCGAAGTAGATTGAGGCTGGAAAAAGGCCTGAGGTGACTGTTGGTTTGATCCATGTGGGGCAATGCAGACTAGTCGGTTGGGGTCGGCGGGACAAGAGGAACCAGTGGTTGGAGACTGACTCTAGGTGATCACATGGCTGAGAACCGGTGTCCGTGGCGCAGATGTATACACACATTATTCTCATCTTAACGATGCTATACCGAATCTCAACATTTTCTCACTCTTCCTTTCTCTCTTTTAGTACTTTATGTTTCACTTGATTGAGTTTTCTTATCTTCATCTTGCAGTTCAATGCCTTTTTACTTGATGTACTGACATGAGGTGTGGCAACTCGGACCGTTACGCAGTAAGTAATACCTTATCCTATGTTGATTTGGATGAATGGATAGATCAGTGATAATTTATTTAGTTTGATAAATCTTAGTCTTTATTTTGAGCAATGTATGTACCATGGAACATATTCTTATTTACTTTGAGTACCTTTAAGCAAAATGTAATGATTCCATTCATTACTGTTTAGCAAAATCTATGTAACTAGTAGTGTTAGTACATGGATCTATTGTGGTTTTATTGATTTAAGCACTTGACTTCTAATCAATAGGTCGTTAAGTTCGAGAAATACTCCACCCACTGAGATTTAGACAACCAGGTAGTATTGTCAATTTGGTATACAATAGGGGGTGTGGCTTATTGTCTACTGCACAAATGTATATATGGTTACTGTAAGTGTATTTTGATTTCCATATTTTACAATCAGTAAAACAACTGAAATTGAATAATATTATGGATAATAGTTGATATGCATACCGCAACATGATGTTGAATTTTAAAGTGTCTTTCTTGTTACTGAAAGACCAAATAGTTACTATGGTTAATCCACATGAAAGTCTTCTGATATAATGTCATCATGCATTTCTGTATATATATTAATCACTCAAATAATGAAATCGTAATCTTTATATGTGTTGGTATTTATCAAGAAGATTTATCTGATAATTATAAAGATTAACGCACATACACTCCAAATCTTTACGGGTTTGTTGTCAAGATCTGATCTCTTCAAAGAACATCTACAAGAGAAACAGCTTTCCAGCTATCACTGATGAGTACTAATGTATACGAAAACATATTTTCTTTCAACATGAATGCATATTATTCATTTCTTTTAAAATTCTTCTATATGTCTCAAAACTTATTCCTTTTTTTATTGATATTGGATTTTTTTTCTTTTCTCATTGTTTTTTTTTAAAAAAAAAACAATTAACAGGTCCGTTTTAATCCGAATCCAACAGCAGCTACATGGATAGCAGTAGCTAATAGTCTAGGCTTTATACACTTTATCTGCGTAGAACAGTTATACTGTAAATGCTTTGATACACTATTGAATCGTATTCCAACTGGTAAAGATTCAGTTTATTTAGAATTAAAACCAAAAGATGTAATCAGTAGACCAATCAATTCTTTAAAACAATCACAAAAAAATCGACGTAAACCTTATACTTCTTCAAATTCTACGGTTAAAAAGTCAGTGAAACCTATACAAGTTGTTGTTGATGATGATGATGATGTTGAGATAGAGGATAAAGCAAACAATAGTAATAATGATTCATCAATCGATAGTGATGTAACTGAAATGATGGTCAATGATATGAATATTTTGAATATTACTGAAGATAATGAAATTAACTTGACACAACAAAGAAGAAGTAGTAGACGTCTACAAAATTCAGGAAAATTTCTTCATGTATCAACATCTTCAACTGATCCATGCCAAGAATGATATATTTTTAATATTCTGACGTGTATATACATATATATATATTCTTTGTAAATGTGGCATTGTGTACAAACGCATATCTCTACTGTAAGTGAAAGGAGTGTATTGACATTATCTCTGATATATGATTATTTGTAAATCCCTTTGATTCATAATCTTATCGGTGAAGAAACTTACCTATTTCTTGGCATTTCAAACTTTGGTTCACCAACTTCAGCAATGACTCGCCAATTGTTTAATCTCTTATTTCTAACCTACTATATCTATTTTACTCAGCTTAGCGATATATATTTAATTGTGACAGAATTTATAACTTGTGATGGATGGGAAGATAATCGAATGGAAATAGTAGAATAGAGGAAATAAATTACTACATTATAGTATGTGACTGTGCATCCACTTCACTGCTTGCTTATTGATTTTAAGTCGTATTACATGTGATCTTCAAAAATCACTTTCACCTGCCTAGTAGACATTGTCGAAAATCCCAATTGTTATCAACTTTTGGTCTAACCACTGTTGACGCGTTTGTTGCCATTATACAGTCTTCAGTTGATCATCAGTTCAAACCGACTAGCTGGTATCGAAATATCAGCTCGGATATAGAAGGCCCGTTTGGCATTTACTAGCTTGTGTCACCTGTGGCATCAGCGAGAATATACTGCGTTGTCGTCCGTTCTGTCCTGTTATACGACTGTGAGACAACCACTAAAAGTAGGAGACATGAAACAATTACAGTTCTTCGATCATAGGTGCCTTCGTAGCATTGCTCGCGTTTGGTGGAACCGCCGTGTGGGGAACGTTGAGATCAGGCGAAAGGTACTAGGCAAGACAGGTAAGTCGCTTGACGATGCCTTGGACATGTACTGCGCATGCTGATCAACCGCCTACCTCGAGGTGCAATGCTAGGGGTATTGGATTGAATTGGAATAGGATTCAATGTGACCAGACAAAGACGCGTCATCAGTTGACGAAATCTCTGATTGTTGGTCAGAGCCGTATGGGGGAGATGTAAACTGACTGACTAAGGTCCCAATAATGATAATAATCAGTGGTTGAAGACTCTTGGTGGTATGGCTAGAAATCGGTCACAATGGTGTACACGTATTCTCTACTTGAAAATTTGCACTAAGTGTTACCTTCAAATTGTTTATTCTCTCACATAAGTTTGTCCACTTTGATATCACTCTTATTCTATCCATCGATTCGTTGTATACGAAATACATTTGGTCCACGGTAATAATTCTTTTTTATCTGTTATTTTCTACCCCTTCCCCCTCACTCCCTGTGTCACCTGTTGTCCAATCAAAGTGAACCAGGAACCATCCCATGTGATTTGTTGCACGAAATCGAAAAGTACTATAAAACAGAGAATTTTGAGGAAGGGTTGCGTTATTTTCATGATAAGCTACGATACCGTCCAAAGTATCGTGACCGAAAACGAATAAGTCTTTATGGAGCGTTTTTGTCTCGCCGCGTTTCCATCCTTAGAGTATTTGAAGGTCGCCCTAAAGGAGTATGAGAAACAGACGTGAACGCACTACGTCGTGTGAGATTCCCATTTGCAAGGTGATCGGAGAGCCTTCGTCAAGTTTGTCTGCTTTAAGGCTAGTGAACGCAGGTTAGTAGGTGGTGTAGTGACAAGATGGTCAGTTCTACTTGCATATTTCGTAGAATATCCCTGAAATATTCTTGTTGGGCGTTCTTGCTCGCGAAGTTCTTAGGTTTCTGGACAGTAACTCTGTGGCTGTTAACTCACAATCATCCCTGCAGTTCTGTGCTTTATGACAATAGTTCTTGGGCTCGGGAGTTGAGTTGGAGAGCATAAGGCCATTGCTAATATCTGGCACGGTTGCATTTAATGTTGTCGACTACGTTTATGCACACTATGGTAAACAATTGCATAATCAAGATGTGTTCGGTATACGTTATCGCCTCTTCGCTCAGTGTAATTTGACCGGTAATTGAATTTTCCCTTGAAACGATATTGTTGTAGGCAGTTATAAAAAGTTGCAGTCAAGGTGGATCGGCATCCTTCTCTGTCACAGAGGGTGGAGATCTGAAATCCTTTTCCTCGCCACCGCCGATCAGTTGAAAACTGTCTTGATCTTCTGGGTCTCGATGGCACTTACTAGACTAATAATGAGAACCTTTTTCTCTACTAGTTTGTAGCCATCGACTTCATGGATTTTCCCATAACTTTTGCTTTCGTAAGCAGTGAAACATCAGTCCTGGAGCCCTCTGTTAGTCACCGAAATCAATGTAACGTCATGAATCAGTAGCAGTATTAAGGCATCCTCATAGAATCTCATTTACCAACAGAGGTCGAGCAATTCAGCCGTGTATAACAACGGGGAATTATATTCAATACATTTTGAAACAGGCTCCCTGAAATATTACACAACATTGTCACTACAGAATTAAATTCTCTACAAATTTTAAATTTATTTTAGATTTAATTTTAACCTGATGGTGTTTAATTTCTGAAAACAGAATTTATCTCATGATCATTTTCTAAGCCAATCTAAATACGGATAGCTTATCTGGGCTCAGCTAATCAGATTTCTATAAGTGTCCTAGTCCAATAGGAAAGTATCTTCACCAAACAAATATTGACTTTTAAACAGTGGAGTCAGCCAATCATTTTCCATTTCCACCCTAAATAAATTAGGGGGGGGGAGAAGTATATTGGGTAATAAACGTCAGCCGTCATATACTACTGTGAAATGTATCAACTTGAGGTGATGAACTTATGATCGAAGTTCTACGTTGATTTTTTCTATCATTTGATCAACGTCATTCAATAAAATGGTAGTGTTGTTTGAAGATAATCACTATATATTATTTGAATGATCCCTAATATAAACAACTTACAGAAAAAAAACTGGTAAATCTAATAGATAGACGAGTCCCAAATAGTACGAAATGCGCATCCTGGATTCCACTGCTAGCCACTGCCCATCATTACCAAACATAATTAAAAGACAGGCCATATCGAGGCATCCGCATGGGAGCCCATATGCCAACAGAGGCTGATCAATTCGGTCCTATCAACGACGGTGTAATACAAGCAATAACACTAAACCTATACCCGTCACACAAGAAGTGGCTATCGTGGCTCGGTTGTGTAGTGGATAACGTGCTGGCGTTTGAAGCGATCGCTCCTGAGTCAGAGTCCTGGTAGGAACAACATCACTCATTGGGAGGCAGGTACACCCAGCTGACGAGCCCCAAATAGGACGAAATGCGCATCCTGGATTCCACTGCTAGCCACTGCCCATCATTACTAAACATAGTTAAAAGACAGGCCATATCGAGGCACCCGCATAGGAGCCCATATGCCAACAGAGACTGATCAATTCGGTCCTATCAACGACGGTGTAATACAAGCAATAACACTAAAGATACAAGATAATTGAATCAATGTTTACTCAAACCATTTAGCTTATAACTGAGTACAGCTTGTGGCGTTCTGTGTGGTTAGATTGGCAATTATGAAGCTAGCAGTGTCAAAAACTGCATCTCAGAGAGTTTCTAATTTGTAAAGTTTAGGATTATGATACACTGTGTTATGAAGAGCTGTTTTAGGCAATCAACTTCCAACTAGTGAGAATAAGCACATTCCTATCTCTCATAGTTTAGGTAACTAAGTTATATTGCTGCCTCCTAACACAACAGGTACATGCGTGAGTTCCTGGGTTGCATAGAGTATTTTTCCTTCTTATCAATAAATAAGAAGGATCGTGTGACCCAGTGGTGTATCCTGCCTGTCATTGGGTAACTTATTAAGATTTTCTGTATGAAAGCTTACTTCAAGTAAAAAGAATCTGTAATCCTTTGTTACTTTATCTCATACTTCTACCTGTTGTTACAATGTAAAGTGATTCTTGGGAAATAAAAATAACACTGAAAAATAAATTTCAGAAAATTTAATTCATTAAATGTATATTTAGCTAGTTATTCTGTATAATGTAGGAAAATTTTCTGTCACACATAATTCTACTGTACTAAAAATTCAATCGTAGTATCAGGAAACTGTTGTACAGTAACAACAATGATCACTTATTTTCCAGACAATAATTTTTTAACAGTATGAAATCCTCAGTGTGATATTTCAACAAATTTACTCCTTGTACAATATTTTCTAATTAAATAATCATCACAGCTAAATAATATTAATGATAACAGAGGATGATAAGCAATAATACACAATGACCAGTTGTTCTTGGGTTATCGTCTACTTTTTATGGGTATGTAGCTGTACGAAGGGATGACTAGAAAAGCAACTATATGTCTGGTAGTGAAAGATTATTCAATCAGTATAAAATCTACAATTCCTGCTGACTGTTCTTGCAATAATGTATTTTTGAGATGAATGAGGATTTTTAACTTAGAAGTAGTATTCACCATGGACTGACATCGGTTGGGGAACCATTGAAAATCTGGGAGCACTGGACAGCTGTTTCGTCCTAGTATGGGACTCCTCAGCAGTACGCACCAATGATCCGGCTAGGGATGTAATTGAGGACGTTCAGGTCTCACGGCGAACGCGTTAAAGCATTCGGCCACCTGGTCGGTTTCTAGTGGTTCGCAATTTCTAACTTCTGTCAATTCACGACCTTAATGCGATGAGCTGTTGTGCGCTCAATAGCCCATTGGTGTCTAGCGTGATATTTTTGGGCAGTTTTGTTGTTAACTTGTGTGATGATAAGTTGGAAATATTTTGAGGCGGCGCGAGAGAACCTTTTACGATTTGTTGATATTTGAATAATTAAAACAAGTACAAAAGGAGTGTATCTTTTTAATAACTGAATTAAGCCTTTGTCTTAACATCATCCTGTTTGATTCCCCTTTATATGGTAGTGTGACGTAAATATCCTTCTCCGAGACAGAATAGTGATTAGTTCACACCATTGAGATGTTTTTATAACGATTGATGAACTTCAGAGAATATGCGTTCTCGATGAGGGTCTATCTTAAAAATTTGAATTCTAATGTGTCTGTTGTATAGATACGTTGAGTCCTTTTGAATAAGCATTTTACTAAACCTCGTTTATACTGTATTGGACCGAAACTAGGAAAATTCAGGTGCTGTCTGGTCCATTTAGGTTTTATTAACACTAATCTTTTCATCAACCCATTTTCTCTTCTAGTCAATAACATGTCAAAAAAGGAAGTTGATTATTATTTTCTACTTCACATAATAAACTGATATAACCTTGCATAGTGTTAAGACTCATTGCATCGTCATGTTTATTGTATATTACTAAGGTTTCATCATCTCATGTAGAGACAGACTTTGTTGAATAAATCTACTTTCGAAAGTTCTATATGTGACGTATAAACATCAACAAACAATGGTCCTATAGGACTACCCATAGTGACACCATCAACTTTTCAAAAATGTTCACCTTCAAAAGTGAAGTGGACCTTATCGTTGCTCTTTGAAATATTTTGATTGGATGAGAAGTGAAGGTGTATTGAACGATATATAATCATAAAGAATATCAACAGTCTTGGTTACAGGTACATTAATGATCAAAGAGTTGACATCAAAAGAATACATTATCTTATCTTTGGTATGTAGTCAATAAGTTCAAAAGTGTCTTTCAATGCAAGCTTATATAATTGGTTTCTAATTGTACTTAGTATTTAGGGGCTAGCTATTTTAGCAATTCAAGCGTTGAAGATTGACACAGTACATTTTAAACAAGGTTTACTGAAATGCTTATTCAAAAGGACTCAACGTATCTACACAACAGACACATTAGAATTCAAATTTTTAAGAGAGACACTCATCAAGAACGCATATTCTCTGAAGTTCATCAATCGTTATAAAAACATCTCAATGGTGTGAACTAATCACTATTCTGTCTCGGAGAAGGATATTTACGTCACACTACCATATAAAGGGGAATCAAACAGGATGATGTTAAGACAAAGGCTTAATTCAGTTTTTAAAAAGATATACTACGCAGCCAAGTTCAATATCGTCGACAAAAGGAGTAATTTGATGTAATGTATAGTGGAAACCTTTTACAGTTAGCAACAAAAGTACGAGAACTCATAAACTCCAGTAGGACTTGTTACTTGATTATGTGTATCGTGGTGAAGTAAGTGAATAAATAACGCTAATTGGGAACATCACTTGAGGTGTAACAAAAATCAGTAGTCCCGTAGGACCATTAGCTGTTATTTATGCGTCATATATCATAAATCTGGCTGCTAAAGTTTTTCTTTACAAGAGATATGTGGATGACACCTTAGTGATTTGTGAGCCACATCAGGATCTATCTACTTGAGAGACAACACCGTACAAACTCGTTTCAACCTGACTTCTGAGAAAGAGAATAATCATCTTCCATTCTCATACGCACTCTTGATTCGACAAGATGATTCAATAAGACAGTCAGTCTACAGAAAGCCTACACAGACAGGACGATATCTGAGTTTTCACAGCTTTTGTCCGATCCAATACAATCAAGCTCCAAAAAATGCTGGTTTAATAGGATCTATCGTATCAGCACGTATGATGGATGAGTATATCAAACTACTAACCAGAACACTTACGAAAAACGGATATACCTAGAAGTCCACAAACCGCTATATAAATCAGGTAGCATCGGAGAGCCAACTTTATACACAGTTCCTAAGAAAAGCGTCCATAGTATAATCTTGAGACGTGGGCTATTATCAGCCATTAAGGAGACATATTACACAGCTAATCTTATTGTAGAAAAAACGAAATACATGATTCACCACAAATCTGAACACACTGCATCGATGATTACGTCACATCCCATTGTGCTTGTCAGTTAATGTGTATGTGGTCACACATACATTATTATTATTATTATTATTATTAGTCCCTTGGGTTCCTAGTGGAACATAGGGCTTCAGTAGCACGCCTCCAGTGACCTCTGTTCTCTGAGATCTTTTGAACCTGGTCCCACGACAGCCCAGAAGCTCTCATTTCCTGCTCGCACGACCTCCTCCATGTCACCCTCGGACGTCCAACTCGTCGCTTCCCATGGGGATTCCACTCGAGGGCCTGACGCGTGATGTCCTCAGTCGGCCTTCTCAGTGCATGGCCAATCCATCTCCACTTCTTCCTGCATATTTGTTGCGTGATAGGTTCTTGGTTGGTTCGTTCCCAGAGTTCCTTGTTGCTTATTTTTTCTGGCCATCTGATCTTCAGCAGCGAGCGTAAGCAGTTGTTGATGAATGTCTGTAGTTTATTGGAAATACCTTTCGTGACGCGCCAAGTCTCTGAGCCATACAAGAGCACTGACTTGACGTTGGTGTTGAAAATCCGTATCTTGTTCCGCATGCTGAGTGCAGAAGATCTCCACACTGGTTTCAGGCTAATGAATGCCTGTCTTGCTTTTCCGATTCTGACTTTGACGTCCTCGTCCGTCCCGCCTGTAGTTGAAACAGTGCTTCCTAGATAAGTGAAGGAGGTTACTTCCTTTAAGTTTCTCCCGTTGACAGTGATTGGAGTTTGTTGTTGTTGTTGTTGATGGTGGTGGTGCGGTATCTTCATCACTTCTGTCTTCTCTATATTCACCTGAAGTCCCGTCTTCGCTGCCTCTTCTATCAACTTGTTAGTTTTTGCCTGCAGATCTTCAAGTTTATGTGACATTAGGCATAAGTCATCGGCGAAATCCAAGTCTTCTAGGTTCTTTTCCGTCGTCCAGTGTATCCCCCTCTTCTCGCTGCCTACTGTTTGCTGCATGATCCAGTCCACCACAATCAAGAATATCATGGGGGATAGTAGGCAACCTTGTTTCACTCCTGTCTTCACTTCAAAGGCATCACTGAGCTTCCCATTGTGGATTACTTGGCATGTGGCATCTTCATATAGTTGTTGAATGAGGCGGATAAAGGTTTGCGGTACTCCGTAGTATTGAAGCAGTTTCCAAATTACTTCTCGGTCGACGCTGTCAAAGGCCTTCTCAAAGTCGATGAAGTTGAGGTGGAGAGGTGATTGCCATTCTATGCTCTGTTCTATGATGATACGAAGCGTTGCAATTTGGTCTGCACATGATTTGTACTTCCTGAAGCCTGCCTGTTCCGGTCGTAGTTTTGAATCCAGTGCATCCCTTAGCCTCTCCAGGATGATGCGGCTTAATATTTTACTTGGGGTGGACAGGAGAGTGATTCCGCGCCAGTTCTTGCAAGCACTGAGGTCTCCCTTCTTCGGCAGTTTGACAAGGTAACCCTTCTTCCAATCGTCAGGTACCTTCTCTTCCTTCCACACCTTCTGCAATAGTGGTGTGAGCATGTCCGCTGTTGTCTCTGCATCTGTTTCAGTGCTTCTGGCGGTATTCCATCTGGTCCTGCTGCTTTCCCGCATTTCAGTAGCTTTATGGCGTTCAGGACTTCCATTTTCGTTGGGGGATTAATGTTCACTTGTAGTTCAGCGGCTGCAGGTGGTATTTCTGGACGAAGTGCAGGTGGTGGTCGATTCAAGAGCTTCTTGAAGTGGTCGGCCCATCGTTTCCTCTGTTTCTCTTCTTTTGTAATTAAATTTCCTTCTTCATCTTTTATTGGTTTCATCTGTGTTGGTCTCTTCCCTGATAGCAACCTGGTTATTTGATACAATGTCGTCAGGTCTCTCTTACCTGCAGCCTGTTCTGCTTCACTTGCCAGTGTTTCGTAGAAGTGTCTTTTGTCTTTGCGTGCACTCTTCTTCACTTCTTTGTCCAGTGTTTTATACATTGTGCTCAGTTCCTCTTGTCGTTGAGCATCCTTGCACTGGTTTATCTTCTGCTTCACCATCCTCCTCTCCTCTATCAGCTTCCAGGTATCCGTCGAGATCCATTCCTTGTCTTCTTTCTTCTTCCTTCCTAATACTGTTGTGCAGGTTTCTTTCCACATAGCTTTCAAAGACTTCCAGTGTTCTTCCACACAGGTTTCTTCAGGGATGTTGCTCGATGTCTCCCATTTTGTCTTGATGGCTGCCTTGAAGATCTCCTTTGTAGTTTCATCCTTCAGTTTCCGAGTGTTGTACTTGGGTTGAGGTCTATCACCAGCTTCCTTGAAGGCTTTTAACTTGATTTGGAAGGTTCCTTGCACTAGGTAGTGGTCTGAACCTACATCTGCTCCTCTTCTTGACCTTGTGTTAAGTAGACTGCGTCTCCATTTTCTTGAGATTGAGATAAAGTCGATTTGATTTTTAGTGTGTCCATCTGGTGAAATCCATGTCGCTTTGTGGATATCTTTGTGCCTGAACACACTGCCTCCAATCACCAAATCGTTGAATGCGCAGAATTCTGCAAACAATTCTCCATTCTCATTCATTTCACCTAGTGCCTCTCGACCCATGGTTAGTTCTCTTCCCGTGTTGTCCCCTCCCAGTTTGGCATTCATGTCGCCCATCAGAATTTTGATATCGCCAACTGACGTCTTGTCCAGTGTTGATTGAAGTTGTCTGTAGAAATCCTCCTTTTTCTCTTGCTCTGCATTATTTGTAGGTGCATAACATTGTATGATTGTGACCTTTCTTCCTTTTGAGTTGAATCTTGCTGTCATGATCCTGGAGGAGATTGGTTCCCACTGCATGAGAGCCTTCGATGCTCTTGAGGACATCATGATAGCCACTCCCTCAGTGTGCTCGTGGTTGGCGTCTGGGTGACCGGAGTAGATTATTGATTCTCCAGTTGACAGTTTGGAGAGTCCACTCCCATTCCATCTGCTTTCGCAAATCCCAAGCACTTCGATGTTATACCTTCTCATCTCCTTGCAATCTGGGCTGCCTTACTGGGTTCAAACATCGTGCGGACATTCCATGTCCCCACGTTTACTTTCGCTTTCATCGAGAGAAGACACATCGGCCAATTGGCTTCCCGAAGGCTTTCACCAACTGGCGTCATTTCGCCTCTCCGATTCCAGCGGGGAATAAGTTTGTTTTCATTTTTTATATTTTGTTTGTGCTTTGAAGTTTCTTTAGCGGTTAGATTTGTTTTACGGGGTAGGGTTGCTAGCCCTATGCCCAACCTTCCCTCTTTACCCGGGCTTAGGACCGGCTAGTAACTAGTAAACTAGTTAACCAGGCGAGGTTGGTCACACATACATAGGGAAAAGTAATCGAGACATACAATTTAGGGTGGGAGAACATGAAACGAAATAGCTTCAAAAACTTTGATAAATGCAGGTGGGAGATGACCCTTTTCATCTCTAGCGAAACATATTATGGAAACAGGTCACAAAATTAATATTCAAACAACTTTCAAATTTTTATATAAAAACAGTCAGGGACGTATACTGAGATTCGCAGAAGTGATAACCATACGCAAATTGAAACCACCTTTATGTGTACAAAAACAATTTGTTCTTACACTACACCTACCTTGGTAAACTTTGTTTTCTTACCAAGATTAGGATCAATTATGCCACTCTTCCTGTTTGTCTCATCTTTCTTAATTTTAATCTATTGTGCTAATTGTTGTATTTGCCCTCCCATTTTTCGGTTCAATATATACTGACCTGACAAGTAAATGTATGATCGAGTAGATTATTCGAAATGAATTGCGCTAATACATCAATCACATTGTTCAGATAAACTTTGTCTTCTAATTACGCTATCGGAATTCGTAACAGGGACTCATTGTTTCAAGTAAATCATTTTCGTAGATGATATGGAAATGCGAAAAGACTATAAGAGATGTACAAATTGTTGATATAAATTTAACAGAACAGATTGTAACCAGGTAAAAGCTCGGGAATCGTTAGAAAAATTTCACTGGTAGCTCAAAATTTAAGCAAACCGCTGTTCTTTGCTCAACCTCTTGAGATGACGATGGGATTATGAGTGGGAAACAATGATATCAGCAATGAATTGATGAAAGTTGGATTACATTACTATGGAAATAGCAACTGTCTGTTGAATAAAAGGTTGGGTAGGCGTGCATAGTGAAGGAACCACAAGAAAAAATGGGCGTATAATACAAATTGTAGTAACAGTAATAAGACTAGTTGGTTAGAGGCAATCAGTCTAAAGCTCTGCCACTCGTCAGCAACACGTATCTGTAACCTCTAAGGGACTGTTGTCCCAACCGAGGCAATATAAAATTCATTGTTTTATGTTATCGCAAAAAGGTACATACCTAGGTAGGCATCAATTTGGTGTAAAGATTACACTGATTGGTCATGGGGGAATAAACAGTTTCATTTTGCCTGAACCTCAATGCTGATCGAATTCTATGCATCATTTTAGAATGTGATCAACAAGCTGGGAGGCTGGTTATCGTGGTGCATTGTGACTGATGTTAGTCGAAGACGCTTAGTAGAATGCCATGAACTTAGGTCTCGCACTCTTCAGCATGGTGTATCAGAAGACCCGTGGACACTGATGAATTCGAGCCGGCATCATACAATGGTGCAGTCAGATAGATTACCTCTCTCCAGGAACCATTCAATGTAATAATAATAATCACTGTATTTCTAACAATATGTATGATACAGCATGGAATATTTCAAAAAATTCATTCCCTGTTTAATATTTTTAGAGTAAATAATTATTACATATTAGCACCTAGTTTGAACTGGTGAATAGATAAAAAATCGAGAGATACTTTAGTGGTGCTAATTTATTTAGCCGGAACAAAAAACTGCATTTCAATATAGGTATCCTAGATGAATAGCAATAAGCTGCACTTTTGTTTATTTGTAAGTCCATTTCTTACTGACATAATATTTTACCTTTGTTTTGTTGTTGGCTTGAAAAATCATTTCTTCCTCATATGATCTCCTCAATGTCACCCTCGGACGCCCAACTCGTCGTTTCCCCTTTGTGTTCCACTCGACGACCTGGTTCGACACGTGGTGTCTCCGAATGGTCTTCTCAGTGTATGTAAAATCCAATCTATCCCCACTGTCTTTTGCATATATATTGGGAGGTGGATTCTTGGTTGGTTCGTTGCCAGGGTGAGTTCATTCTTGCTTATTCTTCCTGGCCATTTGATCTTCACTATCGAGTGAGTGTAGGTGGAAGCTGTTTATGCATGTCTTTCGTTTGTTGGAAATGTTTTGTGTAACGCACCAAGTCTCTGAACCACCACACACGACTGAATTAGTGTCAAAAATCCGGATCTTGTTCATGCTTTGTTCTGAGTGCAGTAGATCTCCACGCTGGTTTCAGATGTTTCTGATCCTGGCTTTGACGTCCTCATCTGTGCCACCTGTAGTTGAAACGATGCCGCCTAGGTAGGTAAAAGAAACTACTTCCTTTTGATTTCTCCTGTTGTTGTTGATTAGTGCTTGTTATTGTTGGTTGCGTATCTTCATTACTCGTCTTCTCTACGTTCACCTGGGGTCAGTCCCGTCTTCCTTTGCTTCCCCGCCTCTTCTGCCGACTTGTTAGTTTTTGCCTGTAGATCTTCGAGTTCATGCGACATAAATCATAATCGGTGAAATTCAAATCTAGGGTCTTTTCATCGGTCAAACAGCGTATGCCCCTCTTCTCGCTCCTCACAGTTTGTTGCATGATCCAGTCCAGTCGATCACAATCAGGAAAATCATAGGTGATAGTAGGCGGTAACCTTGCCCTAGTCCTGTCTTCACTTCAAAAGCATCACTGAGCTTTCCATTGTGAATCATACAGCATGTAGCATCATATAGCATATAGCTGTTGAATGAGGTTGATAGAAGTTTGTGGCACCAAAACCGTGGTGTTGAAGCAGTCTCCAAGTTAATTCTCGGTTAACACTATCGAAGGCCTTTTCAAAGTCGATGAATTTGAGGTAGAGACTGGACTCATTCTATAATCTGTTCAATGATGATGCGTAGCGCTGCAATTTGATCGGCATACGATTTGTTTTTCCTGAAGCTTGGTAAAAAGAAACCGCCAAAGTAGTGTACAAAGGGAAGATATAAAACGGTTCAGTCAAGCAATTATGTCATCAATCACAAAAGGAAAACCTATAAATCAGATGACCATTGCAAACTTTAAGACTGATAACTGCTATTTTCAGTACACAACTCTTTAGTTTTAAATAATTGATAGTTGAAATTATTAGTTTAGTCGCTGATAACCCTCACGGTATCTACTTGCCATCAAATACCAATAACCCATGAGGAGACTACACTGTTTAAAGCATTTATTCTTCTGAAATTTAAGCTGTTTACCAAATATCTGCAGAATTTAAGGTATGATCATCTTTCGGTTGGCGTCATGCAGATGTTGAACTAGTGTACACAACTAGATTTCGCTTGGCAAACGTTTCTGTTCACCATTGATTCCAATCATGTTTCCTGATGGAACATGCGCTATATACCTCTGATTTTGCATAGTTTTTTGTGTTAAGATTAGTAAAACTCTCATCAGACACTATAAACTCCTGAAAACTTTTTCAACCAATCATTTTCTATCAAAGTTTCGAGGAAAATCACGTGAACCAACATGTGAATATCAGATTGGTTGAATAGACGAAATATCAATATGATGTTGAAATTTAGAAAAGCCTTGAAATAACCAAGGTCATTGTAAATATACATAAACACTTGTAATTTGTATATATTTTCGAAGCTGTAATACACTTTCTGTTATCCTACCACCTTTTCTGTTTGTCGAGTAACTGAGTGACTATCGAAGGGGTGGAATCCGAAGGTTATTGTGGAAGTGTCCACGTACAAATAATTTAGGCTGTATCAAGTAGTCAGTAGAAATGGTGTATGAGTGATGTAAAAACAGGTCACAACATAACATAAATAATTCTGATAAGTTTACGTTGACTGGTAGGGGATGCATTCAACAACACTAATAAATAGTATTAGTGACCAGTCAGTCATTTCATGACGTCTTTCCATTCAAATCTCAGTGGGATAAATTCCATTCTTTTCCACAACGTCTAGGAGAAAGATACATACCAATAGAAATTAATTTGTCTCAGTCAGTATATGAAAGCAAAAAAAGGATGAAGGAAATGGGTGAGATTATTATTAGATAAATTAATATATTAATCAGTTTTCCACCAGGAAGCTACGATGAGGAGAAGTCAGAGGAATACAAATTAGACAATCAGTTGATAAAAGTATGCGCAGAAATAGTATAACCAGAGTTCAGTTAAACTGTACAGTTGAAACGTTCAGAAGTGATCAGGTGTATTGTCATAGGAATGAGAAGGAAAAACGATAAAATTAAATAAAGATTTTATTATTTGTTCATTTAGTTGTAATTTCCCATTGTAATACTGGATAGAATTAATCGACCTCTGGGCTTTTATGCGGATGTGTGAATAGTTATTATGATGATTTATTTGATTGTGGCTAGTAGAAGAATCCAGGACGCGTGTTTTATCCTATTTAGGACTCGTCAGCTAGATATACCAGCACCTCCAGTGCGGAGTGATGCTGTTCCCAATGAGACTCAAACCTCGTACCCGTCGCCCCAAGCATCGCAGTGTTATCTACAAAGCCACTGAGACTCGATAGGCACCTCTTGTACAACGAGTATTAGTTATTACTTTTTGCTGATAAGCCTGTAATTCTCTGTTGTTTTAATGGATCAAATTGTTCGACCTCTGTTGACAGACGCACTCCTATGCAGATGCCTTGATACTGCCTGAATATTTATTGTTATAACTGACTTGGTTGTAGCTATCACTGGAATCCCTAGGTTACTGATTCTGGGAATTATTTACCGCTACACTGACATTACTGTCTTACCTGAACAGAAAGAGGCAGGTGCCTCTAATCAATTGAAGTTTAAGATAGAGAGAAGAAATTCCCACTATTTATACTGGATGATGATCAAAGGTGAAATGAAAATTTGAACCACCACCGAGTTCGAACAAGCGAAAACTGAGTTTCCGGTTCGATGCTCCCTCTACTAATTTAGTTATGAGGTCCTTCAATCGTCATCTAGTATAAATACTAGTCTGCCAAACTATGCCTATCTCAGATAGTCCAATGAGAATTTCCACTATCTGAAAGAATCTTACGAGTAAAGTTCGAAACTTTAAAAAAATTTGCTTGCCTTTGACAAATAAACTTCTTGTTTGGTTATACTACAGATGCTGTATGACACTTGTCAACTTTGATGTTTCTACGATAAATGAAACGTTAAGTTGTGAAATAGTAGTGTATTGTTTAAATACTTTTACGAAAACTGACAGGTCAACACTGAAGTAATAGTCTTTGAAGTTTAAAAATAAGTCAGTTAGGATGTAAACCGGTTTATGTCTTCTTTACATCCAATAGTTTATCATAGGATTGAAATTTTGGCTGGTAGAGAAAAGAGGAGGCAATATAACCAGTAGTAAAACAATAATTAAATTCATCAGCTATTCAACTCCTTTTTTGAAAGCTGTCATATTACTCGAAATAAACAGACGACTAAATATATTATGCAAAATGTCAAGCCTTCTTCATTTCTGAAGGATCTTTCTCAGTTTACTTCTTCTCTACGACATTTTGAGACAGTTTTTTCTATGATGCTTTTAGGGCGCATCACCACTTTAGGAGTTAAATATTTCTGTTTCTATGCGAGATTCTATGGTGAGGAAAAATTATTTTCAGTAAAAAGGTTTCATATCCCGAAGAACAAAACTCGAATCGACCAGTTACAAAGACGGAAACTCAGCTGCATAACTAAACAACTGAAGCCTGTATATCCATCGGAAGCTCTTGAAACAGGTGAAAGATGAGTTTATATCCTGTTGTATTCATCAATTTCAGTGTACACCACTGTTATATATATATATATATATATATATATATATATATATATATATATATATATATATTCACGAATGTACAGCTTGGTAAACGACTTTGTAGGTGACTGGATGTGTTAATATTATGTAACGCTCAATCAAACCTACTTACCTCGATGTTCTCTAGTACCTGCTTAATCAGTACCTTACCTAACGTGTAAGTATCAATACCGAAACACAATATATTTAAAGAGAATAAAAGTGATTATCAGGGAAAAAGTTTATTTAACTTATCTAACTAACCTAGAGACTCAGAGAACGTACGTATAACCAATACAAACAGACAGCTAAATGGCCTCGAAGCCTGCTAAGATGCATACTTGTTCAAACAAAACTTAAAACACCTTTAAGCATCAAAAGACAACCTAGAAGTTTATTTAATCACTTCAATTTAATCTTATTATTTTGACCCTAGTTACATTTTAGTGCCAGGAAAATGAACTACAACTTCATCAAAAAGAAAACTTTTAATTCGTCGTGACCGCCTATGATTAAATGGATGTATTCCGCTGAATTTGAACTGATAGATATGTGAAATTTTCTACTTATGTACTCCACGTTATAAACCATGTCCAGTTAGTTTATATTAGCTAAGTAAAAGCCAACGTTTAAAAATACGGTTCATTACGCAATTACTTTTTAAGAGATAAGGCAGTGTTTCAACACTCGCTTCTTTGCATTGTAATCGACACAATACAATAAACAGAAATTTATTTTGTTATCTATATGAAGACGATCGACAGAAAAATCTCGACATCGGCTTCATGGTTGTTTTCACTCCATTGGCAAGGAGTATCTGTAATGTGTAGGGGAACTGATATCATCTGGGAATTTCGAACTCGTGTTACCCGGTGCTGTAGTGAGAAACATTACCAGTGAGCTATTCAGGTGCCATTGACTTACTGTAGGTTGCAGTTCAAAATAATCAACAGAACTCAGGTCTAGACGGATTGAAACTGATTTCAAGTTGGTATTCATCATGAATTGACATCTGTTGGAGGAACATTGGAAACCTGGGAGCACTGGACAACTGTTTCGTCCAACTTGTATGGGACTCCTCAGCAATGCGCATCCATAACCTCGTCAAGCTAGAGATCGAACCCGAACCTTCAGGTATAATGGCCAGTACGTTACTATTGAACCACTGGGTTGGAATCCAATGGCCCACATTTCATACTCCTGTCAGTCCACGATGTAGCGCAACCATCACCCAGTGTCCTCATGGAGCACTCGACCTTACGTTCGCCAGACTAGCCTCATCAACCGCGACTTCCCACTGGAACTTCAGCAATCACCCCTGGAAGCTAGTCACCAATAAGAACTAGATTGATTGGATCTTAGGGTTTGTGGGCATTTCAAATTAGTATTTATCATAGGCTGAAACCAGTTGGAGGAACATTGAAACCCTGGAAGCTCTGAGCAGCTGCTGCATCCTAGTATGGAAATATGGACCTTTGGATTCCGACTCAGTGGCTCAATGATAACGTGCTGGATGCGGAACCTGAAAGTCCTGGGTTCGATCCCTGGCGGGATCACGGGTAAATATTCATGAGGGATCTCGTACTAGGACGGAACAGCTGTCCAGTGCTCCCAGGTTTCCCCAACTGATTTCATTCCATAAATACCAACCTGAAATCAATCAATAAGTCCCCACAAATTAAAGTTGGTCAAGCCCCATGAACGAATCGATGTAAAAGTTCGTTATCTACATAAAAGCTTAATTTTTCAGTGAAAGATAAATATTATCTAATAAGCAGTAGAGATACACCATCGAATAAGGTGGCTTTTCAAATGCGGAGCGCAAGGACTTTGAATAAACATATATGAATGACTTTATCAGTAATAACCGTTTGGTACTATTTTATCAATCGACCTTTTTATATGTCACACGAATCTTGGATGAGAAAAATTTACAACTGTTACGTACATTCACTCCTACTTGATTTAAACTTACAACTAAACTTTCTAAATATAACGCATCAACCCCTGCTACCCATACCATTTTCGAGTTTATAAAAGCTTACTTAGGTTCCGTAATAATTATAGACTTAATGTCGATGTTCCAATAAGGCTGGGGTTGGAAGGTGAGTATCTGAAGGTTAATTGAGTCTTTATTAAAAACGTCCTGCTTATAGTTTCAATAACTTACTCCAACAGTACAGCACTGAAATGTTTTGGTCAGTGATAGTCTTGCTGATTATTACCTTATCCAGTTCAGTCGCATAGGGGTAAATTTGAACAGTTAACACCTTTCGTTGACATTATCCCCGTCTCATAGCTTACACATAGGCTACTTCACTCCTCAGAATCAACCAGAACAAGAAATTGCTGAGATCTACTGGTTATTCCAAACTTCCAAAGTTTATTGAGTCTTTTTATGGATTATAACCCTTTTGAGAAAAGAATAACAACCATACTCCAATTACGGTTTATTCAGATGTTTCTTGAATATATACTTGACACTGTTCTTCTCGAAGATGAGCTTGAGAATGTCTATGCTCAATTTGAAGGATAATTGGACCACATATTTCAGGAAGTAAGCCAGTTCTCTATAGATCCAATCTAAGGTTAACTGATATCAATTTTGTTGACATTTATCCAACATCAGGTTGAACCTATTGCTACTAGATCAAGCAAGTTATGAGTTTGCTGACTATTAAGAATCTGTGGTTTTCAGAGGATAGCTCTAAGAAGTGGTTATTACTGTTGGCTTAGGAATAAATATGTCATCTAAATAAATTTCTAGTATAATTGTTTTTATCATACCGTCGTTGATTGGACCGAATTGGTCGGTCTCTATTGGCATATGGGCTCTTGTGCGGATGCCTCGATATTGCCTGCGTTCTAATTATATTAATGATGGATCGTGGCTAGCAGTGGAATCCAGGATGCTCATTTCAATTCGGTCCAAGCAACGACGGTATCATATAAAAACAACTATACTAAAACTATACCCGTCGCACAAGAAGTGACTATCGTGGCTCGATGGTGTAGTGGATAAGGTTCTGGCGTTTGAAGCAATCGCTCCTGAGTCCTGGTGGGAACAACATCACTCACTGGGAAGCAGGTACATCCAGCTGACCAGTGAGTTGTAAATAGGACGAAATGCATATCCTGGATTCCACTACTAGCCAAGAACCATCATTAATAAATGAGTTTCTTCCTAACATAGACTCTACATGTGAACCTAAGGAAAGCACTGGAAATAAACCTATATGTTTAGCTTCTTATGAAGGTTAAACAGCTCCCGCTGGTTTCGGTTGTGAACTGTTTCACCAGAAGACAAAGATGACCATCTTTTCACATCCATTCAAAGGTCAACCTAGATAAAAATTACTTACAGTTGTGATTAGCTAATGAATGAAAATCATACGTAAATAGCTACATGAAATAATACAATCGCTTAATGCTATTACGACTTCTCATTCCTGTCGTATTGCTTGTCACTGGAACTCTTAACCAAGATGTCCAGAAAACTGTATGCTGATATAGTTAATTTATTAGAACTCTTGAATTATTCTTGGTAAACATCGCAAAATCTGTACGTAACTGATATCAACTAACGAAATACAACTACATAGACCCAGTGGATATCACAGGTCAGTGTTTAAGAGTTGCTAGAAACTCTAACATCATTGAAAACGTGTCTCTCTGGAAATTCAAGTTACTAGCTGCGTCTATGGTTTGTATTTATTAACAAAACAGTTAGTATTTTAAACATTTAATAGCTATACTGAAAATTCACTCTCAAAAATCTTCTTTACAGTAACTAGGATTGTAGATAATTAGAGTCACTCTAAGGCAGCCCCAGTAACTACTGGAAAAAAAATTAATCTTTTTTTAATCTTGTAGAAGAAGCTAATTTTTTTGAGTAGACATCTACACCTAAATGGATATATCAGATTAGTCTAGTTAACAATCTTCCGATTCCTGTTGACTTTTTCCGTTTATTTTGTGCGGTGACCATAAAAAATAAATGCCGGTGATCTGTTGTGAAACAAAAGAAATGGAACCAGGAAATTACTGAAGGCTTCGAAATTAGGATGATTTACTAAATATACTACAATACGTAACGTGAAGTCTTGACAATCCCGAATCTGCAAAAATATACGCAGGGTGTTGTAAAGGCATATACACGTAGAAAGATTGATGTACACTAGGCTATCTATCAAAGCATTCGGTCGATAACTACTATCTTGATGTGGTTGTCGCCCCTCTACAAAATACACTAGCTGAAACGCTTGTTCTCTCCAGGCTGTACCCTGCCGGGTAGGTTTTTCGCATAGAGGTAAGGAGAAAAGCAGTTACTGGTATATTGTGAATAGCTACCTCATGATGATAAGATTCAACTGAGTTGTACTGCTGGCTGAACGGAGAGTAACAGCTGTAAGGTAATTCCAGTGGATGACCACCAGTACCAAATTGATGGTGCCATATCAGTTGGAAGGAGGGGAATTAGGAAAGGCTGGTTCAAAAACAGTATATCTCTCTGCCTTTCGGTTTCCCAGTGCAAGGAGTATAGGCTCTCTTTATTCGGTGTTAGAACAGCCAAGCCTCAAAACACCGTATTACGGGCATGAAGAAAACGTCCCATGACTTCTGCGGCCAAGTAAATCGTTTTTCTATCAGCTTAGGTCAGCTCTAGTAACAGCGTGTAGACAATTACTTACCTACACCCTAAGGTAATAAACGTCGATGAATTTCCTCAATCTCATTCAAACTGATTGATGCGAGAAGACTGATTCCAGCTGCCTCTGACAACAATGAGAAGCGAACAAAGCTCGAGTGTAGACTGACCAAGATTCTCCGCAGTGATCATAAGCACTGGTGGATGGCGAAAGCGACAGAGAAGGCATCAGCATCAGGTAATACCCTGCAATTACTTTACAATATTAAAGATACCGGAGAGACGAAGGTTAGAATGATAATCACCGAGAAGGATTAGGCCATGATAACTTATCAGGACCGACAGCTAGAACGAAAGTTAGACTGGACAGTTGGAAGGACAGTTCAACTGGCCTACAGTCACACTTCAGTTGCCCATCATCAAGTCCGAACGTGAAAACGACGTAGATATCGTTCCTACAACTGTTCTCATAATTAAGGCTACTTCTAACCTGAGATGATGCAAAGCAGCAGAACCTGACGGTTTGCCACCAGAAGTTTCTAAGAGCTGAAGTAGCAAATTATTGAGTAGGGAAATAGAAGTACTAGGTAGTCAAGAGAGAGGTTTTCCTGTGATAACCTTAGGGGGATCAGTTTGACTAACTTACTTTGCGCCTGTGACACTGTGGTCCATTGTTATCTGACGCCTGGTTGGAGCTCGATATTAGTGATCCAGGAGGAAAGCAGACGAGATATCCGACTAGCTGTTAAAGGACGGGTTTACTGCACTCCTTTGCTATACGGCTGTAAGACATGGCCGTTAAAAGTGAAGGATAAGAAAAGACTACAGGTTGTTGACCACAGGCGTCTTCATAGCACCGGTTACATTTGGAGGAATCGCCATGTTAGCAATGTCGAGGTCTGACGAAGGGTACCAGGGAAGGGAGAAAGTTGGTCGATGAGATTGTGAAGCTTCACGAAACTGAGGTGGCTTCGACATGTTCTGCACATGCTAAGGCACCACCCACCTCGATGTGCAGTGCTAGAAGTTGGATACAGTTGTAAGAGGGTTGAGGATGACCAGGTTAAGATATGGCACCAATACATGGTGTTTGACTGTTGGTCTGAGTTTTGTAGAGAGGTGTAGGTTACCTAACTTATATCTCGATATGATAGGAATCGGTGATTGATAATTGATGAAGTGCCTAAATTTCAGTTACACTGATGCGGATGTATTCACTCTTTGACGTCTTCTTTCTCATGCCATACAGCTATGTCCACTTGTTCTACTCATGTTACTGGGAAGTATGACATCATGAACCAAGTCACTTCTATGAAACGATTTGTACTGATTGATTTTATACATCTGTATTCGTTATGAAGCATAGAAAAGTCTTGGTTGTATTGTGTTCTCTCACTTCAGTATGAAGTTAGTGCTGATGATGTCGTCCAGAAAGACGATTAAACAACCCAGCTCAGAAAATACAATAGAACCAAGACCATCCACCTGAGCTGTAAATATTCTCTACTATTTCAATATTATACGAGCGTAGCACGCTTCATGTTGTTCGAAGATGGGAGGAGTTCTCCGAAAAGGTAAGCTTCCACAAAAGAATAACTATTCTTTCTCCATGAGCGACTATATAGGAAAGTATTTATCAATATGAAATACATAGTAGTATGTGAAATAAACTTATTGCACGAACTTTGCAAGTATACGGTTCTTCTGTACATGGATTAAATAGATGAAAGCAAGTTTTTATCAACCTCTAAATAGCGTACATAGATAACTGTGTTTCACTGTTCCAATACTTCATCAATCCTATGAACATAAATTTACAGTTATATTGATCTAAATTAATTAGAGAGTGGCATATGAAATTTAACCTAACACTATTCAAACTTCTCTAATCTAAAAACAAATTAATTATGCAGACAAATAAACACATTTATTTCTCTGTTCAAAAATTAAACAGAAGACGATAAGAAAGGAGAAAAAAAGAAAAGAATAATCGATGGTGCCAATATCTTACAACTTTTTTTTTCTTCATATTATTTATGATTACTTTCATCCTTTTTTTATTTGTATCAACTGGCAGTCATGATGATATATATATATGTGATTACATATAGAGTGTTTTATATAGAGGGCAACACAATAAAAATTATATAGTATGTACGGTGTATGAGTGTATATTGCATTTTTTTTTATAGAAAAAAACACCAGTTAGGCTAAATTAAGTAGTGAAGAGAATTCACACAAAAAAACTATTGAAACAACATAAGAAAAATATGTAAGTACATGAAACAAACGCATATGTATATACTTTCTTTCTCACACTAAAGAATACATACATACATACACACACACACATACACATGGACAAAGGAGAGATCAAGATATACTCATTTCAACACAATAATCTTACAAAATTATCCTCATTACAAAAAAAAGAAAGTTGAATTAAGCACAAATAATTGCCTAAATTACAATATTACTTATAATGTATGACTAGTTCTTAGATAACTCATCAACCGTTCAATACCAAAAATCATGATAAAACCTTCAAGACACAAAATCATGATAATATTTAAGGCTTTCCACTTTAATGTTTATAACATAACAGTGACAGTATATAGCTTTACTACTACCTTCTACACATGCATTATATTAGTAGGAGACTTGTCTACTACATATATATATGAGCATGGAATAAGCAATTTCTTTTCCTTCTTCATTTTGAGAAGCGATGAAAGACGAACCAATTATAGAATGGATAAAAACAAAAAATGCTGTGTAAATACGTGAAAGAGATTAACTTTCCCGCTTTTTTTTGGTATAACGTAAAATTTGCATTCGGCGCTGCTTATATATATATATATATATATATATATATATATATATATATAAAGAAATAGGAATGGTAAACAGATCCAACCACACATAAAAGAATCATTCAATAATTCGAACAATAAGATTATAAATAAATAAGCACAAAGATAACAAATTATAAAAGCTGATATGATGATCAATGTCCAATAATTTCTTAATTAACATGATAACAAACACCTTTTAGACAACAAGAAAGAAAAAAAAGGAGAAGAAGAAGAATGAAAGCGAAAATGAGGATAGTAACACCATGCCTATCAATTTATGAATAGAATATCTTAAGTAGTTCAATTATAATAATTTATATTGTCTAAGTAAATCCTACCGACCTGTCTGTCTGTCTATCTATCTATCCAACAGTGATAATGACTATGGAAAAGATTGAAGAGACATTGGAAATATAATTCAATGCTTAGTAATGTTTACAGTATTACTCACTTATTATTATTATTATTTATGAACATTAATATGATGATGATTGTCATTTTTTATAAGACGAATGAGTATACAATTTTCATTTTGTTGAATAGATGTTTTTACAATTGTGAATAAGTAGATGAGCATTTTTTTTTCTTCAAAAAAAAAATTTATTTATTTGTACATTATTGGATGTGATGAATATTATATAAGGAATATGACTGATTTATCATAGAAACCTGAGTCAAACTACTTACTTTACAACATACTTAATCATTTCATTTTTATTGAAATCTAAACTGAATAATATTTATTTATTTATTTTCTTTCCAATATGCATCAAACAGTAGAAAGAGATGAAATATAACAGTTATATCTAAGTACTAGCATCTTGAACCTCCCTGGATTCTGATTCTTTATTAAAAATCTCTTTAGATTGTTGAGGTATATCAATCTTGTTAGTATTACTATTATTATTATTGTCTGAAGTTAATTGTAAATTATTTGAACTACCAGATGGAGCAATTATACCTGATCTAATTTGTGAATCTGTTAATTTACTTCCTCCTTCTGATGTAGAAGCATTATGATCTTGGTCTACAATATCACCACCACCACCGCCACCGCCACCACTACTACTATGACCAGTGAAACCAGTAACTATTACACCATCTGATAATTCTTTGCAACTTTGTTGTTCGACTAATGAAATATTTGAAACAGGTGGTATAGATGACTCAGATCCTCCAGGTAATCGAGATGGTGAAAGGAATTTGTACATATCATCTCGCATTGTCATTTCTAAAGAACAAGAAGAAGAAAGAAAGAAAGAAAAAAAAAGAGGTAGGAATATTTTCGTAACAAAACATCTTTATGGCTTCAATTCACACCATAGCTAATAAAAATCATTTGAACAGAAGAAGTTGTTTATACAGTCTTGTTTTATTTCACTCTGATTATTTATACAATGAAGCATTCAAAGAATAAACAAAGATGACGCTTCTCTCTCTATATCAATTTTCAAATGTTCTTTCTTCACCTTTGTCCACTTATCGAAGTAGTGTCAACGACTGACTATCTGAGATAACTACTTATCTTTCTTACTTATTATCTTCCTAATTACATAACTTGTCAATTATGTAAAAAGCTGCTGTAACTTTCACAACTCCATAATGTATAATTAATTAATCTACTTCCGATTGAATTTTGAGGGAGTTGTAGGGAGTTGGAAATATTTCAACTTGTTATTCATTGTAGACTGACATCAGTTGGAGGAACAAACGAGCTAACACAACTTGAAAATATGGACCATTGGATTCTGACTAAGTGACTTAATGGTAACGTGTTGGCCACAGAACCTGAACGTCGCGGGTTCGACCCCTGGCGAGATCTTTGGTGCGCACTGCTGAGGAGTTGCATACTACGAAGAAACAGCTGTCCAGTGCTCTTAGGTTTCTTTTGTTCCTCCAAATGATGTCAGTCTACGATGAATAACAACTTTTAATCTACTTTCTTAAATCTTATTTCATTTCTCATGATCAATCATTACTCGTTTTAAGGTCATTTTCGAAAATAGTATTATGATTATTTTGTCTAATATGCTTAAATTTTTGTTGATATTTTATGTATTTAACCGTACTCATTATACACAACACGATGAATATCACCGAATACCTAGTGGTTGCTAGTTGAAATCCCACCGCAGTTCAAATTCTCATTTCATTTTCAATTATTACTCAATATAAAATACTGCAAGTTTGCCAAACCACGGCTATCTTACTCAGGATAGTCAAAATGATAATCTTTCTAATTCACTTATATTTGGATTGAGATGAGAAATCCTGACTGGACAGCCAATGTGAGTATGATTAAGAGATAGTAACGTGTCACGATGAATTCACATGGTAGCCTGGCAAAAACCTGTCTTAGTGGTTGAAGTGAAATAAAAATCTGGTTAACAATCAGGTCTGGAAGCTCAATTGGTAAGATATCGGACCGGGAACTCACTTGGTCGCGGTCCAAATTTTCATTTTACCTTCAATCATCACTTAGTATGAATACTAGTCTGCTAAACCACACCAATCTCAGATAGATGATATACAAGAATAGATCAATAATAAGTCTACATATATATAACGGACAGTAATCTTTCTCTCTCTCTTCCTTTCTCCCTCTTTAATACATACACACCTATTGATATAAAATAATGAAATTAATGAACAAAAGAAAATGAAAACTAAAAGAGCTTAGACTTTTAAACAGAAAACTAACAACACCTTTAAAAGTTGATAACAGAGATTTCAACTTCTAAGGTCAAGGTACTAATGTTGATAAAAGTTTCAAGATTAGGGATAAAACGAGTGCATATTTGAATGTATTCGCAATGACGATCAGATAACTGATTGACTGACTGACTAACAAAATCAACGTAGAACCTTGCACATAGATGCATCACCTCCAGTTGCCACACTTTACCACAGAAGTACACAAATAACAGGTGAATAGAAAAACGGGGGAATCAAAGTAGATAAAATTATGTCAGAGAATAAACAACCTGAACATAAAGGTAATTGTAAATATTCAGGCTTTAAAAGATATCAAGGAGTGAATACATTTGCACCATTGTGACCAATTTTCAGTCATGTATCAAGCAGAATCATCAATCACTGATTCCTTTCATCTCGATGACCCCAACCAAGTAGTCTCCGTCTCTTCACACGATTCACGGCAACACAGTAGCAAACTTAATCGACTAGTGTGTATTTGACGATGAGATAGTAAAGTATGTGGCTGTTTTAACGTATTCCTTGAAGATTATCGATCATATTTACAATGGAATCAATGAGTTAAGGGACACAAGATACTCTAGTGCCTGCCTTTCTGATGGATATCAATAAGTAAAAGACCAAAGTCCAGTACTGCTTACCAATCAACTCCAAATATTCAGAAATCCTAAGATATTCAGCTATCGAACCAATAAAACTAATATTCATAAATTATATTGTGAAAACAAATTTTAAAGTTAAGGATATGGTTTTACACATTAGTGTATTATATTTACTCGCCTAGCATACTCTCTCCTTGTAATTTGATTGAATACTAAACCACAATGAGATGGAGAACAAGAAATCAATATAATCTCAGTCCTCGTAGTAGCCTGTCATTCAGAACATTGGGTGAAGATTTAACTAGACTCAAAAATATGTAAAATCTTGCATTTTTACATTCCCATCAATATATTTATGCCTGAATATGTATCTAATGTTTGCCTTTACCATCATCTGAGGGAACTTGACCGCTGATAGAGGAGTTGTGAGAGCGGTTGATACTTCCCGGTTCCCCATACCGTGGAATGCTACGTCTTCTTGAAGTACTTGAAAAAGAAGGGTTAGTACATGATCGCAGAGTCCAGGGGATATCTGCTAAAGGTTGATCATGCACTGCCTTTTTGATGCCACGAAAATTGGTCTGTGGTTTTGGTTCATCACTGACCCCTGATGACCGATCTAAGCCATTAATAATGCATCATTTTATTGTTTAAGAACATGTTAAGAGTAACGGTAACCGCTTTTTGTTTAATCACTATCCAACAGACCTTTCTGGTATGGTAGGACATCGAGGGAACAATCGTTCCAACAGCATAGCTCATTGCGTCATCGTGATACACAAGCCCGACCACCAAGTCAAGGTAGCGGCTATCGGTCAGACACGGGGACCATATACATTTTCCACTCACCACTTATATGGCTTAGGTATCTTACGTTTCATTAATTAGTCAAGAAACTAGCTCATATAGTAAAAGGAATTAGAACAAAAATATTGAGGGTTAAAAGGTGAGTTTGGAAGTGATTTCAGTAATAACGGAATAGCATTTTGTTCACGAAGAAATAAATTGAAGAAATTGTGAAGCCAATAGTAATAGGAAAAGGAGGTAAAGAAGATAGGTATTGAGTAGGTTGAGTAGAGTATTGAGTAGTAGATAATTACTATGGTCTTGCATCCCTTTGGAAGTTTGCTGATTGGTAGATAATGTGTAAGCCATCATATGTACCTAAAAGACAACAGAACCCTAACGACATTCACTTGACATTAGCTACGTGCACACTCTGGAAGTGTCTGCATCTAAATGGCTACACCATCCAGAATAACAGAAAGCCATAAAGTAAGGCATGGTTGGTAGTTTGTGTTGAGCTTCTGTAATCTCTCCTTTCTCAAGGGGAGCATATCATTGCAATCAATGGAGAAGAGAGGTTCTGTGTTGGTATCATGTTCCTGACTAGTTAACTATCCCACGGAAGAAAAGGGAACACATGCAGCTACCATTGTGTATATTCGTGCAGTAGGCAATGAATCAAACCTATTGTGTGAGAGTTAGTAATACTACCTAAACCTCAGGAGGTGAAGGAGGCCTCGAACCCATGACACAATGGTTGGTAGTCATCTCTTTAAACCACTGAGCCACAGCTCCAGTTAACTGTCTGACTTCGAATTATTTACAACATGGTAGCAATAACTTTTGCTTTTACCGCTCTCTTCAGCTAATATTTTTTTTTGAAATGATGTTCACGACATGTTCTTTATAAGCAGAAGTACAGAAGTGAATCTAATGGTTCTTTCATTAAACTATAGAGCAATAATGGAGAAATTGATCTCATTTGACAGGGTCGAATGAACAGTCTCTGTTAAATATGTTGTCAATACCTTTTCTATCATATGCGGAAAAGAAATCATAAGTGGGGTAAGAACAATCATTAGGTGTTACATCACTTGAAACTGTACAATGAAATATGAAGAATACAATCTCAAATAACTAGAAATATCATTTTGACCATCTGAGATAGGTGTAGTTTAGCAGATTAGTATTGATATTGCGTGATGACCTTGTAGCTCAGTTAGTACAGCGTCGGATCAAATACCAACTGGTCGCTGGTTCGAATCTGGACGCGGTCCAAAGTTTCATTTCACTTTCAATCATCACCCAGTAATCAATAACTAGAAATACTTGATTAGATTTCATTTGACAGTTACTTTACAATGCTTGAATTGATTATTTCATGGGGTTAACAATACTGTTCTTCTGAGTAATGTGTAGTATTTATATGTTTATAAAAATGAAAAACAATGGACTAAACTTAAAAGAAGTCTATCTGAAAGTCTTTTTTCGGTCCAAACAACCAGTTAGAAGTTATCGATGCAAGACTTTATGTTTTTACATTGTATATATTGATTATTTCAGAAAACTGAGAATAAAATAAGTGTAAACAAACTTGGTAATTTGCGTCAGGCCCTCGAGTGGAATCCCCATGGGAAGCAACGAGTTGGACGTCCGAGGGTGACATGGAGGAGATCGTGAGAGGAAGAAATGCGAGCTTCTGGGCTGTCGTGGAACCAGGTTCAAAAGATCTCAGAGAACAGAGGTCACTGGAGACGTGCTACTGAAGCCCTATGTTCTATTAGGAACCCAAGGGACTAATAATAATAATAATAATAATAAACAAAGTAAAATATCTTACGTTATTTAAAACACTTACCATAGGGTGTTAAATTAAACAATGGAGGTAAAGGTCTATCATTAGGTAGTGTAGTTTCTTCTTGTCTTAACTCATTGAAAAAACAATGTAAACAAGCATCTAATGGTTCTAAACGCTTTGAAGGTGTATAATCCAGTAATTGTGATACTAATTGAATTGCTTCTGATGGAACACGAGGACGAAAAACCTGAAAAAAAAAATAGTTTACAGAAAGTAAAATGAAAGCACCAACACTTTAATGTGTAATAAAATACTCTGGGGGAAAAAAAACCAAAGTAGTGGTTAATTGAATTTTTTTTTTTAGCAAAAAAGTGTTAACGTTAAATTAATGGAATAAGTAATGACACAGATTTGATGCTCAAATATAATAATATAATATAATAATAATATTGCTGATAAACTTGAGAAATTTATCTATCCTATTTATCCCAAAACTGTATGCTCAACCACACCATTTTCTATACAGTGAATATAAAAACATATAAAAGTTGTTTTATAGGTTAGTTATAATGTAAATACAAGTAAAACTGTTCATTACTAAGAGATGATGTAGTGGATAACCAGAAGACAGTAATGTTATGAGCACAGTTAATATTGTTGCCAGTTATACAGTCAGTTACACAATATTCATAAGAATCCTTTAAATATTGTTGAAAGTAATAAAAATTTTTAGTTTGCATTAAAATAACCTAAATCGAGTAAATAGTGATAACTAGTAACACATTTCTAGAAGGTGGTTTGTTTAAGTCTTGAGCTACCAAAAAATTTTCCATCAGTTATATTTCATCAAATTCTTCACTTCCACTTTCTTTTAATCTTTCAAATGTATTCTAACTACATCATATACTCTTCCACCTTTTTGAAATGTTTTCAAACTTTCCTTTTTCAAGCTAAGAATTAAAACAAAGGAAAACGCATTCCATCGGTTGGAAATGGATTTTTAAATGCTTAAAAATACACCACTTTCCTATTCCTAGGAATACACCTATATGGGATTATGAATTTCTCTATGCTGACTGACTGATCTACCACAATCAAAATTACACTCGATTTTGTGTTCATTTCCCAATCGACAATAGATGACAACACATATGTAACACACACTAGCTGCCCGTTTCACAATTATCCCATCATTACTGTTATTATTAACATCATACAGACGTGATAAGTATTTCTTGTACGGGAAGCGAATTAGTTGGAATATTCCATGCTGAAAATTCCACACTGTATCATGCATGCTGTTTGAAATAAAGCGATTATTATTATTCAGTAAAGATGTAGGCGCGTTCTGGATCCCACTTCTGGTCACCAAATAGACTAAAATATAATGAACACTCGGGCAGTATCGAAGCGTCAGCATAGGATCCCATTCGTCAAAAGAGATCGAGGGATTCGGTCCAGTATAACAACAGAGAATTAGAAGTATATCAACAAACAGCACAAGAGGTGGTTTTGATGCCTCAGTGACATAGTGGATAACGCATTGGTATTCGAAGAGATGAGTATTGGCTTCGAGTTTCAGTTGGAATTTCACCCATTGGGGTGCAGTCTAAGTACATCGAACTGACGAGTTCCAAATAGAACGAAACGCACGTACTGAATTTGACTGCTAGTCACCAAATATACAGACTACAAAGACCTACTTTAATATTGATTCAGGAGGAATCAGTATTCATATATATGAAAAAAATCGATCAAACAGTCAATGCGTAAGCTCCTTTAGACTGAAGATCCGTCATGGAGTGAGATTTTCAATCATTTGGATATCACAACTACTAACCATCCAACTTCAAAAGACTTGAGTTTTAAGTGGAACAGGAAATAATCGAGAGACTTACACTACATTTTAAAAGACGATGTATAAAAATAAATTTAACAACAGGACTAGATTCGTTGGCGGCCTACTTGAACCTTGGGCTACCAAATGTATGCATTGAACATTTTTCATCAAATTCTTTCCTTTCAATTTGTTTTAGTCGTTTGAATATTTCTATTGAACGTATCATATACTCTGGCACATTTTTAAACTGTTTTCAACTCTCCATCTCTCGAGTCAATAACAAAGCAGAGAAAAAAATGTTACGTTATATGTAAATGGACTTTTCGGTGCGCAAAATTATATCATATTTCTATCCATCAGATGCTTAGCTTGATTCGCAAATTTTTGTATCATTTGAATGAACCACCACCAAAATTACACTTGCATTTCTATTGATTCTTCATTATAAACCGGATACCCATTCAAAACTAGCTGGCTATTTCACATTATTGTCTTGAATACTGTTATTATTGACATCATTCAAATGGAATAACCATTATGTCTGACAGTATTGTTCTACGAGTGAATTTATTGAAAAATTACATGCTCAGAATTCCATATAGTCATACATATTGTTTGGAATAAAACGATTATCATTATTATTAAAAAAGTCTTTTGGTAATGTTTTAGGCTTTCCTCAGTTACGTTTAATGAACATACAGTAATGGCTTGGTTGCATGATTATTGTAAGCACACTGATATATCACGCTATACATGCTGGTAACCAAAAGAAGCTTAGCTTTAAATGCAAATAAGACAATCTATACACACATAATAATGTGAATTCTATTATTATATGAACCATCCACAGTATAAATAAGAATTCTCCCTCTCCCCCCCCCCAAAAAAAATGCATTAAAGTAGAAATAAGTGTATCTTATCTAATAGAACATGATATGAATTGCTGAACAACTATCAGATATCATATCTAAATGGAGGGAAATGTCTGAAACATAACACTGTTTAAGTTAAATATATTGTAGTATACACTGATGTTAACTTTCCTGTTTTATCAAGATAAGAAATCATCTTATGATATTTAACTTATGAATAATAGATGAATATGTCTAGCGACTTTTCATTTTATAGATGTCAACCATATCAGATTAATGATGTATTTTCGCTAGCAATGGAATCCAGGATGCGCATTTCGTCTTATTTGAGAGTCACTGGTCAGGTGGATGTACCTGCCACCCAATGAGTAATGCTGTTCCCACTGTGACCCGGACTCGGGAGCAATCGCTTCAAACGCCAGAGCGTCATCCACTACACCATTGAGCCATGAAAGTCACTTCCGGTGAGACGGGTATATTATTATTATTGTTTGTCCTCTGGGTTCCTAATGGAACATACTCCTTCAGTAGCACGTCTCCATTCCACCCTGTTCTCTGCAAACCCTTGAACATGGCTCCACGACAGCCCACAAGCTCTCATTTCCTCCTCGCACGATCTCCTCTATATCACCCTCGGACGCTCAACTCGTCACTTCCCATCGACGTTCCACTCGAGTAACTGGCTTGGCGCGTGATGTCCCCAATCGGCCTTCTCAGTGTATGCCCAATCCAATCCATCTCCACTTCCTTCCAGTGCATATTTGTTGAGTGATAGCTTCTTGGTTGGTTCGTCACTTGGCCAGAGTTCCTTGTTGCTTATTCTCATTATTCTGGTCATCTGATCTTCAGTCTGGAGTCAGCGTAGGTGGCAGTTGTTGATGAATGTCTGTAGTTTGTTGGAAATGCCTTTCGTAACACGCCAAGTTTCTGAACCATGCAGAAGCACTGACTTGACGTTGGTGTTGAAAATCAGGATGTTGTTCACGCTTTATGCTGAGTGCAGTGCAGTAGATCTCCACACTGGTTTCAGGCGAATGAAGACCTGTCTTGCTTTTCGGATGCTGGCTTTGACGTCCTCATCTGTGCCACCTGTACTTGAAACGATGCTGCTTAGGTAGATAGGTAGGTGAAAGAGACAACTTCCTTTACGTTTTTCCCGTTGATGGTGATTGGGACTTGTTGTTGTTGTTGGGTATCTTCATCACCTCTGTTTTCTCTATGTTCACTTGAAGTCCCGTTTTCACTGGCCTGCCTCTTCTGTCAACTTGTTAGTTTTCGCCTGTAGATCTTCAAGTTTGTGTGACATTAGACACAAGTCATCACTGGCGAAATCCAAATCTTCTAGGTTCTTTACCCCGGTTTAGCGTATCCCCCTCTTCTCACAGCTTCTCACTGTTTGTTGCATGATCCAATCCGCCACAATCAGGAAGATCATCGGTGATAGTAGACAGCCTTGTTTTACTCCTGTCTTCACTCCACTTCAAAGGCGTCATTGAGCTTCCCATTGTGAATTGCTTGGCATGTGGCGTCTTCATAAAGTTGTTGAATGAGATTGATAATGGTTTGTGGTATTCCATAGTGTTGAAGCGGTAGCTTCGAAATTATTTCTCGGTCGACACTGTCGAAGGCCTTTCAAAGTAGATGAAGTTGAGGCAAGGTGGAGTGTTGACTAGTGTATGAATTAGTTGACGGATACTTATGTTGTATTAGCATCTGTAGATGTATCGCGACTCTCTGGATGAGGTTTGATAGATTCTGCAACTCAGTAGTTCGAACAAATAGCAAACACATTTGAGAACCGAAGCCAGTGGTAAGTATGATGCAGTTTTCTGGTTACTTCTACGATTAAAAAGTAAAGTAAAACAGTGGATGCTTATTTTAGATATATCGTTGAAACCGCTTCTCTAATAACCCATTCTGTCCTCGTTTCCATTTTCTGTATCTTCAATAATATTGTTCTACTGTTTTGTATGATATATCTTTTGGTTGACATAATGTATATCAGTTTTGTGTTCCAAGGAATAAATAAAATTAATGTTGAAAACTACTTTCAAAGTGTAATTTATTAACCAACAATCTCATTTTGGTCTATGTTGTAAGTACTTTGGAAAACATCTTATCCATCAACTTTTGACTATTCTATCAACAATCTCCACTTTATTTTTCCCACAGATATATGAAAGTCACACAACTTATCCACAAAAACGTTTTTCGTCTCTATACAATAAATACATTTAGGTTGTGTTTTTTTTAAAAGTGATACAACCAATAACACTAAAACTATACCCGTCGCCTAAGTCTGGCGCGGGATCACGCTCCTATCCACCCCAAGCAAAATATTCAGCCGTGTCATCGTGGAGAGACTAAAGGATGCGCTGGATTCAAAACTACGACCGAAACAGGCTGGCTTCAGGAAGTAAAAATCATGTGCGGACCAAATTGCAACGCTTCACATCATCATAGAACAGAGTGTAGAATGGCAGTCAACACTCCACCTTGCCTCAACTTCATCTACTTTGAAAGGCCTTCGACAGTGTCGACCGAAAAATAATTTCGAAGCTACCGCTTCAACACTATGGAATACCACAAACCATTATCAATCTCATTCAACAACTTTATGAAGACGCCACATGCCAAGCAATTCACAATGGGAAGCTCAATGACGCCTTTGAAGTGGAGTGAAGACAGGAGTAAAACAAGGCTGTCTACTATCACCGATGATCTTCCTGATTGTGGCGGATTGGATCATGCAACAAACAGTGAGAAGCTGTGAGAAGAGGGGGATACGCTAAACCGGGGTAAAGAACCTAGAAGATTTGGATTTCGCCAGTGATGACTTGTGTCTAATGTCACACAAACTTGAAGATCTACAGGCGAAAACTAACAAGTTGACAGAAGAGGCAGGCCAGTGAAAACGGGACTTCAAGTGAACATAGAGAAAACAGAGGTGATGAAGATACCCAACAACAACAACAAGTCCCAATCACCATCAACGGGAAAAACGTAAAGGAAGTTGTCTCTTTCACCTACCTATCTACCTAAGCAGCATCGTTTCAAGTACAGGTGGCACAGATGAGGACGTCAAAGCCAGCATCCGAAAAGCAAGACAGGTCTTCATTCGCCTGAAACCAGTGTGGAGATCTACTGCACTGCACTCAGCATAAAGCGTGAACAACATCCTGATTTTCAACACCAACGTCAAGTCAGTGCTTCTGCATGGTTCAGAAACTTGGCGTGTTACGAAAGGCATTTCCAACAAACTACAGACATTCATCAACAACTGCCACCTACGCTGACTCCAGACTGAAGATCAGATGACCAGAATAATGAGAATAAGCAACAAGGAACTCTGGCCAAGTGACGAACCAACCAAGAAGCTATCACTCAACAAATATGCACTGGAAGGAAGTGGAGATGGATTGGATTGGGCATACACTGAGAAGGCCGATTGGGGACATCACGCGCCAAGCCAGTTACTCGAGTGGAACGTCGATGGGAAGTGACGAGTTGAGCGTCCGAGGGTGATATAGAGGAGATCGTGCGAGGAGGAAATGAGAGCTTGTGGGCTGTCGTGGAGCCATGTTCAAGGGTTTGCAGAGAACAGGGTGGAATGGAGACGTGCTACTGAAGGAGTATGTTCCATTAGGAACCCAGGGGACAAATAATAATAATACCCGCAATAAAAATTACCTTACCTGTTTAATGTATGAATATTTCGAGCACTAAGATTTATCACTGGTTAACAAAAAGAGAAGGGGGGTGAGCTTCTGATCAGATATCCAATAAGCACTTTTTTCTACTGTATTTCGAATTAATATTTATTTAACAAACTATCGACAACAGAAATGATAATTTATAATTCAATTTCAGCATGAGAAGTCTAGATTGAAGATTAGAATTAAATATATTATATAATTTATTAAAAAGCAATGACTTACTTTGGACCATACATGTGGTTTAATCTGTGGGAACTTGAATTCTCGATAGTCAGGGTTCATTTCATGGATTTGTTCACGTGAGGGAGTGCCTAGAACTTTAATAATCTCTACCAGTTGATCTACACCACTTTCTCCAGGAAAAATAGGTTGACCGAGTAAAAGTTCAGCAAGTACACATCCAGCTGACCAGATATCTTTATGTATAAACCAATATATTGCAGTGGAAAAATGGACAAACTTTTTTAGTTCTGAACTACCATCATGAATTAAACATTATTATTATTATTATTATAAAGAAACAATTCCAAAAGATTAAGAGAATATATATATCTCTGCATATGTTGTTTGAAAGATCATTTAGTGATGCTTGTAATTTCTTGCTATAATTAGATTGAACTGACCGGCCTCTGTTGGCATATGGTCTCTAATCCGGATGCCTCGATACTACGTTGTAACCTATTTGGTTGTGGCTAGTAGTGAAATCCAGGACCCTGGTTTCGACTGGTATGGAACTCGTCAGCTGGATGTACCTGCACTGTACACAAGTGAGTGGTGGCGTTCTCACTGAGACTTAAACCACACACCTAACGCTTCAAACGCAAAAACGTTACCCGCTAGATCACTGAGGTATCAAAGCCACCTCTTCTGTTATTTGTTGACACACTTGTATTCGCCGTTGTTATACTAGATAGGACTGATCGACGTCTGTTGCTAGATGGGTTCCTATACGGACCCCTCAATACAGTATGAAAGTTCACGAAACGTACGTCCTGGATTCCACCACGAAGCGAACTGCAGTATAATGAAAAATCAGACAGTGTCGAGGTATTCGCACAAGAGACCACATGCCAACAGAGGTCATTCAATTTGATTCAGTAAAACTGAATGACTGACTGACAAAATCAACGTAGAACCTGGCACACAAGTTCATCACCTCCAGTTGCCATACTTCATAGAGGTACACAAAGAACAGGCGGGTAGAAAAAGAATGATATCAGAGTAGATAAAGTAGTGTGACAGAAAAAAAATTGAAGATAAACGTTAATGTGAATATTCAAGCTTTAGAAGATGTCAAAAGGTTAACACTTCTGTACTATTGTGACTTATTTTCAAGTATGTCACAAAGTGTCCTCAATCAGTGATTCTTTTCGTCTCGGGGCATTCAACCAAGCAGTGTACATCTCATCACACGGCTCAGACCAACGGTCAGAGACTTCGTCGACTAGTGCCACGTGTTTGTCTGGTCACCCTCAACTCTTTTCCATCCCACTCCAACTTCCCCTAGCCATGATACCTCAAGGTAGGCGGCGGTGGTTCGGCATGAGCAGTATGTGTCTAAATCATCAAAGTCGACTAAGAATGACAATCGCGTCAATCGAATTTCCTGTCTTACCCAGTACCCGTCACCTGGTGTCAACAGAGATCATACGATGATTCCACCAAACACGACTAATGCTAAGATGACATTTGTGATCAAAACCCAGTATTCGCATCATGTCTTCTATTTTTAGCGGCCATGCCTAACAACCGTACAACGGGACTGAACGGGCTGTAGAGCAGTATACTCATCCTTTGGTAGATAGTCGGATATCTCGGCCCCACAGGTGACACAAGTTGACAAATGCTAAACGGGCCCCTTGTATCCAAGGTGAGATTTCGTCGACAACCAGGTCGTTTATGTCGATGAAGTACTCGACACATTCCACCACGTCACTCATTATTATTAAACTGAAATGCTTGCAGCAGATTAGTCCAGTAAAACAACAGGAAAATACAAGTATCACTAAACAGTAACTAAGAGACATTGCACAAGAGGTAGCTCTCGTGCCTTAGTGGATAACGCTCATTGGCAACACCATCAGTCACTGGTGTGAGATGCAGATACATCCAGCTAGTGAGTCCAAAACAGGTCGAGACACGCACCCCGGATTCCACAACTAGCTACCATCAAGCAAATCGCAACATAGTTTAAAAGGCGTAAAACTGTTCTAAATGCAACCTTATTATAAATCCTTCCTTGCAGTTAGTAGCGAAATATCCTTCTCTAAACATCAAATTCATCTGAGGCAAAGAAGTTATATCTAAACTATACATTAATCAGTGAACTGTCTATCAAACACAAAGTATATAAATGTAAGACTATTTGAGATCCAAGTTATTGGCTGTGGAACATGGTCATTAAACGGGAAGAGTATGGTATCTAACCACCATTGCCTTCATATAATCCTTCTCATATGACGGAGTCAGTGTGGGAGAGTACACCAGTTACATTAGCACTAATTCGATGAAATAAATCAATTGATGAGGTAACATATTTTTCCTCAAGTGATATATATCGCACTACTATCCTCAATGCATTACGTTAGCTAAAGAATTACTGGAAAAGCCTCAGCATGGTTAAGTCTATAACTTGTTTTAAGATATGTAGAGAAGTACATGCTCCTCGGTTGAAGCCCCACAGGATAACCAAATTGATGGTTACAGACTGTAAATAATATGACAGAGAATAAATCACACTTGAATACTTTATCTTAACCTGATTCTTGAAAATCCTATTATTACACTTTACTACCTTTATCACCTTGACATATATAGCTTTAAAGCTACTGTGAATATTATTATTCGGTTTCATTTCCATCACTTTTGCTGATTTCCACAGCACTACCACCTCAGCAATGCTTATACAAGTCATAATATAGTTGATTGATTTAAAACCTTGCCGTCTCATCCTATAATTTCCATGTCTATCTGTGTATATATTTCAAACGTCTATAAATGTACTCATCATTCATATACATAAAGTGACTTGCATTTGACGAATGAAAACACAACTCATTCAAAAAACAACAACAATTCAAAGAATGAGTACAACTTTATAGTTGTGTGAGAGTCACTAAAAATATGAATAGGAACAAAAATACTAATAAACGCAAATGTTCAAAGTATAATAAACAACTTTATTGAAGGTATTTCTAGTAATTGGCTGGTAATAATCGAAGAATAATTGATTAGACATATAGGAGTAAAACTTGGGCACTGTGCTTAGATTGTAACTTCATTTTAGTCTATTTATTAGAAATGTCATACAATGAAGGGACAGTATCATTTACTGGATAGCGATGTTTCGGACACAATTTATTATCCACATTTATATCAGATAGGTAACTTCACAACTCTGAGACATGATTTATATGGTTCTAAGCCTCTCTCGTTCTTTGTGATGACAAAGGTAGCAGAATTTCCCACAAATCTGGAACAGGTGCAAAATCATTTCAATTCCATGCATTCGGCGCGTATACTATTATGAATAAGGTTGAGAGATCCACAGGATATCTGATATGCCAAATGAAGCCGTTTCTAGGGGAATGAATATGGTTTAATTTAATGCCCAAAAACTAATAATCTCAGTAGAATGTATAGTATCATTAAAATTCATAAGCCAGATAATCCTATCAGGTCAATAGTAGGTTTTAGAAACACTCCAACTTCCGAGTTGTCTAAATATTTAGCAATGCTGCTAGGCCAAATAGGGAATCACTCATAAACCCTATTTACTAACTCTTATGACTTAAAGTACAGATTAGATTATATACGAGTCGATAACAGTGAAAAATTGGTTAGTTATATGAATTCACTGTTTAGCATGGCTCTTCTGGAGGCAGTTAGAAATGGGCTTATAGATGACAGTGGGTTTATGCATCGAAATAAGGTGCTAACCAATAAAAATATACTGGGATTACGACAATCTATAACGTTTACAGCTTTTAGGTTTCAAATAAAATACACAGACAAACTGAAGGGGTTATCATGGATCAATAATATCCCTTGTCTTCGTAGACACATCTATGGATAGTGAGGAACGGATGGTCCTTCAAACATTTAATCCTACTCCAAAGATATAGTTTCTATATATATAGAGGATACGTTAACACTACTGAAATCGGAACATATCAATAGGTTTGTGGAACATATAAATTCAGTGGAGAATTCAATCCAATTTACCTATGACTTAGAAAGTGATGAAGGTGAGCTACCACTGTCGGATTGAAAGATTAAACGAAAATAAGATGGTGTCTATAGTGTCTATAGGAAACCTTTCCACTCAAATGGCTACTTAGACTTCAAATCCTCTTACCCCATCTCAGTTGAAGTAGACTTAGTCAACTGCCTAAGTAATAAAGCAAACAATCTTACTAGTAGGTCAGAAAATCTACGACAAGAAATTAGACACATTAGGAATACTTTGTGTCTTAATAATTACCCACTAAAATTTATCAATTAATTCATAAATCGAAAGAAAAATATGAGCAGTAGTAGTAGTTGTAACAGGCGTTATTAATAATAGTAATAATGGTGACAGGGTTGAGAAAGAATTTAAATCTTCTACCGTGTTACCACACAAGAAAGGTACCTCTGAAGCATTACGAAGAATTCTCAATAAGGCTTAGATTAAAGTGGCATTTAAACCAACAAACTGACTTAGAAACAAGCTTTGTAAGTTAAAAGATCCTATCGATTCAATAAAGCAGAATAATTTGGTGTACTAAACTTACTGCAATGATTCCGAGGTCATATATATAGGTCGAAATAGTCAACTAGGGTCAATTAGAATATAACAGAGCACAAAAACTTAACTAAATCAACATTAGAAAATATCTCGGTCATAGCTCTGCACGCAATTACACATAATCACACAATGGGGTGAGATAGAGCGACAGTGTTAAAAACTGACGTAGTTGGGTGGATGGAGAGATTGATAACCGAATCTTTGTTTATCGAATCAACACCAAATACATGTAACAGAAATGATTCTGCACCTGTTCCAGATTTGTGGGAAATTCTGCTACCTTTGTCATCACAAAGAACGAGAGAGGCTTAGAACCATATAAATCATGTCTCAGAGTTGTGAAGTTACCTACCTGATATAAATGTGGATAATAAATTGTGTCCGAAACATCGCTATTCAGTAAATGATACTGTCCCTTCATTGTATGACATTTCTAATCAACAGACTAAAGTGGAATTGAACAGACAAATTTACACCTGAACAAACTGATGATTAAGTGGATGAAGGAAATCGGCAGGAGACCCTGCGGCATCTAGGTTTTATGCTTTTTGGTATTCATCAGCAAGGCGTATCTGCAACCTCGACAGTAACGATGTCCTGCCTGAGACTCCAACCAGCGTCGGAGACGTTATCACTGACCTATTTCGGTGGGGCGGTGGGGAAGCGTTGACCTCCATCTGGGCTGCATTATGTACACTGACTGGTTACCGAAGGATAACCAAGTTCATGTTGTCTAGTCTTATATGCTGATCGAATTCCATCGATCATTTTGAAGTGTGATTATCTTTTCCTATCGACAACCAAAAGCTTACCTATCTGACAAGTGTAGTCCACGGCACCAAATATTAGCTCAGGAGCTCGATAATAACGAGAACATATGTAGGAAACATTGGGTTCACCACGAACTAGAACCTTTGCACTGTGGAAAGTTTTTTTTTGAGAAAAAAAATAGAATAAAACTTAATTCAGTGGGTGAAGTAAGAAGAAAATGATGAGTAAATAAAAAAGAGTCCAATCATAATATATGCATTGCACAAATTGTAAAAAGAAAATGTCTGTTATAACAACACATATCTGATGCAAAAAGGCTAGTAGATGAATAAACATCAACTCAGTCAAATAATTAAGTACACGGATATTGTATTAACATAAGCATGACGGATTGAAAATGAAGACAAAGTCAACTATTTTACTTATTACATTACAACGACAATCTACAACTGAATAAAAACTTAATAACAAGACTTGACAAAGATATTGACTACATTTGTCGGAGGTTTTTTTTTCATAAAAGCTCAGTAAAAACGAAAGTCAATTCCCAACTTTCTAGACACAAAGTATAAAATCAGTGTCAGATATCACACTTTGCATAACAACAATGACTATAAATAGCAAATCTGCTCTAATTTACAGGGTAAATAATTCGCCTTTCTTGAGAACTCAGCTTTTTGTATTTAAGGATAGTGTAACCTTTCATTTCAATGATAAGAAAATATTCTCAAAAATCTTGAGGTGAATAGGGATTTTAATTTTGAGGTAGCATTCATCAGAAACTGAAATCAGTTGGCGATCCATTGAAAACCTGAGAGCACTGAACATCTGTTTCGTCCTAGAAGAGGATCCCTCCGCAGTATGCACCCACGACACCGTCCAACCAGGGATCGAACTCAGAACCTTCAGCTTACACGACCGACGCGTTAACCATTCAGTCAATGGGTCGAAGTCCAATGGTTCACAATTTCCAACTTCTGTCAATTCACGATATACCGCAACTATCACCTAAGGTCTTCAGCTGACATCCGTTTCCTTTCCAATTGATAGACCCCCAATTCACGGCTTCTCATGAGAACTTCACGATATTCATCTGGAAGTATGTTACTAATGAGCACTATACAGTAATATATTTTGAGGTGAATGAGAAATTTAATTTAGAGGTAGTATTCATCACGGACTGATATCAAATTTATATATGAGGCAGTTCTAATGAAATCAATGACAGTGTATAGCTATTATTGAAATATTTACTCAGGATTAAGATTTTCCAAGATCTTTGAGATCTTTGCAGTTTCATAGTTGAATTCTGATGAGATCAAAATGATTATCAGGATCTCCATAGTGAATAAGACATTAAACTGATGCCAAGATAACAATATATCCTCGACCATACCAAGGTAATCAATTGTATATGCTACTCACTTTACATCAACACATATCGCTGGGTCCCTTTCGAATTATGTATATTAAAGATTTATCATAAACACGTTGTCGATGATCGGTCAGTTGTTTGTAATAGAATATATTTGCTATTCAAAATTATGTATCAGAGGACGGTTGAATGGACTCATCAAAAAGTTCATAGTGAAATTCGATATATGGGAAATTATGTAGAGAAATATAAAACATCCATGTTATCCATCTAACATATAAATAAATATGTACGAACATAATTCTTTGACATAAAACTTATGAACTAACCTCCCAAAATCGCATAATTTTAAAACGGCTGTAGTTGGATTTAAAAGTAAATTCTGTGGTTTAATATCTCGATGACAAATACCCTTATGATGTATATAAGCCAAACTGCGAAATAGTTGGTACATATAAAGCTAGAAAGAAAAAATAAAGTTTCTAAATACATTTTAATGAAAATTATTTCAATTATTAAGTATTATAGCTTATTTTTATCACTAGTCAACTTTGTGAAGTAAAATACAAAAATTCTATTACAGGCCTAAATGACATCGTTTTTTTTAGGCTACGAGGTCTTCGTAGCTCAGTTGATACAGGATCAGGCCAGAAACCAGGTGGTCGCTGGTTCGAATCTATAAAAAAGTACTCTCAGTATTTTTGAAAAAATCTCCGAGTCAAAACAGTATGGACGACATAAATGATGAATAGTGGCTAGTAGTGGAACTCAAGGACGTACGTTTCATCCTATTTGGGACTCACTAGTCAGCTGGATGTACTTACCTCCCAGAGAGCAATGTTGTTCCCACCAGGACTCGAACTCGTGACCGATCGTTTAAGACACCAGAGCGTTATCCACTAGACCACCGAGTCACGGAAAACAACAGTGTGGACAGTAACTTTAGCACGATAGTATGAACCAATTCTATCTCAGCATTTCTCATCAGTTGCTCACAACTTACGACTATTTTAACTTCAAAGTATGTAAGGAATGTTTACATACTTGAATGATCCCATTAGACAATAAATAAAACACAATTCACCGAAGAAAATTTTCTTTCCGATGGACCGTTTTCAAAAGCTGTACAGTCGTAATCTTAGTTACGGCAAACTACATATATCCATCAATGGTTAATGGCTCAATACAAGGTCGTCAAAAACGGCCAGTAGTCACAATTCGATAACGACTGGAAGGTCAAATCAAGGACATCAAAGATCGCTTATAGAATTGTAGTAAATAAACAAAGAAATGAATAAACTGTCCTATGCAGATCACGAACCACGCCTAGGTAACTAGTTCACTAGTTACTAGCCAGTCCCTAAGCAGGGATAAAGAGGGAAGGTTGGGCATACGGCTACGAACCCTACCTCGGAAAACCAATCTAACCGCTAGAGAAACTTCAAGGCACAAGGAAAATATAAAACATAAAATTAAACTTGTTCCTCACTGGAATCGGAGAGGTGAAATGACGCCAGTTGGTGAAAGCCTTTGGGAAGCCAATCGGCCGACGTGTCTTCTCTTCTCTCGATGAAAGCGAAAGTAAACATAAGGATATGGAATGTCCGAACAATGTTGGCAAGGCTGACCAGATTGCAAAAGGGATGAGAAGGTAGAGTATAAAAGTGCTACGAATCTCCGAAAGCAGATGGAATGGAAGTGGACTCTTCAGACTGTCAACTAGAGAACCAATAATCTACTTCGATATTGTCAACCAGACGACAACCACGAGCACACGGAGGAAGTCACTATCATGATGTCCCCAACAGCATCAAAGGCTCTCGAGCAGTGGGAACCAATTTCCTTCAAGATCAGGATCATGACAGCAAGATTCAACTCAAAAGGAAGGAAACTCACAAGCATTCAGTGCTACGCTACGCACTTACAGATAATGCAGATGAAGAGAAGAAGGAGGAATTCTACAGACAACTGCAATCAGCATTGGACAAGACCTCACCACAGATCGCGACATCAAAATTTTAATGGGTGGGGTGACATGAATGCCAAACTAGGAGCGGACAACACAGGAAGAGAACCAATCATGGATCGAGAAGCACTCGGTGAAATGGACGAGAATGGAGAACTCTTTGCAGATTTCTGCGCATTTAGTGACTTGGTGATTGGAGGCAGTGTCTACAAGCACAAGGATATCCACAAGGCGACATGGATTTCACTAGATGGACACACTGAAAATCAGATGGACTTCATCTTAATTTGAGAAAAGTAGAGACGCAGCCTACTGCACACAAGATCAAGAAGAGGAGCAGATGTAGGTTCACACCACTCACTGTCTAGTAGGAGGAACCTTCAAAATCAAGTTGAAAGCCTTCAAAAAAGCTGGTGATAGATCACAGTTCAAGTTCAACACCCAGAAAAGAAACTGGACTTAAGGACGAAACTACAAAGGATATCTCCATGTCAACCATCAGTTTATTCATTTGTGTTTATTTACTATAATTCTATAAGCAATTTTTGACGACCTTGAATTGACCATCTAGCTGTTGAATTTGGAGGCTTTTGAGGATTCAGTGGGTTTTTTTTTCTGACGTCAGTTGGAAACTCACGAACACTGAGGAGCTGTTTCGTCCTAGTATGGGACTCTTCAGCAGTGCACACCCACCATCCCGCACAGCCAGGGGTCAAACCCAGAACCTCTAGGTTCTGAGGTCAGCACGTTACTATTGAGCTGCTGCGTCGGAGACCAATGGTCCATACTTCCTACTTCTGTCAGCTGATGACATAGCGCGACCAATACCCAATGTTATCGTTGAGTATTCGACCTTACGTTCACCAAACTAGCCTCAGCGATCACGACTTTTCCTTGCAACTTTAGGAATCACCTCTCGAAGCTAGTCATCAATGAGGACTAGATCAGTTGAATATTTGGGTTTGTGGGGATTTAGTGATTTTTTTAAAGTTGGTATTCATTATGGACTGACATCAGTTGGAGGAACATTGGAAAGCTGGGAGTACTGGACAGCTGCTTCGTCCTACTGTGAGACTGCTCAGCAGTGAACACTCATGACCCTGCTAGCCGTTATCGTCTTGCGACTTTGCTGACCGTTTTTGATGACGTATCGACTCATTAGCCATTTGATGGTTATATACAGTTTGTTGTAACTATTATTACGACTGCACAGCTTTTGTAAATGATTCGTTGAAAGCAAGTTTTCATCGCTGAACTGTCTTTTATTAATTTTCAGACTTGAATGGGTCTAAAAGGAAATTATCGACCTTGACGAAACGACAATACTGATGTTACTTATTTGAAGCTATCATAATTAAGTGAACAGATATGCAAGAACTGTTAATAAGTTTGTCTGTAATCAGATAGATTCATTGAAGTATTGTACAGTGGGAGTTGGAGAACAAAGGGAGACAAATGTATTCTACATACCTGATATATTCCAAGGAATTTGCCAGTGAGAGGTGTGAGTCCTTGACAGTGAAATCGCTAGTCACCTTATTCATAATCAACATGAAGCTGATATGTAGTAATTGTTCAAAATAATTAATAAATAAATGAAATCGAATGAGTTGTATTTCGTTGAAATGACAAAAACCAAGCCTATGTTTTCAGAAAGCAACAGTTGTCAGTTTATCCGTATCATAGGAAATTTTGTTTTGAACAATTAAGCCTTTCATGTAACACTATGAGCTCTATACACTTTTTATTGTTTGTATTACTCAACATCCATGACTTTATTGTCTGAATACTAATCATCTTGTTTACTCAGCCAGTATAAATCTTCAATAGAATATTTCTCAGTGTATAGAATACATTTTTTCTCCGTTTGTTCTCCAACTTCCACTGTACAATATTCAATGAATCTATCTGATTACAGACAAACTTATTAACAGTTCTTGTATATCTGTTCACTCAATTATGATGACTTCAAATAAGTAACATCAGTAGTGTCGTTTCGTCAAGGTCGATAATTTTCTTTTGAACTCCTTCAAGTACGTAAACAGTTGATGATGATGATGATAAATGCATATTATCCTGTTAAAACCGTTGTTATCTCTCCACTCAAATGTATTGAGATAAGGAATTGTATTTTTTTTTAAAGTAAACATATGTCGTGCATTAATGTTCATCACATTATATACACCCACTAATTGACCTGTAATGTATTAATATATAGAAAAAAAACGCTACATGTGACAAATAAAGAGCTATAAACGACATTTATGGGAAATCAGGCTTACAATTTGACCTAAACATGGATCTATAATCCATCATTACAAAGGTAATGGATATGAAGTGGATTCAAGGTCTCACTTACATAGCAGCAAGGATAATTGTATCACCAAGTTGGATGTTTTCCTTAGTCTTATAACAAAACGATGAAATATTACAAATAAGCGTGAACTGTTGAACTTAAATCAAACAAATGAAATACATGGGACCTTTTTTCATTTATCTTACCATTTTTTGTAAAAGTGAATTGATTAGAAAACAACGAAATGTTGGAAGCTCAACAAGGAAACAAGTGATAATACTTTAAATCATAGAAAATACGGTCTTATACGCAGAAGAGATTGATGAAATACGAAATCTTCTACATAGATCGATATCCTTTTACAAGTTGTCAATGTAAGATGCTGGTACAACATTGGTCAATATTGACTCCCTACCTTAAAAAAATAGACGGTAGCATCTCTGAGTCCATTAATAACCTCACTTATCTATGAAACTGAATGAATTCTTGTAGATTGGTAGTCAGTAATCGATAAATAGATATCTCTTATGGGTCATGTATACTGTGGCACAGTAACAGTATGATGTTCACCTATGCAACTTTTAGACAATGTAGTTGATAGAAGAAATAAAGAGACTACATATATTTGACGATTGATTTATTTGAAGCATTCTTCACATTTTGTAACCACCAATGAGATTATAAGTCTACATCAACCAAGATGGTTGGGAGATGTACTATCTATGTGTAGTCACCATCTTGACCTGTTCCAGTCGCAAATGGAATATGAGGGAAGAAACCATCCTTTCTTGCAGTTAACCTCAGCTATCTGGAGGTTCATAGGAAAGACAAAATCGATGGTTGCATTCTTCATATGATAATAACTCGAAACTGTTTATAGTGTAGTGTAGTAGATGTATTCAACCTTTATAATACTGTTAATTAATGGATATTTTAAAATACACCTTAGTGAAGTTGACAATACTGCATCTCTACTGGATTTGAAATGTACAACATAGCTAGTTGTCATATTCATGATACAAAATTCACTAATGTGTAAGACGATCGATGCAGTTGGTTGGAGACTAAGTGATATTGCTCAGAACCAATATCAGTGCCACAGATGCAAACAAACACATTATACTAATCATACTCTCATCATCTTTTCATTCTTGCTTCTCTTTTACTACGTTCTACTTCTATTTCCTCTGACCGATTTCTCTTCTTCATCTTCCATTTTATCTATTGCTTTGTTACCTTGATATGCTGATATGAGATGAAATGTGGTAACTTGAATAGTTGTGTAGTAATACCTAGACACCTACGTTGATTTTTGATGATAATGAGGCGATTGATGAACTTTAGAAATTCCTGGTCAGTAACTCGGAAACCCAGAGGTGATGAAGATACCGCACCAACAACTCCAACAACAACAAACTCCAATCACCATCAATAGCAGAAACTTAAAGGAAGTAACCTCTTTCACCTATCTAGGAAGCACTGTTTCAACTACAGGTGGCACAGACGAGGATGTCAAGGTCAAAATCGGAAAAGCAAGACAGGCGTTCATTAGCCTGAAACCAATGTGGAGATCTTCTGCACTTAGCATGTGGAATAAGATACGGATTTTCAACACAAACGTCAAGTCATTGCTTCTGTATGGTTCAGAGACTTGGCGCGTTACGAAAGGGATTTCCAATAAACTACAGACATTCATCAACAACTGCTTACGCTCGCTACTGAAGATCAGATGGCCAGAAAGAATAAGCAACAAGGAGCTCTGGGAACGAACCAACCAAGAACCTATCACTCAACAAATATGCAGGAGGAAGTGGAGATGGATTGGGCATGCACTGAGAAGGCCGACTGGGGACATCACGCGTCAGGCCAGTTACTCGAGTGGAATCCCGATGGGAAGCGACGAGTTGGACGTCCCAGCTGAGGGTGACATGGAGGAGGTCGTGCGAGGAGGAAATGCGAGCTTCTGGGCTGTCGTGGAACCAGTTTCAAAAGATCTCAGAGAACAGAGGTCACTGGAGACGTGCTACTGAAGCCCTATGTTCCACTAGGAACCCAAGGGACTAATAAATATATAATAATAATATAAACTCGGAAACCAATAGTTCAAACCCAATTGTAATCCAAGTTTTTTTCCAACTTCAATTATTCCTTCAACCATTAACAATTAGGCTTTTTCTGCTTTGTTTCTTTTTTCATCTCGATAGTATTGAAAAGTCTGATTACTTTAATTATTGCATTACTGTATCAGGTTGTGTGTTAATTAACCGGATACCTAAAGTGAATGTATGACTTTTATAACATGAAAAAGGAGAAAATGAATTTACTTGGAATAACAAATCAAGGTAGTGTTGTAACTTATATATGAGTAAAAATAATATCTAGTTGTAACTTGTTTCTAGTTACCGTTAACTTTTTTTTCCATTTCAATCCTCTTACATTACTCTTCTTCATCAGGTTAACAATAGAAATTTACATTATGATTTCAAGTCTTCAGTGTATAGGTTTGGAGGAAATGAGAGCTTGTGGGCTGTCGTGGGACCAGGTCCAAACGATCTCAGAGAACAGAGGTCACTGGAGGCGTGCTACTGAAGCCCTATGTTCCACTAGGAACCCAAGGGACTAATAATAATAATAATAATAATAAAGTGTATAGGTTTATGTTCATCATATTTAACAAGTGAATAGATTCTAATGATGCTGTAAAGCTTACAATTATTTAAATACCAATTTTCCACCTATTTCTAAGGAATAATCCAAATCGAAAAATTGAAATGTACTCAACAGCCTTGTACACTAATCGCGTAGTAGACAACGAATTATACCTATTATATGCAAGTTACCTGGATGCCTAAACCTGAGTAAGTGGAGCAGGGCTCGAACCCTTGACCTATAGACTAAAAGTCACCTACTTAAACCAATGAGTCACAGTTCTACAAGGAATAATTCAATCCATCTGTAAGTAGAAATAGTGATCATTGTTATTTCCAGAATGATTCAAATCAGAATCTCATATTATGATACGACTCACCGCTTTTGTATATCTCGAAACTGAACTAATACCATAACACATTGAATTTTAATGTTTATTCGGTAAGTATGTAATATACGTGTCACTCACTAATCCAGTTACTGGATTTTCTATCATTAAACTGTGACGACAAATATGAAGTTTCAGTTAGATCCTATAAATGATCACACTAGTACTAGAAATAATTTACTTTCTATGAATGTTTTATTATGTACACTGTCTCTAAAAAATCCTTCCAACAGTAGCTTATGCACTATTTTCAGTTCTTAAGCTAATGGTTTGTTTTCCCATCCACTTTGTTCTGTTCAATCAACCTTATTACTTACAAACAATCTTGACACAGTAGGTGTTATTGTGCACCAAGTTAGACTATTATATATATATATATATATATATATATATATATATATATATATATATATATGTTACAATTATTAGTTCATTTCTTGTTGTACTTTCGTTGCCAATCATTTCTTTCATTACAAAAATGCATCTGATTTATACTCTCTTTTATTAAACTCAGCAATAAAAAAATCAAAACTTTTAAAGAGTATTTTTGCCCTCTTACTAATCCTTTCGACGTGTTATAATTAGAGAAGTAAATGTACACATTTTGCTCAAAATCATTCATCAAATGAACCAATAGCATGATAAGTCACTTTTGAAAGCTATCAATAATAATTCTAAATCAATAAAATCAATAAATAATAACAGTATGTTTGATACCGTATGGAATTGTTAGCAAATAATATTTTTATACTGGGTGATGATTGAAAGTGAAGTGAAAATTTGGACCACGGTCGGATTCGAACCAGTAAACACTGGGTTTCCGGCCCTATGCTCTTCCAACTAAGCTACGAAGTCCGACTACTAACCTGATTTTTACTTTAATTCAATCACCATGGATTTTAGTCGACTACCATGTGCTTTCGTAAAGCGTTGCTGCCGCTTGATAGTGTTCACACTGGCTGCCTAGTCAGGACTTCTCATCCCAATTCAAATCTGACTGAACTAGAGAGGCGAAGCATCATACATCGGCCACGGTCCAAATTTTCATTTCACCTTCAATCATCACCTAGTATCAATCATACAAGTCTGCCAAACCACGGTTATCTCACATAGTCAAAATGATGATTAATATGATCCTCTACCTCTCTAATTCAGTTTGATTTGAATTGGGATGAGAACTCTTAGCTTAGCAGCTAATGTGAGTACGATCAACAGGTAGTAATGCGTCACGACGAATTCATATGATAGTCGGGTAAAACCTATGGTGATTGAAGTGAAATAAAAATTTGGCTATCAGTCGGACTTCGTAGCTCAGTTGGTAGATTATCGAATCGGAAACTTCGGTGGTCACTGGTTTAAATTCAGTTGTGGTCTAAATTTTTATTTCATCTCCAATCACCACCCAGTATGAATTACTAGTCTGTCAAACCACATCTATCTCAGATAGTCAAAATGATAAGTAATATTTTAAAAAAATTCAATCCGAAAACAATATTTTCAAATAAAATGATTATTGAATCTGAATAATGTTTAATATAACACAATTGAAGGTAATCATTTGAAGCAGCCAACTAATGTTAGATTAGCGTCCAGATTAGAATACAGAATGAATTATAGGACAAGCGTACATTTACTGGCAGTGGTGGTTCATTTAGCCAGTAGAAGAATGTGTTACTCAACACAGATACCCAAAGAATAGAAATATGATATATCTTTAGGCATTCAAAAGTTTATTTCAGTTGAACATGACATGTTTTTCTTCGTTTTGTTACTAACTCGAAACATGACTAGTTCAGAACACTTTAAAAACTCGCAAGAGTACGTGATACACTTTAAAGATATATTTAAACGATTAAAACAAACTTCGAGGGAAAGAAAGGATATAATAATATGTCCGGCTACCAAGCGTTTCTTTCATGACATAAATACAAGACAGAGTAAACAAAGCTCTTGATAATACAACCTAAAAATTAAGTCAGTTAGCATTTGCTTTTATTTAGCGCTGAAATCCCCTAGGTAGGTAAAATGATCGACACACTTAAAAACTGCATCTACTAAAAAGATGGGACTTCAAGTGGACGTAGAGAAGACAGAGGTGATGATACTCAACCAACAACAAGCTCCAATCACCATCAACAGCAGAAACTTAAAGGAAGTAGTCTCTTTCACCAATCTAGGCAGCACTGTTTCCACTACAGGTGGCACACATGAGCACGTCAAAGCCAGCATCTGAAAAGCAAGACAGGTCTTCATTAGCCTGAAACCAGTGTGGAGATCTACTGCACTGCACTCAGCATAAAGCGTGAACAACATCCTGATTTTCAACACCAACGTCAAGTCAGTGCTTCTGTATGGTTCAGAAACTTGGCGGGTTACGAAAGGCATTTCCAACAAACTACAGACATACATCAACAACTGCCACCTACGCTGACTCCAGACTGAAGATCAGTTGACCAGAATAATGAGAATAAGCAACAAGGAACTCTGGCCAAGTGACGAACCAACCAAGAAGCTATCACTCAACAAATATGCACTGGAAGGAAGTGGAGATGGATTGGATTGGGCCGATTGGGGACATCACGCGCCAGGCCAGTTACTCGAGTGGAACGTCGATGGGAAGTGACGAGTTGAGCGTCCGAGGGTGATATAGAGGAGATCGTGCGAGGAGGAAATGGGAACTTGTGGGCTGTCATGGAGCCAGGTTCAAGAGTTTGGAGAGAACAGAGTGGAATGGAGACGTGCTACTGAAGCCGTATGTTCCATTGGGAACCCAAGGGACAAATAATAAATAATAATAATAATAATTAAAAAGATACGAAGAAACTAACTCTGATGTACTAATATTTATTAAAGAGATGAAAAATGCCTATGAGAAATCCAAGATACAGTGAACTGTAGATTTTTAAATGATTTGAGTGTTTCTTTCCTCCTGATTATCCTTGAAAAAACTTAATTTTAAACGAATTTTTGTAGGAAATTTCGTTGAAAATTGTAAGTAGTATTCCATACTTTGTCACAATGGAGCTGTGGCTTACTGATTTAGAGAGGTGACTATCAACCACTTGGTCACGGGTTCGACTCCTGCGCCGCCTACAGAGGTTTGGGCAGCCAGGTATCGCTAGTCATCACACAATAGATGTCGCTCAATGCCTACTGCATGGATTTGCAGAAGGTAGCTAATTGCATTTTGATTCGATTCGACTTTTCCACACACCATAAGTATGATCTACATCCATGAGGAACATCTGCAATATGGAATGAACCAATTTATTTAGAGGTAGCATTCATCACGGGCTGACATCAGTTGGAGAACCATTGAAAACCTGAGGGCATTAGATAGCTGTTTCGTCCTGGTATGGGACTCCTCAGAAGTACGCATCCATGACACCGCCCAAACAGGGATCGAACTCAGGACCTTTAGCTTTCACGGCCAACGCGTCAACCATTCAACCACTGGGTCAGAGTTCAATGGATCAGTTTCTGACTTCTGGTAATTCACTATATAGCGCGACTATCACCTAAGGTCTTCAGTTTTGACATCCGTTTCCTTTCCGACTGGTTGACCCCACAGGTCATGGCTTCTCATCAGAACTTCGTGATACTCAATCCACCTGGAAGCATGTCACTAATGAGCACTAGACAGTAACAATGAATATTTACACAAAATGATTAAAATTTTAGGTGTTTGTTACTATTAGGAACAATACAATGACTGTCCATCATCCTACCACCAATAGTTGGAATTTTAATCGCAGATAGTAATTTCCTTCGTAATATTACCAAAAAGCCAAAAAAAATTGATTATTCTGTCTAAAATCTTATTGTCAATTTATTTACAGTAAAATCAAATCTATTTTTGTATAATTTAATGATTATTTATTTATAAAATGATCCAACAATTTAGACCTTAGTTCCTAGATAGTTTTAGTTAGTAACCTAGTTGAGTTGACTATAGGCCGTAGAATTGTAAAAACTAGGCTGCTTGCTCTGTAGGTATTACAAGAATATAGAAGTCTTTACTTTCAAGCTGGGACGGTCAACGATCGACACCGGTCAGAGAATATATATATATATATATATATATATATATATATATATATATATATAACTAGCATATCTTAGCCAAACAGAAAGCCTGTTTGTTGGTAACCACCGCACTTCCTCGTTCTTCATCTTCGATGGTGCATTTGGATAGCGGCTTTGTGAGTGTCAATTGAATAACTATTGAGAACTAGGTAAATTATTCCTTAAGATTTGTCATCATCATTTTACTCACCGAACATACCTAGTGATTATTGGTGTCTATGACTATCGCCTTCTCTTTCGTTACCGACTATCACTCAAAATCGTTAAGTGGACTACTTTTCGTCACTTTAGCTTTTTTGATGTCTTCGCATTTTAGACAAGTGAATCAATTATTTATAGCTCCCATTACTTTGATTGAATTCAGCGTATTTAAACTTTCAGTTACAAGTCTCTGGATGTCTGAATCGTTTCTTTTGCAAAACATTGCGAATTACACGAAAATTTATTCGATGAAATAGAAGTGTCGAGCATTTGTGACCATCTATTTAGTCATGTCATAAATACAATCTTAATACTTCAAGACAGAGTATATAAAGCCCTTGATAATAAATATAATCTAAGAATTAAGTCAGCACTGATATCATCACCTAGGTAAATAAGGCAGTTAAAGCACTTAAAAAAAAACTGCATTTATTGGAAAGATATGAAGAAACCAACTCTGACATATCAAAATAGGAAAAATGCATATCAGATATTCAAGATGACGCATTCAACATATCAGGAAAGTTTTGGTATAAAATGAATCCCTGAAATCTAAGAGAAAAATGTGTTACTTCCATAGGAATCTACGACACTGTATCGAGTAATATATTCCCAAACATATACGAAAGTTCATGAAGAGAAATATAACACGATTCAATGATCTAGGCATTCGATTCTCTATAGAACCATCATTACAAGTACAAATATACTTAACAATAGTTTATGTCACAAGCTTCCTTGTCCCAGTTTAAAATGAATTAGTAATCTGGGTCGAAATCAAATAGGTGTTATTCCCTAGTTATAAAATAAACTACTCTGATCTCTATACTAAATCCCAGATCCACCAATTCAAACAACAACATTCACATTCAACTTAATGATTGCCAATAAGCGAGGATAAGTTTGGACACTGTACTCAAACATCGGCATATGAAAAAATATATACATACATATAACTAAAGGTATACAGTCTGGTAATCACAACAGAGTAACATATCGACACAAAAAAGTATGAAAAACAAAACTTTTAGTCCATAAATGTCACAGGTTAAGTGTACAAATATTCGCTTCAAAAGTATTTCAAGTTGTTATTCATTGTAGACTGACATCAGTTGGAGGAACAAAGGAAACCTGGGAGCACTGGACAGCTGTTTCGTCCAACTAGTATGGGACTCCTCAGCAGTGCTCACCCATGACGCCGACAGGGGTCAAACCTGCGACCTTCAGGTCCCGTGGCTGAGGAGTCCCGTACTAGGACGAAACAGCTATCCAATGCTCCCAGGTTTCCTTTGTTTCTTTAACTGATTTCAGTTCAAATCCCCACAACTCCCTCAAAATTCAAAAAGTATTTGTTGAAAACAAACACACACACAAATATACCAAAGAAACAAAGAAGATGAATTTAACTAATATAAATCTTTAGTGATTGAAGTGAAATAAAAATCTGATCAGCCGTTGGACCTCCTAGCTCAGTTGATAGAGCATTGGGGCGAAGGAGACCCGGTAGTCACTACTTGGAATCCGGTCATAGTTAAAATTTTTATTACACCTTCAATCATCACCCAGTATAATATAAATTTCACATAAAATTTACCTTGACAAATAAAATTGGGATTGTTTCCTTTTGACGTGCATATCGTCGAGCAACACGATAAACTGTTTCTGGGATGAATTCAAGAACCAAATTCAAATACACATCATCTTTCTAAGGAAAATAGATGGGAGGGGGGAAAGTAATAAAATGAAATAAAATACAATCTAAAACAGTTTCAATGCATTTTATTTCAAAGAGAAGTACAGTTTGTAGCAATATACAAAGTGCTATATTTGAACTTCAATGTAGACCAATTAGTATAGTAATAAGTGTATCCAATGACTGATTGTACACATGAATAGCAGCTTATAGATGGCTACAGTATTTAATAGACCAGTTAGGTACTGAGATGGTTAAAAAACCAACAGAAACATGTTCCAGTATACACCTCTATGAATAAAATTACACAGACAAGACAAAAAGGAAGGAGTACTGGACTATATAACAAGATATTATGTATTTGGAGTTTAAAAATATTCAATTAACTGAACCGCAGATCATAGTACAGCTAAATTAACAGTCCATGACCTATTGATGTCCACTTACAGTTTCAGTCCACTTATTTATTCGTTACAATTCGAACAATTTAAAGAGTTTAAACTATAACAGTCAAATCTTACAGTAAAAGATTGAACACACAGATTTCGATGCAACAAACAGCTTCCATGTTCAAGAACAACATCCTGCAGACAACTCACAAAATCAGATTCTATTGTTATAACCCATTACTGGAGTGAATCGAAAGAGGAATACTGATTTTTTTCGAAGCATTTGATTGGATTCTGATTACACACTGGTATGTAAATGTCTGAATCAACATACAGAGTATACAGTTGGTAGATGTCTGCGTTTGGGGTGAAGATAAGAACACTAGTTCTGTGTTCAGATGAAAAGTTTTTGAACACTGATTATTCTTCATAGTCAGGGTACTAACTGGTAAACATTTCAATGTCACGCTAAACAACTTCATCAGGGCTTCATAAGGAGGTGAAGCAATTGGTGTTGTATAAATATTTAGTATGTGATACTTTGTCTGAGTGTGGTTTGGTTGATCGTTTGATTGTTTGACTCCCTGCATCTAATTTTCTCGGATGGTCGTGTAACTAAGTGACTCGTCAACTTCTATTGTTTGCTCACAGCACGTTGAGGTCACTTCTTGGTGACTGGCTCACTTTTTTTGTTTGACTGAATCGATGGATGCTGCCTTGGTCTGATTAACTGACTCGTATATATTGAAGAGGGGATGGTAAAGCCTGATCGGTTGATTGATTGCTTAATCGATACAAAAAGCCTACTCAGCAAAAATCCAACCAACCAGCAGTAGCAAAGAATACTTCTCCAGTTGAAAAGAATCAAGCAATCACCATGATGTTTTCCTCCTCCAATATACACGAGTCAACCAACCACATTACGACGACTTCCATTAGTCTAGTCACACAAGAATGTCAACCAATCAGAGCAAGGTGACATCCAATGATTCAGTCAAACAAAGAGTGAACCAATCATAAAGAAGTGACCTCAACGTGCTATGAGCAAACAAAAGAAGTTGACGAGTCACATAGTTGCACAACCAACCGGGGAAATTAAAAGCAGAAATTCAACCGATCAGGTTCACTGTACGCCCATGCACTCACTAAGTGACCGACCAAACAACACTCAGACAAAGTAGCACGTACTAAATATTCATGCAACATCAGTTACTTCACTTCCTCATGAGGCTCTGATGAAGATGTTTAGCGTGACATTGAAACGTTTGTCAATTAAAACCCTAGCTCAAAGAACAACTCATTTGAACATCTACACTCTAAGCTATAAAAATCCACCATAATTTACAGCGATTATTCTTTTGATGTATCACGATATCATATTAACTCTACAGCAGAAACTGTGATGGAGACGTTTGGTAATCTAATTCTCAGTGGATCTATCAAGACTCATTCCGAATATCTAATGTGAGTACATTATTTCAGTTGACTCCAAGCACTATGAGGACAAGACGATGCAGACAGATAGATAAATCAATGTACAACCTAGTACAGAAAGGTATCAGCTTAAGCTTATACAATTGGCAACAAAAAAAATGAACAAACAGAATGATATTAAACAAAACAAAAAATATAAGACTAGAAATAAGAAACAACGGGAGGGATATGAACACTTTTTTGAACTAGAAAAAGGATGAATAAACTCTATCACCACCACTAACCTTCAGTCATACTATCGAGTCTGTAAACACTTATTGAAAAGCCCTCACGAAGTGATCCGGGCAAGCTATGCATCCCTCTGATAGGTGACTACAGCATCAGGCGAAGTCATTCAGGCAACATTCTAAATGGAAAACAATTCAACCTCATTTACAATGGGAGGTTACTACAAGTTTCTACATCCGTTGAGAATCACGTTCCAAAACTAAAACGAGGTAGGGCAGAAAGTATCCTCCAAACGGTCCAAGTTCACCGAAATAACTCCTTCGAATAAGTGAGTTCCTAAATACTATATGAGAAACTGAAGAAGGTCTATCAAGCAGCTTAGAAAAGCATTCATGGAAGTGTCTTTATTTTTCTAAGGCATCTAAGGGACTCATCTGAGGTACTTATGACTACGGGGACAAATGCATCCACATAAGGTACCGAACTTCACAGTGGCATGCACAGAATAAGTGGAAAGAAAAAGATTCATATCAAAGTACATAGAGCTGTGTGTTAGTGAAAATATCCAAGCTGTAGAAGACGTCAAAAAATGAATACATCCGCACCAGTGTAACTGACTTTTAGGCACTTCACTAAGCATCGTCAACGGTAGATTCCTACTATCTCGGGATCCAAGCCACGTAGTCTACACTTCTCTACAAGACTCAGACCAAACGTCAGACACCATGCACTGGTGCCACATCTTAACCTGACCATTGTCAACCCTCCTCCAACTTCTCCTAGCACTGCGCATCAAAGCAGCTGGTGGCTCGGCATGCAGAGCACATGTCAAGGCCAACTCAGTCGGTGAAGCTTCACAATTTTACCGACTAACTCCCCTCACTTGCCTAATAACTTTTGCTAATATGGTGATTCCACCATACATGACCAATGCTTCGAAGACACTTGTGGTCAAAACCCTGTGCTCTCTTCATGTCTTCTACTTCTAACAGTCATGTCTCGTAACCGTATAGTAGGACAGAACGAACTGCAGTGTCGGATATCTCGTCTGGTTTTCCCCTTGATTGCTACTATCCAGCTCCAGTCAGGCGTCAGATAACAATAAACCACAGGATCTCAGACACGACGTTAGTCAGTCAAACTGATCCCCCTATGGTTGTCACAGGAAGACTTCTCTCTCTTTTCACAAACAGCAATAATTAACTATCTAGACTACTCACACGAGACTATCTCTGTTTCCATACACCACCCAGTACTTCCATTTCCCTACTCGGTAATTTACTACCCCCATCCTTAAAATCTTCTGGTGGCAAACCGTCAGGTCCTGCTGCTTTGCAACGTTTCAGGTTGGAAACAGTCTTCTCAACTATGAGGACAGTTGCAGGACCGATATCTACGTCCAATTCACGTTCGGACTTAATGCTGGACAACTGAAGTGTGGCTGTAGACCAGTTGAACTGTCCTTTAAACTGTTCCGTCTAACTTTCGTCCTGGCCGTCTATCCTGAGAGGTAATCACGGCCCCGTCCCTCTCAGTGATAGTCACACCATCATCATCTTCTTGCCGGTATCCTTAATAAGCCTAGTTAATTGCCAGGTACAATCAAATGATGATGCCTCCTTCATCTCTTTTACTTCCGCCATACATCACTGCTCACGAACATTGAGGAGAATCTTGATTAATTTACATTTGAACTGCTTCTGCGCCTCATCGTTGTCAGAGCCAGCTGGAAACAATCTCGTCACACTAATCGGTTCGGATGAGATTGAGGAAGCCCGTTGACGTCTGTTAACCTTAGAACATAGGTTACCAACTGTCTTTACCGCTGTTTCTATGGTAGACTTAGTATCATACCAGATTTCATCAGCATGAGAATCGCTGTCACGTTCAGATATATGCTTAGCTATTTCTTCCTTAAATACACACTTGCCTTTCTCATATTTCAGTCGAGCATACAGGCTTCATCGCTACCTGTTTTCTATGACAGGTAAGGCACAAACTTACACGCATAATCGGAGTCCAAACAGGTAGTCCAGAAAGAGTAAAAATGCTTCACTAATCCTCTCAAATGATGGTTTATAGCAATATGATTTACATATCCATCGTTGGTTTGATGGCAACGGACGTCATGTGAGACAGTATCTTCGTTAATGCTAGAAGTTAGTGCTGACCAAAAACAAATGATTGTCGGAGCAAAATAGTAACATACGATCATCGTTCTCGATTCGTTGGCACGGAATTCCGTATATACTTCCAAGATGCCTTATGTGTTGACTTAGACTCTCTACTTTAGGCGTCAAAGCTGCATGCTGTTATGACTGTGCCTGAACGTTATACTTTATTCAGCAAAATATATAGCTTCTGATAGAATCCATCCTTTGCATCATCCAAACTCCAGTCAGTGGGTACTTAGGTGAAAATTAAGAATAGCCATTCACAAGTACCATGATCCTTCCCAGTTCCTACAAATATATTCAGTTGAACAGCTTACGGATGGTTGTTGACTGATATCCAGTTGAGATATGTGCTTTTTGCTCTACAACTTAGTGTTTACACCAGTCATTGAGATTCTACAGTTCCGAAGAGCAATGCCTGCTGTCCGACTTGGCATAGGGTTCGGAAGTCGACAACTCCAGTATGCAATCGACGGCGGCGTCTTAAGAGGTATGGAATAGAGTGTGCTGTTTTGTGGGTCAACCTTTTCTAACCTCCTCCCTTTTCATAGGAAAGGCAACACTGGTAAGAACTGCTGGTCATTCGTGGGAAACATCTTACTGCTGTCCCACCATCCAGCTAGCTGTACAATTTCGCCCTCGAACCTACATCATGACGTATCTATTTACACCATGACGGTAACCGCTTTTTGTCTTACCACCACCCAACAGACTCTTATAGCATGTTAAGACCTCAAGTAAGACGCGTCTTAGATCACTGGGATATGCAAATGCGACTACCACATCAAAGTAATAGCTATCGGTTAAGAAGGGGTTGATCTACCTGAAAAACATCCGGTTGACCTACGCTAGATAAAGAAACTAACAAAATGCAAGGTTTTCTGAACATTCTATTGAAAAACAGTGTTCAATATGTAATGTGCACCTACCAAATGTAGGATAACCCTGCAGAATTGGTCTTTTCCGTCTCCAGTTTAAGACTATGACCATCTCAATTAAGCGCTTATTTCCACCAACTTTAATGGACTGAATTTCGACTAAATCTCGGCATGGATATGAAAAGTTTGTTCGGCGTTTGCCAACATACAACAAATGAAATGCTAGCTGGATACTCATCTGTTAATCAGATGGAAAATGCACTGCACGGTAGCCAGCTTTATTCTAATCAAAAGCTATGAGAAATGGTTGCTGAGAGTGGATGTCTTAAGAATTACATGTTTTCAACCACACATGTAGCATTGCTGGAATGTGGTGGAGTCATAGAATGAGCAATGTTGAGTTCAGATGTACAGCCATGGACAGGTAAGTCAGTTGGACAGATTGTCAACATGAACTGACAATGATTCCCGTGAATTTACTGTTTTCGCTTTACAAAATCCCTAACGTTCCACTAAACTTCATTTACTTATCCTTTCAATTTTCATTCCATTTTTTAGTATCCCACCAGTTTTGTTGATTTCATTCCTGTGTTCATATGAATTGTGACAACTTTAACCATTGTTTTGAGCAAGGATTTATGTTGTTTTACTTTATCTGATATATATTCTAAGAAGGTAGCTACAAAAGAAGTGACCTGTTATCTCCACTTACCAATACTACAGATGATCGGTTTAAAAATGCCCAATTTTATATATTCAAATGAGAATATCAGGTGATCTAAATCATCTCTCCTTCAGTAACACGCATTACCTCATTAATCTAGTTCTCAGCAAACCCAATATTTTCACTCATATGGGTTGATTAATTCCAGAAAAACTTCCCACGACTGCTGTTATCGAAATACCAGATCAAAACTGCAAATGCTGCTCCATAGAATAGTGATATCATCTAATTTAATTTTTATATTTCTATTCCAAAAAATAAAATTCTAACTTGGAGGTTTAAAGTAGTTTACGTTGGACCTAAATTTATATATTACAGTGACAACGAGCATATTATTAGGCTTTACAAAACACCTACATATCACTCATAGAAACCATAAGAACTTACTCTCTCACCCACAAAATGAAAGAAATATTTCAACTGCACAATGTTGGGATGATCCAGTTGTCTCATGATTTGTAACTCTCGATTCTGAAATTAAAAAACATGAAATTGACCAAAAAGATATGTGAAAATAAACTCTATGAACAGTTGGTATATGTGACAATAGAAAACTAGCTAAGTAAAGGGTGGAGTTGTCAAATCTTTTAACAGTACAAAACAAATTGTGTACAAAAACAGAAATGAAAGCAAAAAATGCATTCAGGATAAACTGCAAGGGTGACTTCGCTACCAGAAGTTGTACCACATATGATATAAATTACGTGCGAATTCGTATACTAGGTAATGAACCAAACCTATTGTTTAATAGCTATCCAAAACTACGATCACTGGCCAGAAGTCAACTGCTTAAACCGATGTGCGACAGCTTCCACCTTTACAGAAGCGAAACATCAAACAAATCAGCCGTACTATTGTTAGTACTCTTTACATCGACATTTCCACGCACCAGCCAAGTCAACAGAAACTAGTTTGCTACGAATTCCCTCTTCGACAAAACAGAACCCTACTTTTAATAGATCTACTAGCAACACAAAAACGGTTCGCTGTGAAATTTCTGTAACAACTACAGGTGGATCAGCTTGACTGATGCCTTCTCTGAGATCCTGAGGTCCATAGTTATCCAACGCTTAAATGAAGCTCGAGAACAACAAACATGAGAAGAGCAGACAGGTTTCAGACCAGGACAAGAGTGCATTGGCCAGACTTCCAATCACCCATGTCTTGTAGAAAACAATCATACTTACCGACGGCGGACACTTGCCATAATTCCTGGTCGCAATGAAGCATTCGACTCATGTCGACCTTGAGATGTTGTGACAGTGTCTGGCTGAATCAATAACCGAGCAAGTACATAAATCTAATCAAAGCCCTCAACTCAGACTCGTGTGTCTTTGTAAGGGCATACGCACAGTTATCATCTGAATCGAATAGTGGTGTCCGTTACGGATGCCCGTTGTCATCGTTCCTGTATAATCTCGTTATAGATGTACTAGTGGACACAACCTTAAATACCTCTTAATTCACACGGATTGATTTACTCCCCGGAGGGCATCTGTATGATTTGGAGTACGCAGACTATATCGTCCTGCTAGGTAAAGACGTTAACAAAATACAGGGTATTCTGGACGTGTCGAGCGGAAATCTGAATGTGCGTGGCATGCGTTTTGCTCGCACCTATCAAGTGTAAGATGACGCTCTGTTGTAAATACTCCCAGTTTAATGACAGGGAATGAAATGGTGGAATATGTCAACAACTCCACTTACTTGAGGAGTTGAACCCGCTTGCTGACGAAATCTCAGCTTTGATGCAAAAGGTCCATTTGGCATTTACCAACTTGTGTCATCTCTAGCACCGACTGGTGAGATATCCGACTAGTTGTTAAAAGAAGAGTATACTGCAATGCAGTTCGTTCAATCCTGTTATACGGCTGAGACATGGCTGTCAAAAGTAGAAGATATAGAGTGATTTCATGTTTTTGATTACAAGTGTCTTCGTAGCATTGCCTTGTGGAGCTGCGGCTCAGTAGTTTAGGGTGATGACCATCCACCATTTGGTCACGTGTCCGAGCCACTGTCCACTTCCCGAGGTTTCAGCAGGTAGGTGGTATCATTAGCCTTCATACAATAGGTGCGACTCATTGTCTACTGCACGGCTGTGAATAAGGTAGCTGGTTGTGTTTCGTATTCGTCGTTTTGTAGCATTACTTGTGTGTGGTAGAATCACTATGTTAGGCATGTCGATGTCAGGTGAAGGGTTCTAGAGAAGGAAGGCAAGTCAATCAACAAGGTTGTGGAGCTTCATCGATTGAGGTGGCTTTGAATTGTGCTGCGCATGCCAAACCACCGCCTACCTCGACTTGCCATGCTAGGTGAAGTTGGATTAGGTTGTTAGAGGGTTCAGGTTGGCCAGACCAAGACGTGATACAAGTTGATAAAGTCTCTGACTTCAAATTCCTTCTCCTCCCAAACACCTGTACTTTGATGTCAGCCATTTTGTTTTTGTATACTACAGTGAAGTGTGATAACGTGAACTGATCATCTCCTCTGCGACGTCCTATGTTGATTTCATCTGTCTATCTGCCTATAGTGATATATCAGGTGAGTTGAGCGCGTCGAGTAGTGTCTGTTAAAGATGTTCACTCTCTTCGTTCTATGTAATTTTGTCATACACGTATTTGGGACGGTCTTCTCTTCCTTGTCTGACTTTAAAGGGACTGATCTTGTTACATCAAACTCCCTAGTAAATGTAGAGTACGCAGGTGACATAATTCTTATAGATGAAGACACTGATAAGACGGAGAGTTGCTTAGACGCCCCGAAGGACAGTTCACTTATGTTCGAGATGCGCTTCTGATCACCCAAATCAAATTGTTGCTCCAAGACTGCTCTTTGCTAGTACCTTTTTCAACAATAGGAAGTGCATTCACTACTTCATCTCCTTGGGAAAGTGGATCAGTGGCTGACTAAATCTTGACATGGATACAAAAGACTCCATTGGTTTCTCCAGCTAACTGCACCAGTGTGATATCAGATTGTCTACTGTAAGTCAATTGTGTTGCGCTCCAATTTCATTGTGATTGTGAAACGACCATTATACGTAGAGAACGTTAAAAACTAAGTTCTCGATTACCGTTGTTTTTGGTGTACAGGCCATTTTTTGGAACTAACACGTCAGTAATGTAGAAGTCAAGCGTAGAATTTTAGGCGAAAGTAAGTCAGCTACTGCTTTGAAATTTCATCATGCATGCCTAGTTATTTCCTACTCCATCACGTAATGTTGACTGAAGTAGGTTTAGACTGGAAAAGGGATAAGGGTAACCAAATGAAATATAACATCAGTCCATGTAGCCTTTAACTGTTAGTCTAAGTTGCGCAGGGGAATGTAGACTTCGCGGTTGGAGTCCGCGTGTCAACCGGAACTGATGGTTAAAGACTATAGGCGATACAGTTTAGAATCGGTCTCAGTGGCGGAGATGCATCCACATACGACCTTAATCCCAATCGTCATGCTAAATTTCATCGTTTTCCCTTTCTATGACCTTCTACCATTTTGACTTTTTTCATTATTTATAAGTGCCTTTAAACCTGATACGCTGATAAAGTGTAGCAACGTTCACCATCATGCAGTAACACCAAGTCCCACTTTGATCCTGACCGATACAGTTTCAAAATACACTACACCTACTTCAACTTTGCAGAATAAGTCGTATAATAACTCCTGACTTCTTTCAGTTTATCATATTACACGATTACGATTGTCCCTTATCTTCAGTTTTCTAAGTTTTGATCAGTACTTCCGTTTAACTCAACACGGTAAGCAATACTTCGAACCCATCAATGCTTAAAAAACATATCGTCTTCTTACACCATCTGCCCTAAAAACTTTTCTGTTGTATAGTATGACAAAGGTTTGGACTGGCGTCTGTAAATCTATGGTGACAATTAATGAAAGTAAACTTAATGTTTCTGCCAAGAACTTGTGAACTGCTAGGACACAAAAGTTGATGATAAACTGTGAACAAGTGGAACAATTAGCAGACAGTCAGACAGAAGAAATCAATATAGAACCTGGTACATAAATACCACAAGCTGCCAAACTTTAAAGTAGTATGCAAAGAACAAGTGGATATGAAAGATTGATATCAAAATAGACAGGTTTATGAGAGGATACGGAAGTTAAAAGTAAGATTGGTCAAAACATTCAAGCTAAGGAAGATATCAAAGAGTGAACACATCCATACCACTATAACCGATTTTCAGCTATTTATCAGCCACTGATTTCTATCGTCTCAAGGACCCCAAGATAGGTAGTTTCCATCTCCCTACACGCCTCATACTGACAGTCAGGGACTTCATCGACTAGTGCCACGTCTGGTAGAGCTGAACCTTCTTCCAACCTAATCCAACTTCACCTAGCATGGCAAGTCGAGGTAGGCGGTGGTTTGGCATGCGCAGCACAATTCAAAGCCACCTCAATCGATGAAGCTCCACAACCTTGTTGATTGACTTGCCTTCCTTCTCTAGAACCCTTCACCTGACATCGACATGCCTAACATAGTGATTCTACCACACACAAGTAATGCTACAAAACGACGAATACGAAACACAACCAGCTACCTTATTCACAGCCGTGCAGTAGACAATGAGTCGCACCTATTGTATGAAGGCTAATGATACCACCTACCTGCTGAAACCTCGGGAAGTGGACAGTGGCTCGGACACGTGACCAAATGGTGGATGGTCATCACCCTAAACTACTGAGCCGCAGCTCCACAAGGCAATGCTACGAAGACACTTGTAATCAAAAACATGAAATCACTCTATATCTTCTACTTTTGACAGCCATGTCTCAGCCGTATAACAGGATTGAACGAACTGCATTGCAGTATACTCTTCTTTTAACAACTAGTCGGATATCTCACCAGTCGGTGCTAGAGATGACACAAGTTGGTAAATGCCAAATGGACCTTTTGCATCAAAGCTGAGATTTCGTCAGCAAGCGGGTTCAACTCCTCAAGTAAGTGGAGTTGTTGACATATTCCACCATTTCATTCCCTGTCATTAAACTGGGAGTATTTACAACAGAGCGTCATCTTACACTTGATAGGTGCGAGCAAAACGCATGCCACGCACATTCAGATTTCCGCTCGACACGTCCAGAATACCCTGTATTTTGTTAACGTCTTTACCTAGCAGGACGATATAGTCTGCGTACTCCAAATCATACAGATGCCCTCCGGGGAGTAAATCAATCCGTGTGAATTAAGAGGTATTTAAGGTTGTGTCCACTAGTACATCTATAACGAGATTACACAGGAACGATGACAGTAGCCATCCCTGGCAGACATCACGATCATAAACGTTTTAGTTCATAATTTCAGAATGCGTGTATAGTCATACGTTTGCATAATACAAATGCGAAAGTCAACTGAAAGTATGAGTGAATCATACTCGAATAATAATAAGTAGGTACATCGAACTTGTGAGGCAAAAAAAACAACGAAGATTGAGTAGTAATAAGTGGATATTATGAAACTACCTCCAATGCTGTAAGACGTGTACTTGATGCCTGCTGTGACGATTAAAATGGGTATTGGAATCGTTTTAATATGCTTTTCGCGACAAAAGTACATTCTGAGAAAATTCAAGACGCAATTCCTATCGCAATCTGCACAAGGCAACACCCTAGGTACGAGATAAATACCAGTCACATCGGCAGGCACTCCCTTATGAAACAAGCTAGGACCTGTGGTGAAGTCAAACAATGATGACAACAACTAGAGAGCTGGTGGACGACTCTGAATACCCAACTATTTCGCAGGCTATCTGACCGATAAGCTATTAATGTTGAATACACTTCCTGGAACTGTTTTACAGTATTGTTGATCTGTTTTATAGTATTTTGATCTCAAGCCCCCGGGATGAGATAATCTACAGTCATGTGAACGAATTCAAGTACAAAAGTTGATCTAACCTCTTCATGCATAAAAATGGAAAACTCGAACAGATTTTTAGTCTGGAGTTATTCCCACTCAATCGTTTCTCGCACTGTTATACCCCTGTTACGGTCCTGAAATCGTGATATCACTGACTGTTCAGGGTTATTTTTGCACCAGTTGGAGGTCGCTATTGCTTAGATTTACCGAACATGTTTTGCACAGATTGGACAGTTTACTTGGACTTTGAGAAAACTGATGACAGGGATTTCGGTTGACCCGAGAATATCAAGCATCGGTAAGTGGGCGGATTTACACAAATCGCACTTTAAACTTTGCATTTTATAAATCGCAAAAGATGGTCCCTTTGGTTTCCTGTCTTAATGGAACGTTTTCATGGCTGAAGGTCAGTGACAAGACTCAATACTGATATGAGTGCCAAGGAGTGAAAGAAACTATTCTTGTAGTATGTATCAAGCAAGAATTAAGTAAGAAGTTTGAGGCAGTAGGAAGTTTGATTTATGAACGATGAAAGTTTATCATTAATCAATACACAGTAAACAAAACATTTGCCTACCTTGAAACGCCTGTCTTGTAAAACTTTCTTAACAGCAACAATTTCATCAGACTCTAGAAGTCTGGCTTGATAGACAACTCCAAACGATCCATTGCCGATTACTTTGGCGTCAGTATAGGATATCTCCTTCGATTTATCTCCTTGACACAAGTAGGCAACAACCGTTACCACCTTATTGACATCCTTTTCTAAAATTTTGTCATGGAATACCGAAAGTAGTTCTTACGACTCATTTTATTTCATGGCATTTGATAGAATAAGTAAACAGAAATCGTTAAATGGCGCCAAGGTCAAGTCTGAAATAGGCGGGTCAGATCCGATTTCCAAGCTACCTACTGTCTTCAATTAAAAAAGAAAAAGCCTAACACCTTGTGGTAATGCAAACAGTAGATATTTGAGTGCATATCTAGACCATTTGTTAAATCATCCATCGATGAGCTATTAACTCGTGTTCCAGTAACCAATATCCAATATTGATAGTGCGAGCGTAGAAAACTGGTAGTGTTTGATCTCTCGCTTGATTCCAGTTGTTCGGTTTACTCCTGCAGTGGACGAGGAAATCCCTTCTGCTTTCTTGCTTTTAGCTTCGGTGAGGTGGATGTTTTGTGGGTTAGTAGGTTGTAATTTGTAGAGTGATTAGGGAGCTACGGGTTGCTGGGAAGTTTAGAGAACTGCCGTGACTCCTGTCTGTGTAGGTACCTGAAAGAGAATAGTAAGGTAGTGGTAAAGGAATGAAGAGAGAATAAAGAAGAGAGTGAAGTAGCACCATAGAGACTCTGGGAGCTGGGTTAAGGCCGTATCGCTAACCATCCTTGCCTTTAAACAGGAGTTTACGTAGATAGCCACTCCCCCTCCTGCTCTATGTTCCCTGTCCCTGCGGAAGAGTTCCATGCCAGCAACACGCATCTCTTCGTCGGAGATGTCCGATGAGAGCCAGGATTCGGTGATGAATATGATGTCGTAGTGCTGATGTTCACGCAGCGTCCTCATTTCTGCTACCTTCCCTATTAGCCCCCTAACGTTGCTGTACATACATATTAGAGTGTGCCTGATGAGAGGGGAGGTCTGGATGTGTATTTTCGAGGGATGAGCGCTTACGTGGTTGAATTTAGCCTCGCCAGTCCTCATAGGACTGGCATTGTTCCGTTTTTTGTGTTTTGTTCTTAACTTGGGTGGGGGCTGTAGCAGTGGTGGCTTCTTTACTTGATGTATCTAACTCACTGGTCAGCGCCTGTGTGACGACCACTGACTCCAGAGGTCTTGGTGGTTGCCGTCTCTCCTCTTGCCTTGTGGGTCTAGGCTTACTTTCACATATACGTATTGAGCCACCCATGCGATCTTTCGCATTATACCATGCGTGCAGAACGTCTGTGAGGGAGGCATATGAGTCGAACTGGACGGCAAGTAGTCTGGGATTGGGTATGGTCTTCAGGTGCGCTGGCCTTGGCAGTCTACTGACGCTGTTGGCCGGTATACTGTTGAGACCAACTTTGGTTGAGAGCCATTGCCATTGTTGGACGTCGTGAAAGTACCGATCTTTGACCGAGCTGTCACTTGGCAATTCTGGAATCCCATGTACAACTATAGTGTTGTTTCTGTTGGGATTTCCAACCGCTGACTTTCTCTCCTCCTCTCTTATGACCATGGCTTGTCAGGCCTGGCCCGAATTTTACAGGCATTAACAACGTCCGGTTGTCGCAGAGAAGGAGTGTGTCTTCAGCCTCTTTGGCGGTATTTAGGGACACACGTAAAGGGGGTGGCTTATCTCGGGGTGCATGGCTTCCTCGAGAAAGGCGACACAAAGTTGCAGGGAGGGGAGGGAGTCCCAGCATCTGACAGTAGTCGGTCCACATTCGGCTGTCAAATTGTTCCCTCTCGACCAACAATGAGTCTGTCGATACATCGACGTTGAACAAAATGATCGAGTTGGTCCTCCTGTGACCTGGGTTCGTTGTGGGTGGCACGCCCGACTTACCAATGGGTTTGAGTAATTCCACTGGTTGTTTCTCAGTCACGGTGTGTGGGGTGTTCGGAATGGGTTTCGTAGAGGCTTCGGCGGTCGATGTCTTTGGCCATGCGCTTGACGTCCCCTGGGGCCGGGTAGGGGGTATGGAGACTTGACCTAATATGGTCCCCACGCGAGGTGGCGTGCCCACAGCTGGAGCTCTAGGTCTGTTTCCAGGTCTCTCTGTGTTATCCTTTGGTGTTAACCCTACTTTATTCGAGGATGCTGGTAGCTTTTGCGTGGCGGAGAGCATCTCCTTCAGGCTTTCTGTGCGGAGTGCGGGCATTTTCCTGCACTCTGGACAGATGTACCAGAACCACTTGCATGGTTGTCTCTTCATCAGCTTATAGTATTGTCGGGGGACTTTGGTATCGCAGTGGCAATGCGCCCATCGTTGACACAGGTTGCATGCAAATGCCTCATCGACTACCGAAACAACTTTGGTGCAAACACTGCAGCCATCGGGTGTCGTAATACAGCCTTCCTTCCATGAATAAGGTGCTACGGATTGTGGCGAACTGTTTGTGGCTGCCTTGTGCTTCAGTCGACAAGCATTTCAGTTTATTCAACAGCTTCTTTGACATATTCCAGAATAATCTCTCAGTAGTTGGTTTTAGAGGCTGTTAAGTAATTAGCTAGATCGAAAATCAACTCTTCATACAACTTCTTTTCTCCCAAGGCAAGTTAACTACCTTTTTCATGAAAGGGTTGAGGGAATAAGTCTTTCTGTCTAACCAATTTTCATAGTGGGTGCCCCCAATTTTCTGTAAGTAACCAGCTGCCCTCTTTAATACGTGCCACATCGTTTACATGCAGTATTCAGAGTAAGGTAAAGCATTCTGAAAGCGCTTCAAACCCCTAAGGGTCCCTTTGTTACAAACAATAACCCTCTTGTTTTTCTCTTCCACGACGAAAAATATACACTGAACCATCTAATGAATGTGAATTACCGTCCCCTTAGCTAATGCGAATTGTCATACTTCTGCTGAAACTGGCTTTCACACTCTGACGTCCATGCCACATAGGCTAACCATTTGAATGAATTTGCTGTGCTACCCGACTTCATCCTTTTGAATTGTCCCACAAACCCCGAAACCACTGGCAAATAGCGACAATACCGGCTTGGACATCGGAGTGAATTCACTAATGTAGCTTGTAAAGCAGAGAGATCCTGGTAGACTGCTATGGGGAACCCAATTTGCACTTAGTCTCCACACTAGACTGGACCAGCGAACTTTCTGATTTTCGTGATAGACGCCTCTAAATAATTCCTGAATATTTGCTGGTACTCGTAATTTCCTGCTGCTTAACTGGGTTGAATCTGCCGGCCTCTGCTCGAAAACGCCTCGATGCTGCCTAGATATAACCCCCAAGCGGTTTATTTACGATATTTTTATATCATTACAACGCACCTTCTTCATTACGGCCAAATGATGATAGGGTGGGGTTGGTTGGAGCACTTGTCCTACCGTGGGGCTGGGGTTTCCAGCCTGTAAATGTGCCACAACTGTGGATTTCTCCGGCAGGTGAAGAACTTAGGAGGGAGTAAATGGTGATAGACCTAAGGCTAACGAGATTGAACGCCAGTTATCGGACTCCAAGCTTGACTTAGTGACAGCACAGAATCTACCTGTTACAGTAGGTTTTGGCACTGAATTTTCACTACATCACTAAGTGAATGCTTCACCAACCACAATTTGCAAAAGGTTATCCTTTGGATCGTTAACTCTCAAATAAATTCTCTTAAACAGTTGCTGATATCAAAACTGGTCATATGCAAGCGCTACGTCTGACTTTCAGCCATTTGATATTCGCACCACTTGCTGCCGTTTGTCTCGCTAGGTGCACTCCTTTCAAATACTACCTCGTGTTGCGGTCAACGGACTGACCAAGAGAAATGCACATTTGAACAGCTAGAAGAGAAGCATAACACTGCATGATATTTGGTAGATAGACGGTGACTGCCTGGCCCTGGCATGTCATATTACCATTTGGTAAACTGTGTGCCATTCCAAAGTTGTTCTCCGCCGGCTGCTCGTTTTGTTGTCCCATTAGAGACCATCCACCAGTGGGCCACGTCTGTGTCGCTGTATAATGCTCCTTTGCAAACGACAATCTCTTGTAAAGCACCTAGCTCGGGATGATGAATAAAGAACCTCAAATTCTATGAAAGTTCATTTCGGCCAGGGTTTGACAGTTTACAAATTCAAGATGATGTAGATCCAGAAGAAGCACTTTCCACCAGTCCAGACACCTTCAGGATATTAGTCGTCCGACGTTGTGATTTGACAGGCTGTTAGTGCAACCTGAATAGCTGCTCGGGTGGACTGATAACTGTATGACAATCGTTCTCATATTAGAACACATGAGAGAGGAAAACATAAGTTCGACAGCCTGAACGATACATTTACCATCAAGTCTTCTTGTGAGAGAAGCAGAGGGGTGCCACATCCAACAACGTTGTAGTGGAAAGTTTCCACACATGTACAGTAAGTTTGTGATGACAAACAATCCTTGTAATGCCCGCAGGAATCTATCCTTCTGGATTCGCCAACGTAACGTGTGAGCTGAGTGACACTCTGCCAGCTGTTATTTGACAATGTTCGAAAACAGGGGTCTGAGAGAAGCTTTACTGCCCATCTGATGACCCACATATTACAAAGGTAATAGGGGTGTGACTGCGGGTAAGCGGATGGAAAAGGGGTTATGAGATGTATCTTTATCATTCCTGAACAGCGCCTCTTCATGCCACGCTGGCGTACACGAGAAATACCTCTTTAGGATTTGTCCTGGTGCTAACTTGACGGACGCAAGGACCAATCACTAATTATTCGGACTTGTTATATACCCACTAATACGAGACCAAGGAAGAACACGATAGCGTAGTCGGATGGAATAGTATATTTGGATGGTTGTGCCAAAATACCGATGCGTTCCAACTAACTGGCTAGAGAGTCGAATACGAGCAGTGCAACGTAACACGACAGCGTGACAGGTGGCGAGGATGCTTGACCGGGTGCCTTCAGCTTAGCGAGCCCAGTTAAACCATCAAGGTTAGCATCAATGTCGAAAGTCGTCAAACCCTGGGCTATTGATTTTGGGGGAGTGTGTGACGCTACACCTCCGTACAGAGAAATTGGAGGCTAGCACGACCTTAGAGAACCTCTGCTAGCTACGGAAACCTCTAGAGTCATAGATCAATAGGCACAAGCCGCATGATAATGATGGTATTATTTGTTTCACATAGTCCAGTGTACGTGGTTGCTGTTCCACCTCGGCCACGAGGTACGTTCGAAACTGCGTTACATTTTAAGGTGATTTCTGTCATTTCGCTCTGAACCGGTTTGTCTGCGTACTTTGGTATCTAGCATTATTTGAAAAGTAGTAGTAAACACGTATATCATGTTTGGTTAGCAAATTCGTTTTGCTTTCCGAGTTAAATAACCTCCCATTGACTTAACAGAGAATAAACCAAAATCCTTAACTTAACTATGAAAGGAAATATAGCCAAGTGCTCAAAAATAGACAGTCTTAGTGGAAATTCAAAAACGAGTGCTTCAGGACCCATCTCTGAATGCAACGGGGTAGGTGTTTTAGCCTGTAGTTTAGATGCAGGAGAAATTATTTCCTGCACATCGATCATCAGAGCCCCGGATACTGCGCCCGGAATGGATGCAAAACTAGAGGAAAACAAAAATGACATTGCCAATATTAGAGTAATCTAGAATGATGTTCAAGGGACGGCTGAGGAATTCTTTCCATTAGCTCGTTTGTTTAGCCAAACCCACGCCCTGTCTAGTGACAACTTGCAGAAGGCCAACAGTTCAGTAAATTTCATCGTTACTGAGGAAATAAGGCGATTAGCATCATCCCAGCAAGCCATAGTGTACAATGTACCTGAAAACATGCATTTAGAAGCTGCTAAAAGTGGGATCCTAAGAGCTTGCGGTATAGTGGATGTACCCTGTGACTGTAAACGTTTACGTAAAAACCTTCACAAGGCAGCTGCCCCACTGTCTTCAAGTTTCTAGCGCCATTTGACGCCAAAACGTTTATTAAGCTCCAGAACAGCATTAGAGCTAACTACAAATTCAAAGAAATTACCATTATGCGTGGTGGAAGGCCGTGTCAACGTAGAAAGCACTTTAAGAATGATTTAGTCTTTCCTTCTACAATTTTTAGGTGCCTGAAAGCATTGAAGGAACACTTGACAGCATAAAGGCGTGTTGTCGTCCGCCAGCGTCACCTGAGAGACGGGCGCTTGTGGACCTTGATACGACTCCTTCATTAAGCTTGGCAAAGCCTGGGAGCCCCACTCCAGGGCTAACCACCCTGGTTAAACTATGGCGGGTAACCCATCAAAGGATAAACTTGGGATCAGAAGACCCTCAGGAGAAACTCAGGGATTTAAACTCAAAACCAGTATTGGATACAGCAGTTCCAAGCGTGTTCGGCATGGCAACAGTGAAGAATATTTCTCTTCCAGGACGGCTCCAACAAAACTGAGCACTACCAAGCAACATAACCCGTTGCCTTAGAACAAAAAGCTCCTAACTCATATGCCCGGTCACAACTCAGGTTTTAATGGCGAGTGTTAAGGTTCGACCGCCTATTGCCTTGGCATACGCGTGAACCGCAACATGCCATCATCCAGCATTAGAACAAATTCTGGGGGGGGCCAATCATCCCTGCCAGAACAAGAAACCACTGTGCAACTCACGTGGTCGTCAGCCCGGAACTAGGTACATCACCCTGCCTGCCAAGTACGTCAACGTGCCTGGGCCTCGTGACGTCTTTGGGTCACCAAACACTATGTACGACCCTTAATATCCAGCTCACAATTCACTAACACGCAGTTGGACTCCTCCAAACTGGTACCCAGCGACAACTGCCAGCTGATTTCAGCCCTAACTCACAACCTCTACAGTGCCAGGTAAGACGTTACACGAACCTGTCATCCCCCGGCTCATTCATAGTTGGTCAACACCTGACACGATAAAGGATAACACTAGTAGCAACCCAGAAATATCTTATTCTCCTAGTATGTCCCGAAATTAAGTTCTACCCCACGTTCCTCACCAAGACAGTTCGTCCTGACCTACAAGAACAAGCTTTTCGAAAGCAGGCTTAAGTACTACTGCTTATCCAGTCCTTTGACCTTCTGCCTGATTAATGCCCGTTCCACAGGCAACGAAATAAGTGAGATCACTGTGTTGTCGATTATGTCTAACCCCCGCTTAATATTTGTCACTGAAGCTTGGTGTGCTTCAGATACTCCCTACAGTTGTGTCTCCATCGACGCTTACACTTCGTTTGGAGGAGACAGACGTAGTGGTAGATGTGGTGGTTGCATCATTTATATCGGGTCCGGCATCGCTGCGACAAGTCGCGGTACTCCAGAACTTAATTTGCTCAGTGGCTTAGTGTGGGTTGTGGTGAAGTTCCCAAATGTCTTAACTATCCTCTCGTGGTGCATCTACCATTCCCCTCGCCCTACTGTAGATTATGACGACAGGCTTGCAGAAGTGTTCACCCGAGTAACAACACTACCCTACTCCATGAAACTTATATGTGGAGACTTCAGTATGCTTGTCATCAAATGGTAGTCACTTACTTACCCTAGGCGGTTCGATAACTTCATTATTGTTGGATTCTGGGGGATGGCGCCTACATGTAACCCAACCAACTAGAAGCCACAGCATGCTTGACCTCTTTTTCACCGATGGATTACTGCTATTTACTCTTCAAGTCGCCCACAATTCCCCGACAGCGATCACAGCGTAGTGTTTGGTGACTTCCGACTGTATCCTAGTACCACGTTAGCTCCCAACCTTAATTAGACGACATAAAAATGACAGCTGGGAAGGGTTAGGGCGTGTTGCGATGCTTGGGCTGAGGTTCTTATTTCATCAGTACCTCAACCCATGAACTAAGTGGTATCTTCTATAGTTCAGTGAATGTAATTCATGATTACATTGCTCCAGCGATATCGGTAGTAATTAGAAAGCCCAAGGTGAATTTCATCCAAGAAAAGTACTTATCGGAATGCAAAGACACGCCAGAAATTTCTATCGACCCAACGACCTTTCATCCTTTGTCTCATTAAAAAGTGCTCATGGGAACTTCGAATCAAATAGATTGCTGAAATCAATGAAGCAGGAAACCAGCTGAAATGCACAAACAGGAAATGTTCAATCGTTAGTCAGAGTCCTGAAATCCCATGCAAACTTATCTAGGTTAACTTCTAGTAGCCTGATCACTGGTGGGGACATTCTTTACAATAACTCAAGTAAATTCTGCGGGCTGTTTAGTAATTATTATACGGGCTGCTTCACACATGAGGATGGTGTGCCGGGCGTACAAACGCCCGTTCCACTACACCATTTGCCAAGTAATGTTTTTTTACATGGAAAAAGATATCTGATCCAGTTGCTTTACTAAAGAACTCACGTACTGCCGGACCAGATGGTATCCCATCTGTCCTCCTGAAAGGGGAATGGTGAAGACATTCCACTGATCCTTGCGAAGCTATTCTCAATGTATGTTGCTGAAGCATGCTACCCTGGCCTTCGGAAGCTGTCATACATATCTCCAACGTATAAATCTGGTCCGACGTCAAATGTTCAAGACTTCTGTTCCATAAATATTACATCCGTAGTCTTTCGTCTTATGGAGAGGTTGGCTGCGCAAGAAATTACCGATCATATGATCGCACGTCAGCTACTTTCCCCCATGCAGCACGGTCGCTCAAAGGGTAGTTCAGGCAGTACTTGCTTACCGGATTATTTTGAGGAAGCTACCTGCAAACCAGATCAAAGTCTTTTCGTAACCGCTCTATTTTTTGACTTCAAAAGAGCATTTGATAAAGTGCCCCACAACCGGTTAATTCTGAAGCTTGAATCACTCGGAATTAGTGGCCCTCTGTCATCGTAGATAATCTCATCCCTTAGACGGCGTGCACATATACTAAAGTTCCGTCACACCTATTCCTCCCGAAGCCCCATTCTGAGTGGTGTCATCTAAGGTAGTGTGTTAAGGCCGTAACCCTTCCCCCTTTATGTGGATGATGTTTCCAACGTAATAAGATATGGTAAGCCCCACCTGTTTTCTGATGACTTAAAAATTGTGTACAGCTCCCCTCGCACACCACTAAGTGAGGGTTTTAATAGGATCCGGGAAGACCTGACGTATATGTTCGCTTGGGGTGAAGTATGGCAACGTCCACTTAACTCTAGTGAATGCGGAATTTTCTGTCTCAACAATTTCCACCCAAACGCCAGTTTGCACCTTCGTGATTCTGTGCTGCAATCATATGACTCAGCATGTGATTTAGGCATTCTCGGAACTTAACGTGTACTGGGTATGCTAGGCACCTCGTATCCAAGTACATGCTCTCAGTTGACCTTTTGCTTAAACATGTACAAGCCACTGAGGCTAGACTGCTTTTATGCGAGGTGATGATCCACTTAGTGCTCGAATATGGCACAATTATCTTCAGCAATGCGTGCTTCGGACGGAATACTCATTAAGAATATTAAGAGGAAGTTTACCCGCTATGTACTGGGCCGTCACTAAGGTCTTCTTAGGAATTATCCTGGTGCGAACTTGACAGAAGCAAAGACCAATAACTAATTATTCCAGCTCGTTATGTACCCACGAATACGAAACCAAGGAAGAACACGATAGCGTAGCCGGATGGGATAGTATATTTGGGGGGTTGTGCCAAGATACCGATGAGTTCCGACTAACTAGCTAGAGAGTCGATTGCAGGCAGTGCAACGTAACACGACAGCTTGCCAAATGGCGAGGATGCTAGGCCAGGTGTCTTCAGCTTAGCGAGTCCGGTTAAACTATCCAGGTCAGCACGAATTTTGAGTGCCGTCGAGCCCTAGGCCACTGATTTTGGGTAAGTGTGTTACGCTACAACTTGGTCAAGGAGGAAGATGCAAGAGATTGAAGATTGACCTACTTTGGCTAAGATGCATTAAGCTCAACCTCAACCTATTTTTCTGCACTACTCATGTCTATTGCTCTCTTACCTTCAAGCTTACATCCTCATGCAGTCTATGCAATCGGAAGTGCACTGTACCTGTCGAAAAATACCGCCTCAAACTTGGGTTGCGATTCCTTATGATACAGTGAGGCAAGCTACGGAATAAGCTCCTGCATCGTATTCGCACCTGCATGTCCCCGTTTCAGTTTCAACTCCTACTCAACGAGGTCCCCCAATTCATGGATATCCATAAACCTCTCGATATCCGCATTATATCCACAAGTACGAAGTATATTGGAGCAATCAGCGCGTAACAGTGGTCCAGCCGTTGCGTCCACTTTGGACGGGCATGGACCCTTAAATGTGTGAATCGGAGTTATTAAAGTCTATGAGTTCCTCCTGCACTGATGGGTTCATGATTGCTCAGAGGGGTGTGAGTACTGGTTACTCTCCGCATAACAAACTTAACGTATACCGTTTTTCTCAAAAGGCCACTACAATACACCCAAACATAGAAAATTTTAAGAACGTTATCATGAAAAACTATGTGGCTGACTCCACGTACATACATGAAGATGTACATAAAGTTCGGATGGGTCTTAAAGGATAAGGACTTCCCTCTTCTCCAAATTGGATGGCGTATTAACTCCCTCCTCCGTATCTGCTAGTGCTCCTTCTTTCTTTTCCCATTTGCAGCAACAGCTCCATGATGACATCCGACGATGAACTTAAATCTGGACATAACTACCCGGTGAAAATAATACTTGCTCTTTGACGCCAAGAATTACTGAACTGCTCCCACCCTTTCACGATTTCTGGACTACCTTCACGATTAACTCACCTGCTGGCCGTGATTCTTCTTGCAACCAACCGTGTAAACTTTCGTAACAGCTACAGTGGCGTAAATATTCTGAACGAATGACCTAACCGGAGACCAAGTTGCACATTGGCTCGGAACGCGACCTACCTGCAGTAGCCTCACAGTATAAGTTTTCCAGTACTCTGTATCAAGTGACCTTTTCACATGAAAGTTACTGTGCATCAAATACACTTTTGGAGTGACGCTGCCTACGCTAACACAAAAGATACCTTAAGTCTGTGTATAAACACCGCCATTTGGATCGTTAACCGTTTCAACGTCCATTTCCGTCCAGTAAAACAAGTATATTACTTTAAAAAGTAACATGGTCACCCGGATGTGCATTGAGTTAGGCGCTCACCTTGATTATACAACTGTGGATACTTTACCGATACTCTAGATTGTATATATAGGTCCTTTGTGGTTAGCAAAGCTAAAACTGTAGAACTTTCTGATGAATGGCGGGCTATATTACTAAATAACAAACTATGCTAATGGACTAACACCGTCGGCTGGTTGCAAAGCAAACTTCGCAAATTGTGCACTCCTGCTCCTAATAACGGAACCCATCTGTATGGTAGGTGATGAAAATCCATGCACGTCTCATGAATTGCAGCAAGTTTTGATAAGATTATGCATATCAGTAACCTGATGGATCAAATATTTAACACAATACTATTTTGCGAACTTTCAAGAATCATCAATTTGGCGACGCTCGCAAACTGGTACCCCCCATGTTAAATCCGTTATATGAGGATAATAACTATTATTATCCAAACTTTAACACTCCGTGCACGCTGAAAAGTGATAGCTTCTTGTTCATTTCATAACTAGCAGGATCTTCTGATGTCCTGAATAGATTTTAACAATACCATCCGGGACTCGTGAAATCTTGTAGACCTTTTGTCGCATATCGACGAGGTGATGCTTGTAAACTGGCCCCCCTCATGTTAACTTACTAATGTGAGAATAAAACATTTACCTAATTATTCGTTTGTATCGGGGATAGTAGTGGTCCGAGCACACTATCATAGATGACGCCACTTTGTTAAGGTCCAGAAGAGGAGTGGCAATTATTGAATTTCATTCCTTGGAAGCCAACCTCCTGGGATGTTCTCAGCCGGAGCGGTAGTAAGCCTCGAAAACTATATGAATTCAGCTTAGCGATTAGATGTTTTGTGAGTGACCTCACCGAGTGCGTGTTCGAAGCCGACGAAAGGGGTGATCGTGAAAAGGCTACGGTAACTCTTCCCCTTAGCGTCGTCTAGATAATCAAAAAGAGGGGGTAGCGTGGAGGCAGCCTTTCAAGAAAATATGCTCTGCTGAAGAAAGCAATTATTTTGTTGTCATGTAATTTACGACTCCCTTCACCATCACCTTTTCTGTGGTCATCGGTACTACTGGCATGATGTTCATAGGTCAGTAGTTTTCCATACTTGACGTCGGCTCACGTCTGTGCTCGTGATATAAGTATGACGGTTTCCAGTTCTCGTGGCAATTGCCTCCGGAGACGGACATATTGAAGGGCTTCAAGAAGAACATAGTTGTGTCCTTGCACTCCTTCCTTTCAAGGTGAGTGGAATTCTGTCAGGCCTGGAGATGCGTGAGGCTCTAACTGACCCCAGTGTTAGGGAGATGTTACGTTGAGTAAAGGGCACATTGATTATGGTGTGAGTTGGCTCTGATGGTTCATCGACAGTTTCCTTTTTATCCTTGAGTGTGAAAGAGCTGACAGACTGATAGTTGAACAGCTCATAAATTTGCAGTGGGTCGTCGAAGGGGTTTCACCGTCCACGAATAAAACGGGAAGCAATAATTCTAAAGCTCCTAGTCCAAGAATTCATCAGTACCACTAATGCTTCTGTGCTATTGGTTTTGTCACGGCGAATGCACACTTTCCTAGCATCTCCTGGTACCCCACGAACCTTAAATGTATCCTACGTGTTTTTGAGTGTGGTAAACGACGTAACAAAATCAAATAAACAAAAATCTGCCCACCACACCAGTGAAACTGCCCAGTGAACGTCTAACTGACTTGGTGGAAACTGATGCAGAACAAATAGTACTTAATAGTGGGGCTGCTGATCTAGTGTCTGTAGCGGTAGCATCGAACCCATGGATACGAGCTGCTAGCGAAGGTGCCGTGCAAGCTGTTGGTGAGCTTCCGTGGGAAAGCAAGGATAGCCAGATAGTGCAAGCGTGTCCAGTGCAGGACGATCTTGCATGGAACCTAATAGCTGGCCATGAATTTCCAAGCGACCACAGGACCCTATGCGCAAGCATTCTTTCACGATGCTGAGTCCTAAGACACTGCTAAGATGGGATGGTAAGCCCACATCACCTTGCCTCAAGATCGAGGCGAGACACCCGTCTCTCACTCAGGATGACTTAAGAGGTACCCGTAGAACACAAGGAAGTGACTCATGAGGGATTAGTAGTATTTGCTGACGAAGTCACTTGGACTGCGGACGGTCTGAGATGAACACCTGCTACAAAACACTATGCTGACGCCGGAAATTCAACAAATGTCGGTCAAGCAGTGTCCACCAAATTCCGGACTGAACTTGGGCGAATGATTAAGAATGAGCTGCACAGGAAAATAACCGTACGGTCACATTTTTCGTGGTCCCCATCCATTGCTTTGGTTAGGAGGAAGGATGGATCTCTTTCTTTGTGCGTGGGCCGCTGCAAGTTAAATTTAGATAGGTGTAATGACTCGTTTGCACGGCAATACACCGACGAAACACCCTGCACGCTGACAGGGTCTCATGGCTTGCTGCCCCTGGTTTGTCATCTGGACGTTGGAAGGTTGATCAATGAATGAGTCGTCGATAACTTTGCCGTCAGCAAAAACCATTAACAATCACCTTAGAAGATGTGGGTTATCTGAAGAGTGTGATGTGTCCGTACTATACATTTTGAACACTCTTGTCACACATTTATTGGTGGTGCATTATACATGAAAACTGGAAGTGGTGGAGGGACAAATATGACGCTGAAGAATTCAACAATAAGAAGGGTGGCAGAAGGAAAAAAGGTAAGCCTGAGACCCAGTGATAAAGAAGAGGCACAGAATGCCTCTTTACAGACGAAAGGAAATCGTGAGTGTGTTGAAACCTTGCCGTCTTATTGAGAGAATAGGAAAGTGCTCCGCTTCGTTCGTTCTATAACATGTTCCGATGCTCTTTGAGGAAACAAATTCCTGCTGGAGATTTGAAACGACTTGTTCTCTATGGACTATTCGGGGAGGAGGTATTCGGAACCCTAAATGCCTTTGACCCACTGTGCCTCTACCAGCGCCCTTGAAGATAATGGGAAGCCAAGTGGTCAACCTTGTCAGAGAATACTCAGAAAACACGTGAGCACTAAATGGTGTTCAACATGGTTGCAGAGTGGGTAGGTCCTGTATCTCAAACCTTCTAGCAACCAGGGACAAATGGACCCTATGTCGGGACGTTGAAGTCCCTTCCATGTTATTTCCCTGGATTTTACTAAGAAATTTGATACTGTCACATACCATTCTCATGCCGGAAGTCGCACCGTTGGGTGTCAGCCGCCAGGTGTCATCCTGGCTAGAAAACGTTTTAGACAGTGAGATGTTCCGGATAAAAGTCAACACGGTTTGCCCAATTTGGAGAACATCATCTTCCGATGTGTCACAAGGGGCGATTCTGGGGCTGCTACTCTCTCTCCTCTTTTTTGAAAACGACCTCGCATTGAGTCTCAGCCCATTGGTTCTGCTTTAAGCCGACGATGTTCATTTATAGAGTGCTGCGAAGTCAATAACGTAATCCAGAGCACTACTAGGTGACCCAGATTGCTTGAAGAATGAGTGAATAATAATGGACAAGAATTTAATCTGAACAACTGTCCACTAAAGTAGGCGAGTGGACGGACCTACTGCATCGGAATTCACCAGAGACCCGAGACCGTTCTGCAAGATTAAGGAGCGAGAGCGAAGAAATCAATTAATTCATACAAACTTGTGAATGGGCATTGAATATTGGATCATAACTGACGTAATGTTGCTCAGTAATATGTTAAGGCTTTTACTCAACACCATGATAACGATGAACATAAAAGTGTGAATTCAACGCGTATTCGCTGCATATATCTTGAGATACTTTTTCTTCGAAAGTTTGGTTTAGCGAAAGTATTATATATTAAGTTCATACATTAAACTTTGGCGACATTTCAAACTCAATGAAAAGACATAAGTTAGATTCACGCTATTGTTGGTGTTGATTACATTTTTGACATGCGCTTATTGTCATTAGCTTTAACAAGTCTTCATGCTTGTTCCGTGGTGCTCAGCAGTTATGAAGAATGTATGTTGTCTAAACAGATTTAACACTAATTTAGATGTTATATTACCTGTCAATTCTGATTATTGTCAAGATCATAGTGTTTTCAGAAGGTTTTCGCTTTCTCGACAGATGAGTTTCGTAACTGGTGTCTATAATTCGTCATGGAACAATCTGCTTTATGCCTGTAAAGTAAGTGACTAACTTTATATTTGGAGCGCTTCGCAATATCCTGTTGCAGTTGATGTAAATGATTTTCTCATGACTTTTTGAAAGAATAATTGAAAAAGAGCGTGTCCCTCAATAGCAGTTGATGGAACGTGACATAAAAAGTACTTACCAATCAGTAAGTACGAAAAGCTGGTTTTTGTCTTCAATAACTGACAACAATAAGCCAATTCTAGATACGTCTAGTGCATTGAAGTTAGCACAAAAAGTTAGATTCAAATAAGATATGTAATTCGCATCTATAGTCTTCGTTTTATAAATGTAGTACCATCTTATTGTAGCATATTTACCGAATATGTAGTATGGAACCTTATGACCACATACTACATATATGCGTTGAGTTTCTTTTGATTTTACACCTTATTGTTTGTGCTTTATCTTGCTGTGCTTAAACTGCTAAACTTGGAACTAGCACATTTTTCTTACAAAACATGATGGTAATTTCCTATGGAACAACTCAGTTTTCCTATTTCCCATATAATTAAGTTTTGACTGTCTGTCTGTTGACTCCCAAGATGTGAAAATCTTAGTTTAAGTTAGGATGCGTTCATATATTTTGGAAATTCGAGTGGATTTATTAGTTTTGCGTCATTTATACGAATTCCTCTTTTGAATTCCGACTTGCCTGACAACAGTAAAATGTCTTCAGAGTGTTTACCGACTATTTTCATAACTAATCGTTTGCAGTCGCATTCCACTTACTTCACTTATCTTGGTTTATTGCTAAAAACAGATACACTGGTGTTCATCTCATTTATTATAATTTCTTGATCTATACTTATTCAAACAATCATCTAACATTCAGTCTTAAGTTGCGTAGTATTTATTGTGACGATCCAGTCTTTTTTCTATACATGTATGCTAACATACATTATCCATACGCCAGGACAGTAAGTCGTGTTATTCAAGCCTCTTTTGAAAGCTAAAGTTTATTATTGGGAAATATCATTTTGGATCGATTGGCACGAGTTCCAGTCGAGAAAAAGTTGCAAACTGTTTGGAATATAATCGCTTTGTGAAACCTAATGTGACTAATTACTAAAATGTTTAATATGAGCAATATTTTACAGCGTCTACTATATATATATATATATATATATATATATATATATATATATATATATATATATATATATATATATATAGTGAATTGTGAATTAAAGCGTGTCATGGAGGAAGCATAAAGGCTAATGGCTTAAAGGTTGGCTTGTGTTTGACATAATTAGTGTTTGATCAATGGAAGAGAACTAATAACTTTCCCGATCTGCATACATTTCAAAATTAAATGTCAAGTTCATACCTTGCATATTTAGATTATTTTCAATGGAATTAGGTAACTGGGATTAACTGATGAGAGGCACTAAAGTGTATTTTAGGACACTGACTGGAGACCAAAGATCGTGTTTCACAGACTTGAATGATAACATTGTTTAAAGAAGTGAAGGCATTCCAATGAATCGATAAGAAATTGTAGCTTTCCGGTTAAGTTCGAAGTTATAGTGGAACTGGTTAAAAGGTTTGGAAGATGACCAAGAAGACTCTCTTTGGCTGCGGAATTGGTTTGGCTTCATTGTCTGCTTTTTTTATCAGGCAAAGGTTTTGTTTATTTGAAATAGAATTTTAGGATTTTCAGATGATTAACATCATGTCATTAGCATTGTATTCTTCATTAACATCGGGATACGTTTTGTGCATCTACTTGATACCCCAGTATATTTTAGCAGTAAGCTGTCCATCTGATTACAGGATGCAAATATGGAGCCAGAATAACACTTTTAAATTAGAGTAGTAATAACCTTTTTGTCATCATTTTAGTATTTATTTTACATAACATTGCTTAATAAAAGCAAATAATGTAGTGAGGGTTACCATCGAACTCTACAGCTGTCCGTTTTAGGTGCTTATAAATAATTTAAAGGCGTAGATTTGCCTAAAATATTGACTATACAGATGTGTTGTCACTTTTCTAGCCAGCGCATTATTTTCTATTGCCTCAGCCTTTATACCAGGACTTATTCTAACGTCACACTTTTGACCTGCTCTATTTCATCAGCCTTTTGTTTTTCGATCGAATCCATAAAAGTATGCATTTTATGCCACTTAGATCGATGAGTTGTATGTATTGCACGCTTCCAGTCAATAAATTAAAATGCCTTTTATTCATTAGGCTGTTCAAGTACACAAACGTAAAGTCTTACATTTACTAGTCAAAGCATTCTCATTGCTTTCTAACTTGGATATCACCTTCAACTGACTATTTGTTATTTGAAAGTCATAACCACGGTTTTGCTTTGGTCATATTTTTGCATATAAGTGGATGTCTTACTTCATTCACCATTCTTGTTATGATCTTTGAGTTAGGATGCTAATGAAACAATAGAAAAATCAGTTGATGAGTTTGAAGTTTGGTCTTCTGATATCATTCACCTGAGTCATGTACTGTCACCGGTTGATCATAGTAAGTCGCCAGTATCAAGCAGTGAGTAAAGTACTTCATATTCAGTCAATCAAAAATCATCGTCATCATCAAGACAAAGTACTCACTCCCTATAAACAACAGTAGCTACACAGGCAATTGTGTCAGTCATCATAACTGTTATAAAATGCCAGGTTATTTCATAATAAACTTTTATCGTGCATTCAGATTAGAATTCTAAAGCACATGCCTTAAAAAAATGTTAAACTAACGTTATAACCCAAAGTACATATTTCCAGCAGTATACTAAATGGCCTAGTGGATATAGTGATCTCAAGGTAACAATCGGTTTACTGAAAACAAATATGCTTTGCAACTACAAGTATCTCTCACTAAGATTAACTCATAGTCTCGCTGTAATTACATGGTTTTCAACTGTTCTCATTCTAGGTTGGCATTCATCATAGAATGACATCAGTCGGAGAAACATTGGAAAACTGGGAGCACTGGATACCTCTTTTGTTCTAGTATAGGAGTTACCGGCAGTGCGCACCCATGACCTCGCTTCTCCATGGATCGAATCCAGGACATTCAGGTTCCCTGACCAGCACGTTACCATTGAGCCACTGGCTCGGAATTCAGTGGTTCATATTTCCAACTTCTGTCAATTCGCGATATAGCGTGACCTCCATCCAATGCCATGGTTGAGTAACTGTCTTCATGTTCAACTTGGTTGATCTTAATGGTCACGACTTCTTTTCAATTCAGAAAAATATGAGGGCAAAAACTGAATGGGATATATATATATATATATATGTATATATAGGTTTTATTATTTGTCCGTTGGGTTCCTAGTGAAACATAGGGCTTCAGTAGCATGTCGCCATTTCGCTTTGTTTTCTGCAGTCCTTTTAACCTGGCTCCACGACTTTTCACGAGATTTCACTTCTTTCCTACACAATGTCCTCCATGTCACCGTCGAACGCCCAACCCATCGTTTCCCATTTGGGTTCCACTTGAGAACCTGGAGCGTGATGTCCCCAAACTGTCCTCTCAGTGTATGTCCAATCCAATCCATCTCCAGTTTCTTCTTCTGCATATTTGTTGGGCGATAGGTTTTTGGTTGGTTCGTTGGCAGAGTGAGTTCCTTCTTGTTTATTCTTTCTGGCCTTCTGATCTGATCTTGAGTATCGAGTGAGCGTAGGTGGCAGCTGCTGATGATGTATGTTGGCAGTTTGTTGAAAATGCTTTTCGTAAAGCACCAAGTCTCTCATCCATCACATAGAAACACTGATTTACTTGTCTGAATTAGTGTTGGGAATCTGGATCTTGTTCATGTCTCATTTTGAGTGCAGTGTATCTCCACACTGATTTCAGATGTTCCCGATCCTGGCTCTGACATCCTCATCTGTGTCTATGACGTCTGTAGTTGAAACAATGCTACCTAGGCAGGTGACAGAGACAACTTCCTTCACACCTCTCGCGGTGATGGTGATTGTTGCTTGTTGTTGTTTTTGTTGTTGGTTGGGTACCTTCATCACCTGTGTCTTCTCTACTCTCACCTGAAGGAAGTCCCTTGTTCGCTGCCTCACCTCTTCTGCCAACTTGTTAGTTTTCGCCTGTAGATAGATTTTCAAGATTGTGCGATAAGACATTAGACATAAATCATGATCGACGGAATCCAAATCTTCTAGAATCTTTTCATTAATCCAGCCAGCGTATGCCCATCTTCTCACTCGTCACAGTTTGTTGCATGATCCAGTCCAGTCGACCACAATCAGGAAGATCATCGGTGATCGTAAGCGGCAACCTTGTCTTGTTTCTGTCTTCACTTTAAAGGCATCACTGAGCTTTCCAGAGAGTAGTGGTCCTTTTCACATTCGTGTAGTCTAGTCTTGTGCTGAATATTTCTTGAAAAAAAAGTAAACCCACAACACTTAAATAGGGCGTATATCTTTTGCGAAAAATGCAAAGTAACAGTTTATGTGTGCTCATGCAAAATTGTAGACACGGCAAAAGCATCAGTTGAAACCCTCACAGGAAAGTGTAGCAGCACGCGGGAAAAATGAACTCAGTTACATTCAAATCAATAGTAACAAGAAGGATGTGAATGAGAAAAATAGAATTTATGAAAGTTATTGCGATTTTCAGACGTTTTAAATATGTGAATGCTGTACACAAAGGTTGACTTAATACACTTGTAAATAATTTTTTTATCGTCTACCTTTCTTTCTTATATCACTAGGCTCTTTCCACAGTCATATAATCAAGTAAATCACGCTGGATAGAAGAATTCCAATACAAGTTACACAGAGCATTTATTATGTTGTCTTATGTTTAAAGACTTGTTTTCTTTAAATGAACCACAGTTGGACTAAGTGAAGCAGCCAAAAATTAAACTTTCTTACTGGTATACTTCGCTACTTAAAGCACTAAACAACAGCGTTTTCATATATTAAAGTTACTCGAGTTCTTACTTTCTACGATGTTAAGTCGATCAACTTGTTTCTGTCCATAAGAAGTGAGAACGTGTTTCCTGATTTATCAGACTGTTTTTCAAGATATATTACTAGTGTTTTCTTGTATATGCTTATTTGTTCTATTCAAACTAGATTACTGTTATCCACAGTTTTATTTTAACTGTTTTTGCCGGTACTAGATATTTGATCGAATTATTCAGCTACCCAAATTTTCCTTCGTCACACTTAGTTATTTGCAGTACGTCAATATCCTTCTGAGTATTCTTCTCAAATGACTACTTAGTTGTATCACTGAGATATTACCATTACCTTTCTAAAGTAAATTTCTACGGTTTACCTTCATAGCAATTTTTAGTTTTATAAAGTATTGAAGGAAACGAGGAGACAGAGACGAAGGAAGAAATGTTTATTACTGATATCTTGTACAACGGTCATCAAATATGGTACACCTTGCACTAAGACAGTTATTTGCATAATGCGCTTCATTTCCTCTTCTGTTTCTAACCTGATGTTCTCTTAATACGCTCACATTGTCTTTTGCATTTCTCTGGGCAGAATCTTTACCCATTGCTGGTAATTACCCTTGATTTCTGCCGACTTCTCAACATATACTACTTATATCCATTCTACTCAGCAACGCCCACTGCAATATCACTACGATTCTTAATAATCAAGGTATTTTGAAAGGTCAACTAGGTATTACTTCAATTGTATAAAACCAACTATTGTGAAGGTATTGTTAATCAACTGTTTTCTTCAAATCAGTTCCTCTGAGTAACCATAAAACATTATTCACAACAAATATCCTTACTTATGATTATTTCATCCTCATCTTCACATAATAACTTCATACATAAATTCGAAAATTCACTATGCATTAAACTTATCTTTTTATTTGCTGATAATTATCATCACTAGTTTGAAAATGTATGGCATTTACGCAAGCTAAATTATCACCATGAAACTACTTTGTAAGTTTTGTTGTAGGATTTTTTTTCCCCCTTTAATAATTGTTTCTTTAAGAAGACAAGAATAGAATAATATGAAATATGCTGATAGCGTTAATTTCTCTCCTGAACACTTTATTAAAAGTTATTCCAAGATGTTTTGGTAAAAATTTCCAACTTTTCTAGGTGTCACTGAGATGATTACAAGTTAAAAATCCCTAAGGGCAAAACATCAATCAGAGTGCATGGAGTTCTGACTGATACTAAACCAGAGAAACATAAACTTACTCAGTTATTTTTTATCTATTTATACTTTATATTCATTTCCTCTTTGAATAAGTCATCAGACTTCCTTTTTATAGAGTTAAAATACTTTTTGTACTAGGTCTTGGATACTGTCATGATACTTGTAATTTCCCGTTGCAATAACAGGGCCGAATTGTTCGACCTGTGTTGATAAATGGGCTTCTGTGCGGATACCTGGGTACTACCGAATATTCACGATGTTATATTGATCTTGGTGACTAGTAGAGGGGTCGAGGACATGCGTTTCGTCCTATTTGGGACTAGTCTGCGGGATGTATCTGCACCCCAGAGAGCGTTATCCACTAAGCCACTGGGGTACGATTGCTACTTCTTGTGCTACTAGTATAAGTTGTTGTTATGACACTGGTACCTGTATAGAAATGGAAACTTACAAGTGTCATCATAAAAACTGATACCCGTTGCGCAAGAGGTGGCTATCGTTCTTCAGTGGCTTAATGGATAACTCTGTGATGTTTAAAGCAATGGTTACTGGGTTTGAGTCTCACTGGGGGTGCAGGCAGATCTAGCTGACGAGTTCTAAATAGGACAAAACGCGCATCTTGGATTCCTCTGCTAGTCACCAAAATCGATAGAAATCTTGGTTACTTTTCTGGTTTTCTACAGTCCTCCTATAGTGAATATGAACATTTACGTTCCTTTTTAATTTATCTCTTGATAAAATTATAAGTTTTTCGTTTGACTTTAGATTTTGTTAAGTTCTTTATTCTTGATTAGTTAGCTTAAACGATGAATGTATTTCCTTCACAAATTGTGTAATGTAACTCTTAGTACTGGCTTATAGAAAATTAGTAGTGTATTGCAAATCGGGCGAAAATCTGACTGCCTGGTAATAACTATTCAATATTCACACACATTTTGTATGCTTTTATAGTTTTCTGTCAATTCATTGGTTATAGATTATGCCTTGAGTGTTTTAGTCTTCGTACTCAAGTTATTTTAAAAATTCAAGTTTATATCAGTGAACATCTTGCTACTTTGGTCATCCTTCACATGACATTGTTTAGACAGAATTTTTAAAAACTTGAAAGGGGGATTAATTTTATTAAATATAGAAGTTTGAAGGTAACCTGGCCAACAATGGACTGGATGGTTTGAAAAGAACTTGGACACCGAGTTAGTATGATTCATTGTATAGGATGTATTTTTACTTGTATAATCCCGGCGTAGTATATTAGAACAAATAACAAAATAAACAAATATTTTGTATTATTCCTCAACGTTTCGATCTTGCCAGGAAGATCCTTTTCAAGAGTATGAATCTGACACTAAGTCTTCAGGTTAATATTCAAGTTTTGGTACACAAAGTGGTGACCTTTACAATCACTAAGACGTCTAGCCGAACACGGTAGAAGTTCCAAAAAATTCCTATGATCTAGAAAAACTTGAAAAAAGCTCTGCTATCGCAGCTCATGCCCTATATTCAGGTCATAAAATATCATTCGAACAGACAAAAGTTCTGCAAAAGGGTTTCCTTTCTCACAAAGAGCTGACCATTGCAGAAGTTCTGCACATCTGCTCATATCCTTCTTCAGTCAACAGAAAAGATGGGTTAGACATCCCACTAATATGGCAAACATTAATGACTCGCCTAGGCAGTTATAAATAATATCTGAAGAGAAGGTAGATTGTCTAGTCTTATTACATACACCTTATTGATCTACTATTTTCATCAATTTTACACTACTCTCTAAGTCATATACATTCGATGAACCATAACATAATCCATTTTGTTATCACTCATACTTCAAGGGTTATCAAAAGTACATTTATGGTTATCATTATTTCAAGTTGTTATTCATCGTAGACTGACATCAGTTGGAGGAAGAAAGGAAACCTGGGAGCACTGGACAGCTGTTTCGTCCTAGTATGGGACTCCTCAGCAGTGCGCTCCAACTGATGTCAATCTGCGATGAATAACAACTTGAAATAATTCCAAATCTCCACAACTCCCTCAAAATTTAGTTATCATTATTATTATTTATTTAAGATATATTGTCTCATCTTCAAATATTCATCCGTCCAAACTACTAATCTATCTTTCTCACTCTTGATGTCTCACAATCCCATTGTACTTTTCATAGATGAACTAAAAAATTTCCCCACCCTATTTTTTTGTTCCACCTTACTTGCACAAAGGAAAAAAAAACCTCTCTGACCGAGTTGCTTATTCACTCACCTGTATTACATCGATCTTTGCTCCATATCACTATGTAAAGGTCACCACTTGAATACTAACCTGAAAACTTAGTGTCAGATTCATACTCTTGAAAAGGATCTTCCTAGCAAGATCGAAACGTTGAGGAATAATACAAAATATTTGTTTATTTTGTTATTTGTTCCAATATACTACGCCGGGATTACACAAGTAAAACTACATCCTATACAATGAAATATAGAAGTTGTTAAGCTGTTAATCATCTATCTAGATAATTGACTTTCAACCGATGGGTGACAGGTTTGAACTCCACTCCACCTATTAGGTCTTGGTAACCACATAGTATCATTAGCTCCCATATACTAGATTTGGCACATTGCTTACTGTGCAGTCGTGGATATGTCTGTTGAGTGTTTTTTTCGTCCCGGTTGGGGACATCACTCGCCAGGCCCTCTAGTGGAATCCAAAGGGGAAACGACGAGTTGGGCGTCCAAGGGTAACATAGAGGAGATCATGTGAGGAAGAAATGAATGCTTGTGGACATTCGTGGAGCGAGGTTCACAAGACTGCAGAGAAGAGAATGAAATGGAGGCGTGCTACTTAAGCCCTATGTTCCACTAGGAACCCAAGGAAAAAAAATAATTTTCTAAACATTATTTAGAGTGTTGCTGATATTTATATAGATCGTATTTACAAGTGCCAACTTTAGATTTTCATCAACTTAAATATCTTGCTAAATTGGCATGACGATTGTTTCATGGACCAGTTTGCTCATAAGAAGACCAACGCTTATGTAACAAATAGTTTTATATCATTATATTTCGGTACTGTGAAATAAGTATTATAAATTGGAATTGAATACCATATTTATTGATAAAAACTTCTCGTTGAGTTATTCCTACTTTAGTTTACTTCCACTCAACTAAACTTTCGAAAACAAGATTTTAATTTAACACATAGGTTAATTAACATTTTATATATCAATGTTGAATTTGTGTCTGTTTGACTTTTCACTGCAGATTTTCGTAGTGTAGGAACTGCTACTACTTATTTTGTCTAAGGTGTCTAAAATGATCAAATGTGGATACTTTCCTATGACTCAAAATAGGAGTGAACTTACAACTTGATTGAAAAGCAAAATATTTTGTACATGTTATTCCTTTCAATACGCTATCTAATTATCTGAGATAGACGTGGTTTAGCAGATTAGTATTGATACTGGGTGATGACTGAAGGTGAAGTGAAAATTTGAACCACAACTGGATTCGAACTAGCTACCATCGGAATTTCCGGCCCGATGCCCCCCCTTTCTAATTCAGTTACTTTTGGATTGGGGTGAGAAGCCCTGACTAGAGAGTCGGTGAGAAAACGATCAAGCGGTAGTAATGCGTCACAACAAAATCACATGATAGTCAGACAAAACCCATAGTGGTTGAAGTGAAATTTTGATCTGGTGAGTATTCGAACCTTATAGCTCAGTTGGTAATGCGTAGTAGGAGGGGGGGACACTCAGTGGTCGCTGGTTCGAATCCAGTTGAATTCTCATTTCACCTTCAATTATCACTCAGTATAAATATATATGTGTGTATATATGCTCTGGGTGTCTGACTTCATCACATTTATCATTTCTTGACATTCTAAACTGTTTACCATTTCAATTTCAAGTTCTTTAAGCCTGGTAACCAGCTGGAAAATCTATCTGTGCCAAAGAATTTTTATTCTTCCTTTTCTGTATAGTACTATTTGATTTGAATTTCAAGAAATCATCATAAGTCGAGCTACAATAATGAGGTAGAATAAATGTTTCGTTAATTCTTAGAATAATTTGTGTGCAATTTTTCTTCATCTCCTCCATTCAATACTGACAATTTAATCCATGATGGTAGAAGTAATAGACATACTGTGAAGAACTCGTTTGTAGTTAACCCTATAGCTTCACTTGGTTACAATAGTTTTTGTCATTATTATTGCTAACAAAATGGTATACTTTACCTTTTTTTATAACTTATTAGCCAGATGATATATAGTCATTTTTCTTTCTATTCAATCAGATTAAAGTGCATCCAAATGGAAGACTGCTGCATTATTCCTATCCTGAAGGTCATACATCATATTGGTTTCACAGACTTAGAATTTCTATCAATTTTACTACCTGTAAGGATTTTTTAACTGTTGGATTTATACCTGAAGAAATTACACAACCATCGTTGTTACCATATGTAAGTTTTTCGTTCAAATAATAACTTATCATTTTGATTATCTAAGATAGCCGTAGTTTGGCAGACTAGTATTTTATACTAGGTGATGATTGAAGGTGAAATGAAAATTTACACCGTGGTCGGATTCGAACCAGCGAGCACTGGGTTTCCAGTCTGATACTCTACCAGTTGGATGCGCACTCCTGAGGAGTCCTGTACTCAGATGAAACAGCTGTCCAGTGCTCCCAGGTTTGCAATGTTCCTCCAACTGATCTTAGTCTATGGTGAATACCTATGGGAAAAACAACCATTTCGTTTGAAAATATTATTCTGTTGGTGACTTCGTTGAAAAATTATATGCTAAAAATTCCATAGTGTATCAAACATATTGTTTGGAATAAAGTGATTATTATTAGTAGTATCGTTTCTCAAAAATGATTTTTTTTTTATTAATCTGTATAAGACTGAGTATAAAAGCATAAATACTACTTCATACGGGCAGCTGAAACCAAAAACAGATACTAGCAGATACTTAAAACAAAATTCTGTTTGTTGATGAAACTATTTGAGATATTTCTGACTTGTCAAACTAGTATTATTGATAGTAAATCTGTAGGAGATGACTTCGAACCAGCAGGTCATGAGTTCGAACCCAGCTTCACCTACAAAGGTTTGGACAGCCAGGTAGTATTTATCACTAGCCTTCACTGCCTACTGCAATAATGTGCAAAAGGGTGGCTGAGTGGATTTCGATTTCGATTCGAGTATTATTGATAAGAAGTGATGGTTGAGTAGTGAAATGAAACCTGGATTGTGGCAAGATTCAAACCAGAAGCCTTAGGATTGCCATTTTGACACTTTACCATCCAGTCAATAGTTCAATCTCATCGCTTAGTTGTTGAAGTCCTGGTTTGGTAGTCCAGAGGCCACTGGTTCGAATACTACCACGAATCATTTTTTAAAATTTCACCTTCGATTATTAACCCATGTTAGTAATTTTTATCTGTTGCTATAATTATGATAATTTGGGTGGTTATGGCTAGCACAAGAATCCAGGACGCACGTTTCGCCCTATTTGTGACTCGTCAGCTGGATGTACCTGCACCCCAGTGATGTTGTTCCCACTGAGACTCGAACATTGTACCCATCGCTTCAACCGCCAAGGCGTTATCCTATATGCCACGGGGGAACAATAGCCACTTCCTGTACAACGAGTAGTAGTTACTATTATTTATTGACATACTTGTTATTTTCCGTTGTTTTGTTGGTTTGAATTCTTCGACCTCTTTATGCTCTATAATTTATAAAAATTAAAGTCTCAGTATATATTCAAAATACGTCTTGGTAAGGGAAATACATATGATACAGTAAGGTAAAATACCTTTACTGGTGACTTGCGTATATGATTTCACCTCATAGGTAATCTATTTTCCTAGGCAGGAAAACGCTTCTTACCCCTATTAAGAACTACGTAACTTGTGATTAAGTATGATATGTAGGAAGAGACGAACAGATGTGTACCGTGGTATATCAGATATGGTGAAGGTTAAAGTGTCATGCTAGCACTCAATTAGTATCAGTAGGAGAAAGTAACTATGCTGTTAGTTTGAAAAATGAAGTGTTAATATTTATGTTATACGAACAGTATTTCTACCTGTTATTATTCGTAAAAGCTAAAACTGCTCCAGTTTGGAAGTTTGTGGGGATTTAGTAATTTTTTTCAAGTTGGTATTCATCATGGACTGAAATCAGTTGGAAGAACATTGGGAATCTGGGAGCACTAAACAGCTATATCGTCCTAGTATGAGGCCCCCAGCAGTGCACACCCTTGACCCCGCAACACCAGATATCGAACCCAGGACCTTAAGGTTCCACGGTCAGCATGTTACCATTGAGCCACTGTGTCAGAATGCAATGATCCATATTTCCAACTGCAGTCTGTTCATGAAATAGCATGACTAGTGGTTCAATGGTAACGTTCTGGAAGCGAGACCTGAAGGTCCTGAGCTTGATTCCTGGAGGGGCATCAGTGAGCACGGCTGAGGAGTTCCACACTGGGACGAGACAGCTATCCAGTGCTCCCAGGTTTACAATGTTCCTCCAACTGATGTCAGTTCATGAGGAGTACCAAGTAAAACTACTTATTCACCCTAATCCGTATACGTCTTGATATGTGAGATATGTTAGTGCTGTGCAAAAAGGTTGATTCAAAGAAGTGCTGATAAACACTCAAGTAGATATGCATTTTGACTGTCATATTATTGCCATCTACTAATCACTTAAATGAGTATGCATGAAAGAGTTCAATAACCTTAAAACACTCTTCACTGACCTCTTTGAGAAGAGGTCAGTATTACTGTATGACATCACAACTAGGTTCTACCAGAACTTCTCAAAGTGGATCAGTTTTTGAGTAAGCACAATGAAATAAAGATATCTGCAGAAATATGCTTCAATGCACTACTGAATAGTACAAGAGATGGTAATCATTTGAGAAATGTTTTCTTTCCTCTGATGAGATCAAATGATAATTTATCATGAGACTTTGTTTGTTAAAGCTTTAGTAAAGTTCTTAATTTCCATTAAGTTACATCTAGAATAATACTGTTCCACAAAAAATCTATACAGACACAATAAAAATACCATATTCAGTCAATAAACACCTTTCTGAAGTATAATATGATACATAGATGCAACAAGCTATGTGCCTGAAAGCGTTTGATTTTATGCGGTATCTTTGTTCAAATCAGAAAGTAAGTTTTTGAATACTTTTTTTGATGAAGCACTTTGTGTACTTCAATGTACTAAACTGAGATGAATCAAATTGATTATTTACCAATTACCCCAATCTTTCTAACATTTATTCTTTGATTGCAAAGATTTCTCCTCACTTCTAGTCTTTAATCCAATAGAATTTGACTATTGTTTGTAATATGTTTAGGTATCATATTCTTGGATGATGATTGGTTCTTTTGAATTTTTAAGTGCTTTATCTACCTATCTACATCTCAGAATAGTATTGAAACTGTAGACACTTTTTTAATGTATGCATATCATTTAATTTTATGAAGTCACTTCATCTAACCTTAGTATCTGACTGATTTTAATCAAGCTCAAAGATTTTTCTTTTAAAAATTATACTCAATTTGACAGAAAAAAATCTCATCAGAAACAAATTAGACAATCACTTCATTTAAAATTTTTATTACTGTCGAGAATAATAATACAAATGAGAGTTTCTTAAATCAGAGAACCACCAACCACCAACAATCATCAGATGTAAACTTTATTTTTGGAAGTGTCCTTTTACAGATTTTGTCGTTTATCGCTTAAAGCTCTTCTTTCTGAAAGATTTTAATTACTTGTTACAAACTATTTTTGTACTACAGAAGGGGTATTTACAACATCAACAGCAAGGTTAACAAATATCCACAAATTACCAGATTTATATAGATTACAATGACCTTGACTATTCCAAGGCCTCTCTAGGTTTAAATTTTATTGATTTTTTGTCTCTTCAACTAACCTGATGCTTACACGACGTTAATTCACGTGTTTTTTTTCCCGAAATGTCGAAACAACGTGATTGGTTAAAAAAGGCTTTAAGCATGAAAATTATGTTAATCTTTCTGTACACTGACAACAACCATGAACTTGATTTCGATGGTTAATCATAACCAATTGATTCAATCTTCAAAAAGGAAACCGTTTGAACCAAACTATTCTTTAACACTTACAGTTTTTTTTCTCCATCTGATCTCAGATTTCATAACCATTACCAAGGTGTTAAAAATTTTTTAAGTTATGATCAATTTACTGAACAACGTTTAAAGTTAAGATTTCTTGATTTATATTTCTCTTCAGGAAATAAATGTGACTTGTTCATCGATATTCCCACAAATTATTGATTCCAAGCACCGTATTGTATCATTGATCTGGCATACGGAATCTGGTTCAGTTGATGAAGTGAAATCTCAACTAGATGTTCAAATGTCAGCATATATGCGGTTCGAAGGAAGTTTCAGTCTTTTGGATAGTGAGTAATTAATTTAGTGAATCATACTATAATGCTTTATGCTCTAACAAACCGTTTTTTACGTTTATTTACACATTGTACACTAGGTGGACAAGTAGTGATTGCATACAGTTAGTTCCCTTTATAAATTTTTGAAAAGCGAGAAAAAATATTGTGGGATGAGTCGGATTCACTTCGTGTGCTCTAAATCTTCCACATAAGCAATCAATTTAAAATTTTCTACAGTAAGCTATCAGTGTTCAGCATAAGTCATTTGATACATTTCAGTAGAAAACAATACTTAATACACCTTTTAAAGCTAAACATCAATAAATATATGCGGGAACATAGATGAATGACAAAGTTCATGATCTAAACAACCAATACAGAGAACAAGTCAGACTTTGAAATCAATCAGTAAACAGTGAAGTGAAATAAAAATCGGGTCAGCAGTCTGACCTCGTAGCTCAGTTAGTAGGAGCACCTGGTTGGTAACCCTGTGGTCGCAGGTACGAATCCGGCCATGGTCCAGATTTTCATCTCACCTTCAATCATCACCCAGTACAAATACTAGTCTGGCTATCTTAGATAGTCAAATCATACGTAAACACAAAGCAAAATACGACGTGATAGTAGTACTGGAGTGTGATTATAGCTCTAGGTGGTAGGAATTCTAATGAAAGGGAGAGAGCAACAAAGTATGTTAGTTAATGGTAGACGAATAGAATGGGATGTGATAACAAACATCATAAAAGTAAATCAAAAATGATGGGAATATGAATAATGTTTGAGGATAATATGTAAGACAATAAGGTGAAAGAATGAAATAGTAAATAAAGCCGTAGGAAAAGAACAACTCACCAAGGCAATGCAAGGTGAACTACAAACTCCTTTTGTACACATAAGTCTAGTTTCAGTCGGCGGATTGTTACTGCTTCTGCATAACGTAGCAATCTACTATTTCTTTGTCTGTTAATTGCCTTAATAGCTAAGTTTGAGTCAACAGCATGACCTGTATCAAGGACGTGCTTGCCAATGGTGCTGGTTGGTAGCCTTCCACCTCTCAATGATAGGCTTTTCGGTAACATGTTCAGAGATTCAATTAGTGAGGACCCTCTCCGTTCTTCCGACATACATGCTACTGCAAGTACAGGTGAATAAATAAATATAATTGGAGGTAACATGAGGCCATTCATCTATCTTCCCATATATATATATATATATATATATATATATATATTGGTGCTTAGGTTTAAAAGATGTATCAAGTGTTGTTTTTTACTGAAATATATCAAATGACTTATGCTGAACACTGATAGCTTACTGTAGAAAATTTTAAATTGATTGTGTATATGGAAGATTTAGAGTACATGAAATGAGTTCGACTCATCCCACAATATTCATTGTTCAGGAAGTTTGAAAATAAAATAACTATCCGGAAAAACTGTTAAAAAGGACCGAATAAAGGTACGAAAAAGCCAAGCCATTAAGATTGGATAAGTACCATAGTACTTCCTTATCGAACATCCACTTCAGAGGAAATAAGAGGTATTCTTAATAATTACAACATCATAGCATTCTTTAGGGTGTTGAACACATTACACTTACACCTTGTGTAAATTAAAAGATCTGATTCCTCATTTGGAACAACAAAACTGTGTTTATAAGGTAGACTGTAGTGAATGCGATGCCACATACACTGGAGAGGCATCACATCAAGTACTAACACGTCTAGCCGAACACGGTTGAAGTTCCAAGAAACCACCAAAAATTCCTATGATCTAGAAAAACTTGAACAAAGCTCTGTCATCGCTGCTCATGCCCTATACATTCAAGTCATAAAATATCTTTCGAACAGACAAAAGTCCTACAAAAGGGTTTTCTTTCTCACAAAAGCGGACCATTGCAGAAGCTTTGCATACCTGTTCGCATCCTTCTTCGGTCAACATCCAGCTAATATGGCAGACATTAACGACTTGCATAGGCATGTGAATAGAAGGCAGAACACAGTTTCATTCCACATGATTTATTCCGGATTTACTCTTACTTGAATAGTTTTCGATGTTATTTCGCCAAATCGTCTTAACCATGCCAAAAAATATTGGTTGTATTTTAATAACTTCAAGTTGTTATTCATCGTAGACTGACTGCTTTGCACCGTCAATATGTAAAGTGTTTTCACCTACATTCATCCTTGGTGGTGAACCGTTAGAATTTTTCTGAAAGGTTGTGTACTGGAATAGTTTTGTCATACATGGTGGAGGTGTGACTGATGAGATTTATAACGGTACATTGAAAGCCAGAGTGACATACGCCAACGTGTGGATGTAGGCAGGTTTCCTCTTTGCCTGTGAAATCTAGCTTCTCTAGTCTGAAGATGTCCAATAACTCAGTGTTTTCGGCCATCATTGTCTCTGTAGGACTGCTTGCATCCGGCGGAAACACTACGTAATTAATTCTAAGATGAGGCAGCGTGTGTTTAGACACGATGGAAATTGTGACTTATCAAATAAAATTACACTGTAACATTGACTTTAGTGGCTTGTATATTTGTTACGAAAGTCGTCCTAGTGGTTCAAGTACGATTGCTGTTCACTGGTCTTGGGATCAGTTTGAATGGACGAGACGTTGGTATGGTATCTGTTGTTACATCGCAACCCCGTAAATGAGGTCTGAAAGACCATGTTACTCAGAGGTTTCAGATGGTTTTAGATATGGCTCGGAATGCAAACTAATGGTGATCAGTTTATAGCTCTTTGCTTTGATTGTTTGCAGTTGACTGAAAGCCTCGTTCAGATAGCCTCCAACGAACTAACACCTACCAAACTCCACCGCGATGGTGAACCTCCTAAGTTAGTGACCACATTGCAAAATAGTCAACAGAATTTAATCAGTACTCGGAACTAGATAACACGAAATTAATACAGTAGTAAAACTTGAACACTATGGTAGTTTATAAACCCATTTTAGTCCGTTTATTAGAAATGATACTTTTCCTTCACTGTGTGACATCTTTAATAAACAGACTAAAATGGTGTTATATTGATCTTTGTGACAAGCAGAAGAATCCAGGACGCGCGATTCGTACAACTGAGACTGGTCAGCTAGATGTACCTGCACCCCAGTGAGTAATGTTGTTCCCACTGAGGCTTCAAACGCCAGAGTGTTATCTACTAAGCTAATGGGGCAAGATAGTCACCTCTTGTGCAAAGGGTATCAGTTGTTGTAATGATACCTGTAATTTTCCGTTGCTATACAGGTCTAAATTGCTAGACCTACTACGGACTAAAATGGTTTTTATTTCAGCATAAATGTGATGTGCTCTCATCTATTTTCATACTGTAAAACACTTCCATTGAATGACTGCCAATTATAGACTTATTGAAGGAGGAAAGTTTTACCAGTTAGCTAAACGATAACACATACTAATTATAAGCATGCATCTTTTCACATGAATTGTTTACTTCAGATATCAGTGATCATCATTGGAACTTCCAGAAACTCAAATCGGATTATAAATTAGTATCATGGGACTTGAATGTTCTCGGTTAATATAAACAAGGGTATCAATTTTCCCTGTTGAGTATGAAACTGAGATGAAATAACTGGTTAAACTTATTTCACATTCGACTGTTCTCTAACTGGTTTTCAGCTATGATTAAAAGTACACTGAAATAAATGGATTCCACCACAAACTAACCATTTCAGGAACTTAATGCATGATAATTCATCAGTGTAGGAGTAATTATTTACAACCTTTTCTGCCATTTCATTTCCACAAATTAATTAGTCATTTAGGTGCAAAGGACAGTACAGTTTAAGTTATACAAAAAATCTCCTTGATGATTGGTAACAAGCCCGAAAACTTGGTACACAGCTTCCTGCAGATTGCCTCCATTCAAATGCACCTCGATGGTGAGCCTCCTAGCTTGTTGGCCACATTGAGAAAATGGTGGACAGAATTCAATCAGTACTCAGGACTAGTCAACATGAAATTGGTTACCTTCTAGTGACTAATCAGTGTATCTAATGTAGTCCAGCAGCTGGTCAATCGCGGCCCGAATACCTCAGTAGTAATGTCCCTAACTACACCACGGGTTGGAATCTCAGGTGGGACATCAGTTCTGTCGGGGTTGCGGATACGCCTTGTTGACGAGTGCCAAGAAGCACGAAACGTAGGTCGACCACAACTTCCAGCCGAATGCCTCTAACCAACTAATTGTCAGATATATATTATGGTAAGACCCTAGTTATGATTTATAACAGTCATGACAGCAAATGGTAAAAGAAGGAATTCTGGAATATAGGCAAATTCCTTTAACCAACTAACAAGATTGTACTTAGTATATCTTATCGTTTAACTAAGTGGTAAAGCTTTCCTCCTTCAACAGGTCTATAATCGGCAGTCATTCAATGGAAGTGTTTTACAGTATGAAAATAGATTAAGGAACATCACGTTTCTGCTGAAACAAAAACCATTTTAGTCTGTTTATTAGAAATGTCACACAGTGAAGGAACAGTATCATTTACTAGGTAATATTTCGGACATAATTGACTGTCCATATTCATATCAGGTAACTCCACAACTCTCAGGCAGTCTATTTCTTTGTAATGACAAGGGTAGTAGTTTCCCATATATGTAGGACTGGTGCAGAATCATTTCTATTACATGTATTTGGTGTTGGTTTGGTAAACAAAGATTCGGTTATTTATTTCTCCCTCTACTCAACTATGTTAGTTTTTAACACTGTCGCTTTATCCCTCGATACTGTGTAATTTTGTGTAATTGCATGCAGAGGTATGGCCAAGCTTTTCCTAAATTTCATAACTCATTAGAATTTGCTAGTCTTGATCTAGCCAAGGTTTTGTTCTCCGTTATTCTAATCGATCCTGGTCGACTACCTTGAAGCTATATATTTGACCTCTCAATCATTGCAAGGGATTTGGTAAACTAAATTATTTTGCTTAATTGGATTAGTTGGATCTTACAACCTACAAAGCTTGTTTCTAAGCGATTCTGTTGGTTTAAATACCACTTTAATCCCAGCTAGCCTTGTTGACGATCCTTCGTAATGATTCAGAGGTGCGTTCCTTGTGTAGTAGCACAGCAAACGCTTTGAATTATCTCTCAACCCTGTCACCCTTATTACTGTTATTAGTAGCACCTTTACTAACAACACTTGTGTTATTTCTGCTACTACTGCTCATATTTTCCTTTCTACTCCTTAAGAATATATTGATAAATTTAGGCTGGTAGTTATCGAGATGGAAGGTATTCTTGACGTGTCTAATTCCTTGTCGTAAATTTTCTGATGTACTATCAAAGCATTTAAGTAAACCTACTTTAACCGAGATGGGGTGAGGTAATTTGAAGTCTAGGTAGCGATTGGAATGGGAAAGTTTCCTATCGACACTAGTCTCTAAACTTCCATCTTGATTTCGTTTAATCTTGCAATCCAACATTGCTAGTTCACCTTCATTACTTTCTTTTGTTGATTGAATCCACACCAAATACATGCAGTAATAGAAATGATTCTGCACCTGTCCCATATATGTGAAAAATTCTACCACCCTTGTCATATCACAAAGAAGGAGAGAGAATTACAGACTATATACACTCTGTCTCAGAGTTATGGAGTTACCTGATATTGTTGAATATGGACAATAAATTGTGTCCGAAATGTTATCTAGTATATGATACTGTTCTTTCACTGTGTGGGACATTTCTAATAAACAGACTTTAATGAAAGATGAAATCAGTTATAATCCAGTGATCAATCAATGTAGTTGATTGCTTTGTTGTTTCTTCTGTCAATAAAAATGAAGACAAAAGTAGTGTATGCTTCTTAAGATGTATTACTAAGACTACTTCTTCAATAACTCATTTCTATTTTGTTTCTGTACTCCTTAATATTATTATACTATATAATATAGCATATATTTTAGTTTCTATATTGTGTCCAGTTTATATTTTTGTAGAGAATATATTTTTCTAAATTTTATATCACCAAGTACCTTGTTTCTTAGTTGAAAGCGTTTTAACCAACTCTAAATTTTCTTATCTTATATCCCATAATAAAGTTTAACAATTTTCCTGTCAACGCTTAATTTCTCTTATTTTTTTTGTTTTACTGTGTATATAAAAGACATGAAAACATGTACATTCTATAAGAATATTGTATAAATTACAGGATAAATTACAGGACCCAGTGGCTCAATGGTAACGCGCTGGTCGCGGAACCTGAAGGTCGCGGGTTCGATCCCTGCTGGTGGGGTCGTGGGTGTGCACTGCTGAGGAATCCCATACTAGGACGAAACAGCTGTCCAGTGCTCCCAGGTTTCCTTTGTTCCTCCAACTGATGTCAGTCTTCGATGAATAACAACTTGAAATAATTCCAAATCTCCACAACTCCCTCAAAATTTACAGGATAACTAACAAATACTCTTTTGCTTTAGTTATTTAAAAGACAATAAATTATTCCTTAGATATTAGACTGTCATTGACTAAACAAATAAAGACTGAGGAAGCTTAATTATCATATTGCTTACTTCTGTTCTTCTGATGAAATATTCATCCAAATGTAGAAAGAAATTCAACTAAATTGAAACAGTTAAGGATTGATAAACACTCAGGATGACTTTTGTCAATAATAGCATTAATTATATGCATTAATGAATATTTTTAAGAATAATTATAGATTAAATTTTTTAAAGTTTTAATATTTTATTCTTATAGAAATGCGTCGATGTGAAGTAGGTTCAGGATTTTGGTGTGGGAATGAAACTGCTGTCTGTGTTTATGGTCAAATGCGTTGTGATCAAGCAGATGGTTGTTTTGATGGTGGAACAGATGAAATCGGTTGTCCACCTATTCGTAATTACACATATAGTAAGCTTTTTTTTTTATTAGTTGATACAATATAAAGATATTAATAAATGTTTATTATGAAATTCATGAAATTTCTTTTTCATCTTCATTATGCATTAGATCAACTAGACCCTTAAATTATTCCTAATTTCAAATAAACCTTTAATTAATTTACTGAGTAGTCAATTTATTGCCTATTCACTCTATCAAAATGCATTAGTGTTAAAAAGAATCATCACTGGCTCAGATTAGTTTCTGGAATAAAATCGCTTCCGGTCAATCTGTCAACTGAAAATTACTTAGCGCAAGTTATAAACTAGTAGTATACTCTACTGTTATGCATCATATCTGGAAATTGATCAATCTTGGATAAAACTTATTACTTCTAGAAATAAGGATAACTATTCTAGATAATTGAATTTTGAGGGAGTTGTGGAGATTTGGAAATATTTCAAGTTGTTATTCATTGTAGACTGACACTAGTTGGAGGAACAAAGGAAATCTGAGAGCACTAAACAGCTGTTTAGTCCTAGTATGGCACTCCTCAGCAGTACGCACCCACGACTCCGCCAGGGATCGAACCCTCGACCCTCAGGTTCCGTGGCCAGCACGTTACCAAAGAGCCACTAAGTCAGAATCCAATGGTCCATATTTCCAAATTCTGTTAACTCCCTCAAAATTCAATTGAACTGGTGCTCATTGGTGACTAACTTCGAAAGGTATTCCCGAAGTTCCAATGGGAAGTCGTGACCTGTGGAGTCAAAGCCTGATGGTCCTGAGGACAGTTACTTAACGATGACATTGGGTGGCGGTTACGCTA